>VDFB02000015.1:77650291-77709820 GCA_007258455.2 Sequoia sempervirens
CATTTGTTCTTTGTTTTACAAATCAGGCTATAGAATCTAGGCATATGAAACACTGAGATAGTAAAGATTTAATATATATGAAGTTGGTATTAGACAATTATGTCCAAAATTTTAACAATAATGAATGGTGGAGAAGTACAATGATTGAGTTTTAGTGCTTAAGACCTGAATAATCACAAACTGCAATGAACAAAACTAAGCAAGAGACCAGATAACATGCAAAATATGCTACAAAAGGGGATTGATTGCTGCTTTTAATCCCATTTGGCCATCACTCAATTTGTTCCAAAATTTCCTTGTGAATAGTAAGGGAATCCTACTTCAAAAGCCTATGAAAATCTATTTTATCAATTTCCAAAAAAAAATACACCTGCAATGTGCAACAGAGGAGAGAATCCCTGAGAAGACCATAGTTTGGGTGGCCAACAGAGACAATCCTATTAGAAACATGCCCAATGTTCTGCAATTTTTGAGCGATGGCCATCTCAGATTGTTTGATGGAAAGGGCCTGTCAGTTTGGTCAACTGATATTGCCCTAAATCTTCTTACAATATCCTCATTTAGATTACAAGGAAGGATTGAAACACTATAAGATGGACAATGATGTGTTTGCAATGAAATTGTAAGAGACTTGAGTAGGCAAAGTCATGTTTTTATTTCAAATTATGCACAATCGGTCATTGCAGAATGGGATGATTGTTTCATTCAATTTCCATCATTTTCTTATACAAGAGTGAATGACTTTGACTATCAATCCTATAGACTTCCATGGTATCCCAATGATCATATTCTTTTTGGTGGAGTATTGCAGGCAGATCTTAGTAACACATAAAAAAATAGCTAAATATCTTATTTTCACCATTCTAACGCAAGCTATCCTATTTTCTACTGGGTGTAAATGGGTTGTGTGTGTTACCTTCCTTTCTGCATTTAGAAGTTTTTCTTAAATAGTTTTACTTTTCAGTATATTAGTTTGCCATGAAATTTTGAAGTGTTTTGCTAGACAACTTGGTTGCCTTGCCTACTATAGCATTTCCAACAGTTCCTCATATGATATTGAAAATTTAAATTAAAGAACAACATTTATAGGTATGGTAGAACAGTTCAATAAAATAGGAAAGAAAAATTAAATTAAAGAAGAAAATATCTTAAAAAACTGCAGAATTGTCCCTCCCTTCCTCCTTTTAACAACTAGGAACCTATTTTGCAGCACCCATGAGGAAAAATCAGTGATTACAACAAGGAGGACTCATTTTTTGTGGTTTTGATAACTTTTTGGTGATTTTTAATGCATTTTGAGCAAAATTTAATTTGCCAAGTTTTTCAAATATTTTTGGCTTAATCAAAGCCTCGATATAATGAGTAGTATACTCAAGCATGACCGAGTCCATTGAATTTTATCTGAGGTTTAATGAGAATGTATTCAACGTGTCATCAAGGGCAATTCATAAGCTCAAACATAAAATGACAGGAAAAAAATGAACAAACATAATGCTATAGAGGTGACTACAAACTATGTTAAACTTTATTATAATTTGCACCCCTCTAGAAACCAATGAATGTTCCAAATTCCATCGAGAAGAATGCAAGGCATGCCTTATCACAAATAGGTCAAAGAAAAAGAGAGAGATACTAATGGAAACCATGGAAATTTTATAGTCGAGTATTTTCCTGCTTAGGGTTTCGAGCCGAGTTCATAATTTGAAATTCACCTTAAAATAAGTAGGTCGGGACTCCTTCATGAACGTGGATGGAGGTATAGACATACCTGTATATATAATTCAAAAATTTCTTTTATTTCTTCTTCAAAATGGCTATCGATTCCGAGAGGATGCTGGGTAAGGTTGGAGAGAGTGGCTTCACACCTGCCAATTTCATTTGCTTGAAGGCTTCTAAAGCCTTGTAAACAAAACCATTTTGTGCCTATCCGACAATCGTGGAATTCTACTAGGCCACATTTCTTGGAGGCATTTTTTCAAATAGTTCACAAGCCTTGCCTATGCTTTCACTTTTCGCTTACATGTCTCCCAGAGCAGTAGCAACGACAACATCTGATAAAATTCCTCTATCTTTTATGCTTTGTTGGATGCACATACGCTGCTCCAAAGCTCTTAGTTTGGCGTAGGCTGGGAGGATGCCGGTAAAGGTTGCCAACGCTGGCTTCACACTTGCCAATTGCATTTATTTGAAGTGAACATTTCTAAAGCCTTTTCAAAATATCCATTTTGTGCATATCTTGCAATCATGGCATTCGATTGAAACCACATTTTCTTGAGGCTTTGGGTTAAACAGCTCATGAGCCTTGTTTATGCTTCCACATTTTGAAAGCATGTCTACTAGACTATTGCCAACTACAGCTGATAAAAGTTGCCTATCCTTTCTGCTTTTAAGGATACCTGAACCCTATTCCAATGCTCCCATTTTGGCACAGGTTGGGAAGACACTGGAAAATGTATATTGATCGGGTTGGAGAAACTGTTTGTTGCATTTGATGAAACAACACAACTGCCTCCTGAGGACACTGTACGACATCCACCAAAATTTCAACAGAACCATGCCTGCATAGAATGAAATAAAACTTAACAAATATGGGCAGCATACAAATTCCAAAAATAAAACTCATTGAGACCATAACGAGTTACCTCAAGATTCTGCACAAAATTTGTTGTTTGTCAACAATGCCAATGATAAAAGATAGGCAGTTTGCAGGACAAATTTAAAGCTCACCCTACCATAGCAGATTTTAAAAAAATTAGACAAACCAAAACCAATTTCCCTATAGCCGCTGCTTCAATCTATAAATGAAATAGCCGCTGCTTCAATCTATAAACAAAAAGTGGATGTGAAAAAATCTGGGTTTTAGGGCTAGTGAAAATGCGATCCGATTTGGAGATCTATAATTAAATGTGATCCGATTTGGAGATATGTAATTAAATGCGAATCAACAGAAATCTAATTTGCTTCAAGGATCTGAAAATTAAAGTTACCTTGTTTTCTGGCCAAGTTTACCGCACAGATGAGAGGTTTTGCAACTTGACGAGAGTGGTTTGGTGCGTGAGACAGGTTTCACCCAAAAGTTCATACAATATATAGCCTATCGGCTAATTACATTGTTCTATACACAAAAATATGTTTTCGTATTACATAAACAAGATTAAAATCTTATTTATAATAAAATCAATAGCTTTATATAGAAGTAACCTTCATACTACATTAAAAAAAAAAGATTGATTAATCTTAGAAAAGTTTACACTCATATGAGCTACCCCTATCAATGTTCCACCTAACACTAGTGTTTCTACTAGCACTTGCATATAGTGATATGATAAACTAAAATAACTCAGTTGTATTAATTAACGTAACATGTGTTTTAGAACATTACACTAAACATAATTTTATTTACAAATAGACATAAAAGCAAAAAAAAAGAGATATGGTAAACTTTGTTTCACCATGCATATAAATATGGGTCATGTAAAGAATGCAATTTTTTTTAGTGCCTGCGCACATGTTTTTGTAAATTGTTGCAAATGATATTTGATGCTTTAGAAATATTCCTACATCAAAACTTTGTTCGAATTGAAATGACTAATGAATTTAAGGAGCAAAAGCTTTATTAAAAAAAAAATTAAAAAACTGTGCATTGGTCATAAGTAGTTTATTTCTCCTGTTTTCTTTCATTTAATACTGCAAATGCAAGTTGAGTCTCATCGTGCTTTGAGACTCGTTTAGATGCCGAGGATGCTTTTCACTCTTCTATGCATTATGTGCACGTGGATACATGTATACATGCATACATGTATACATAGATGGCTCAAGCATTGTTACAAATGTTTGAGATTATTTGCATTTAATAATTTAAACAAAATAATAATACATTTTTGCTTCCTGATTAAGATCATAAAGAATGTTTCTTGTCACAAATGTATACATACACACATAAAAATACAAGTATTCATTGGTATATCTATAAAAAAGTCCACGTATACATGGTACCCATAAATGCAATTTTGCATGCATCCATCAACACATGTTAACTGTTCACATGTCTCTATGGACCACGTTGCCCGTGGACCCTAAACATTCCACGCATTAATGCACCATTGCAAATTACTTCAAACTTTCCTAGCTATATTTAATACATTTATATTCCTATCTCCTACCTAATTACTTTTTCTAACTCATAGCTAGATGCTTTTTACCTCTCGACAGGAACTCGACGCTAGCGTCACTTGTTTTTTTTAAGTAAAAGGTAATACTATTATCATTAGATTCCCTTTCAAAAATAGTTTCCACTTTCCATGTCATGGAACATGTCATAAAATAAATTTTGTAACTCCCATGTCATAAAATCTACCATGAATAGAAATATTCCTGCGTTGTAACTTGTAACTCCCCCTCTTTTATTATGCCAAGTTTCATCCTTCCCTTTTCGTGCTTAATTTTAAAATATCAAAACATAAAATAATATTTTCATCATAAATTATTTAAAAGAAATCTAATTTATTCCTTTAATTTTGTTTGCATATATACATATATATCAACTCTACATGTTTTCAAATATTTAAATTTACTCATTATTATTTAATTTATTTCTTTTTTAGTTTAGCTCTAAAAATAATTTTAATAAATAATTATTTTTAAAATTGAAGATATTTTGGATCATAAGCACAAAAAATAATTTATATTAATTAATTAAAAAAATACAATGCTAGTACATAAATTAAATTCATAATAAGATTATATTTACATTTCCGAAAGATATACATAATTTTTTACACTTAACTCTTTGACGTAGGCTCTATATTGACCAAAAGATTGAGAAAATACTTGAGACCTAGTTGAGAGTAACCTAGATGAAACCTTGCCACAATTTGAGCCCTTCACTTTCTACTCATGAACATAAACAGATGTGTCATTGAATATTTATTCTCCTTCTCTTGTCCATTCTAATAGAGCAAAGTAAAATTGAATTTATCAAATATATATCTTATAGTCACAAAGATATTTTCCCCTTCATTAGTAAATATTTTGGGCAACACAATATTCTAAAAACTCTTTGAAAGCATTCACCCATCTATAGGTGAAAACCTCTTTTCATATGAAAAAGAAATCTTACAATCAATTAACCAAAAGAAACATTTCATCAAACAATTTCCAAGAATTTGTTTTTTTCTCATGTTTAAACATACATCAAATATTTAAATTTGTTATCATATTTAAAAATATAATTGGCATAGACTTAGTACACATTCTTTATAATTTTTCAAAATTAATCTTCAATCAATGCAGTTTTTGAAGTTCTTAAATCAATGTTCTGAATCACACTCCATGATCCATCATCAAGATAAAAGAAATTAGGAAGAAAATTATCCTAATGATAGATCACTGAATGTGACCTGAAACGCTGATTGAAAAGCTTACACAAACTTTAATTTAGAAACTACATTGACTTACAATATAAATTATAAAATTCTTATATCATTAATTAATCTTTACCGCCTAAGATTCTAACAAAATACCATCAATATGACACTTATTTATTTATTTTTGTTACAAATTTTAATGGATATAAATACTTCATAGTGATGCTTCCCTAACAAATATAAAAATGCTTCACCCATTATGCCATTCATTCTTATTCAATGTGGCATCAAATCTAGAACATGTTTTTATATAATAGACAAAAGATTATGTCCGATACTTCCCTTCATATTTTATCTACTTGCTACAAATTCATTTGATTTCCCATGTCAGAAATCTAGGTTTTCTATAGAAGATTAGGAAAAAATCAAATATGACACTACTCTCCTCCTGATTCAAACTTCAATAATAGGAAATATTAAATAATATGAAAAACTTCATGTGCTAAGTGAAGAATAAGTGGGTGAACAAACTTTGTGCACCAACGTGAAGCATTAAAAAATATTGATTTTCTCTACGCCTACTTTCATATTTTATTTCTGATCACATGCTGATTATATTAATTTCTTTTCTTTGCACAAAGCATTGAGTGAGTTAGGAGAATGTAAACTTAGCGCAATGGTGTGGAGGTTTTAAAAATATTTAAATTTGATGGTATCATTTCTAAGTGTAAAACATATTTGGGAGCCTTGAAAAATGGTGAGATATAAGTAATGTTTCTAAAAATTATGTAGTTACCAGAATTTGAGAATAAAAAACTTTGAGTTGCTCACAAATATTATAGATTTTAAATAGTTCATGATTTTTTTTCCTAAGCTCAAATTTCACCTAGTTGGCTTGAAATTGGAAGTAGAAGGTAATTATGAGTCATCAAAACTCATTTGATTTCTATATTTTATTGTTTTTAATTTGAAGTGCAAGCTATTCAAACACACCAGGCATGATCAAAATCACAATTCTAGGCTTAATTCTTGATTGGGTGACTTAAAATAAAACTAGGAGTAATTAATGAATTATAAAATCTTTTAATGATTCCAAACTTTAAATATCAACTCAAATTTATATGCATAGCCTACCATTTTTAGCCCAAAAAGATGACTACCAGACATCAACTCAAGGTTAAATCTCTGAGATATATATGGAGGCATAGAAATTAGTGCCAATAGAACCTTTAGGACCCTTAAGTTACAAAACTAGATTGTTCACTATCCTCGGTTGCCAATTTTACCATGGACAACTTGACCACTTATAAGGGGTGACTTGGGGGTCACCTATTTTAGTAGGGACAACCCTAGGGGTGATGCGACCTAAAAATAATGACTTGGACTAATGAAAGGGGTGACCTAGACATGTGAAAGTGGTAGCCCTCAGACAATGAGTAGTTCTCGTAACTTTTTATAGAAAAGTTACTTAATGAAAGTTACTCTCCTATGTATTACTTTCCCACCTATCATCTAATTTGATAAATATATGAGGTACATTATAATTTATTCACTTAATTAATTTGGAATGTGTGCCTTTGTATAAAAGTGACTAGTTAATGGTTTGATTATTTGAGGCATTTAGCATCCGGATTAACCTATCTTTTGTGTAGGTAGCCTTAGAGTTTGGATATATCATTCAAATCCTTGTATTTGTGAGAGAACAAGACTATGAACTAGTGTTCAATCTCCATCATTAAAGATAACTCTATACTCCCTGTCGATGGAAGGATATCGGTTATGGGCTAAATTATGCTTGATCCATGAAGAATCGAAGCATAATGAAGCAACCAATACTCGAATCTCAACAAGATCAGTCAGGCAAAATTGAAAGTAAACATTTTATCAAAAAAAACTAACATGCTAAATTTATGAAAGCTTTAAAGGAAACATCTACTCTAATCTATTGAAATTCATCTTGTTGTGGAATTGGTGTCATGTTGATGTGGACTAATGACCCTTTCCCAATCTCGTGATAGTGAGCTTGTCTCAATCAATTCTATGGAAGAGAATCGATGAAACTAAGGTGTTTGGTGTATGAAAAAGCTAAATTATGCACAAAATAAACATAATGCAAGCTAAGTTACCATGATTTTATGCTAAATGATTTAATTATGCAATTGCTAAGCTAATCTAAGCTAAAAATGAGCTAAAAGATGAAAACCCTAATCTATTTACAAACTAGGATGGATGCATGGAAGCCATTAATGAAAGCTTGAAGCTATTATGCAACTAAAACAAATTGAAAATAAGCTAAATGTGTGCAAATTGAGAGTATGGATGCGAGAAAATTCAACAAAATGACAGCAATAAAACATGGATCCATTTGTCTCCAAATAGTGATCCATTTATAGGAGAACAAATGAGGAATGAATGGTTGAGATCAAAAAAGCTTAATCAATGGTTCATGATGAAAGAGATGAGAGGCATGGATCATGGATTCTCATCAATGGATGAAAATGGAAGATGAAGATTAATCAAAGGCTCACAATTACCTCAAACAAACACACTTTTGACCTGTTCACACAGGTCAAAGGTAACTTGATACAAAGGTAAGAGGGTTAACTTGCTTTTGAAGCTAAGTGAGTTGATTAGAGGAGAGGGAATATTCCTTAGAATATTTCATTAGGGTGAGGAAAAAGATGATTTTTCAAATTAAAACAAAGTTTTAATTTTGCAAAAAGGGTAAAGAATATTCCATGGGAATATTCCCTTTGATTAGAGGAATAATTAGTTTAATTGCTAATTAAACAAGGTTTAATTTATGCAATTAGGGGATTAGAAGAATTAAGAGATATTTATTAAATTAGATGATTTAATAAATAGGGGAGGGGTGAAATGATATTTAATTAAATAAGATAGGGTTATTTAATTAAACAAGATGACTTAGGAGATTAAATTAAATATTTTAATTTATTTAATTTAATGAGATGAAGTGTTAGTGCGAAAAGAGATAAATTAACCCAATTTAATTAATTAGGCCAATTAGAGGAAAATGATGCAATTAATTAATTAGCTAGGCTAATTGAATCAATTAAGCGAAAAGAGGATGGATTAAGAGGAAATGATATTAATAAATCTAATTAAAGTGTATGACATTGATTAGGACATTTTTTCAGTGTCTACATTTTGCCCCTCTTTGAAGCGAGGTACATGTTGCTTCAGTTCAAAGAAAAATGCTTTTTGGATCAAAATGTTGCCTAAATCAAAAAATAATTTTATTTTTATTTTTTAGATGCCCCAATGGAAGGATAAAACTGAATCCCTGCCCCCTCAAGAAATCAGGCAAAAATTTTGAATTTTGGGTTGATTTCTCGATAAAGGTTGAAAAGTTGCCCCAAGGGTCCAAAAAGGTTCTGGGATGCAAGAATAATGCCAACAATGCAAAAAATAATGCAAAATTAGGTCCAGATTGGAAAAAGTGATGAAAATGATAATAAACCCCATTAAAAAGGTTAAATTAGGGCAAAAAGCCATAATTTTCTAGCTTAAATAGATCAAAAGGGGTCATTTTCAATTCATTTGTGCATTCACCCTTTAGAAATTCTTGCAAATTGAGCTCTAACCCTTTGACCAAATGGCGCCTCGTGAGCTTCCCCGACACATCTCTGATCGAGTTCGTGAGTTTCAATGGCTTCTAGGCGCAGGACCACCGATATGTGATTCAAAACTTAATTTCAAATTTGAAATTTTGATGCATTTATTAAGCATTAGAATTTGGAATTTGGGGGTGTCGCTATATAGCGACGCCCAAACTTCAATCGATGACGTCCAAAGAATATATAGCGACGCATATGTCTAGGGTGACACTTTTCTAGATTTGATTTTAGGGTTTCAAATTTTAAATGGCGACACGTTTGTATCCAACAACGCACTTGTTGATTTGAAAGTTAGGGTTAGGTCATGCCAAATTCTAAATCGCGACGCCATCTTGAATGGCGATGCATTTGTCAATTTGATATTTGAAATGCATCAAGCGTCGCTATTTGAGTTTTGAATATAGCAACACATTTGTAAACAACGCATTTGTGATTTTTGAGCTGGCAATTCCAAATAACTTCAAATTTTGATGATTTCCTGACACCGTGGGTTTCATGGATGTAGGAGAGTTTCCCACCATTGATGTCCGGAGAGCATAGGCCCATCGTATTGGAGAGATTGGGTGATCTTTCAAAGTTGTGCCAGGAGCGCTTGGGAGAGATCGGATTATGGTACATTGTGTATGCACCTGTGATCAGGACACATTTGGCCATGATGACGGCGTTGTGTGAGAGATGGAACAGCAAGACTTCTTATTTCCACCTTCTAATGGGAGAGGTGATGTGACCTTGGAGGATGTGTGGTAGATACTACAGTTGCCTATCCATGGTGATCACGTGATTTATGATCCTGATGTCAGATTCAATGCCTGCTTAGAGGTGATGGATATGGACCAGATTGTATTGGTCACCTATCAGATAGATTTAGAGACATACAGAGGTCAAGTGTCGACCTTCAGATTGATTGTTGCAGCCATCATTTCAGGTTTGGTGGCTCCGAACAGACACGGTCGATTCTTTAGTCCAGGTTGGGGCTTGGCTTGGTAGAGAATGTTATACCGAAGGAATATTTTTGCATGGGGGCCCGTGATGATGGCCTCCTTGTACCATGATTTGTATGATTTCGTTTATTGTGATGGGAGAGCCATTGGTGTAGGTGTGACACTTCTTCATATCTAGGTATGGGAGCACATTGTTGTGCTTTGGAAAATTGTGCAAATGGTGGATGTGGAGCCAGATGATCTCGTCATATGGAGATATCGAGGTGCCATTATGCTCAAACACACAAGATAGATTGGGCTCCTGTACTGGTGACAGATGATAGATAATATGATTGTGTACTAGTGGCGACCATTGCTTCAGATGCCACCATGGTTCGATGATATACAATAGTTATCCTTCGCCAAGCAGACCCAATATATGTAGGGTCAGGAGTATCTGATGATTGAGCGGTACCTTCCAGAAAAAGTGGCCAAATAGTTTGACGATGTCCAAGACAGGCTCGATGATGGCTATAGAGCCATTCTTGCATGATTGACGAGAGAGATTCCTACCTAGGGATCAACGATTCTGGCACCAAAGGTCGTTGAGAGTTTTCGCCAGCTGGTTGCCCATTCTTGGGCATATGATCAGGGTTAGCCCATTGCACAAACTACTCATGTGTACGATGAATGGTTCCTCCCTCTAAGGCAACTTACAAATCCTACAGGGGCTCCTCCCAGAGGGAGACCGCGAGGTAGAGTAGTCAGGGGTAGAGGACAAGGAGGCGAGGATGGCTAGGATGGACAGGTTCTGGGGGATCCTCCAATGGGACAACAACATCCAATAGTGCAGCAGCAACTAGTGCCACCACCACCACCACCAACGTTGGATGCCAGAGATGTGCTGATACAATAGCTACAACAGTAGGTGCAGGTTTTGATAGGTGATCAGGATTAGGCTCGCGGGAAGATTTTGGTTTTGACTATTGAGCAAGACTAGGCTCAACAACAAGTGGTTGCAATTACAGCTAAGAGGGATACTGTGTTACAGAGAGTTCAAACCATTACAGGTGAGAGAGACCAGGAGGTGGCTCGACGTCAACAGATTGAGAGCCTTATGACATCCACCCACGGTTGGACAGTTGTAGTGTGGCTATATAGAGATGTTGTTACGAAGGCTGCATATTACAGGAAGCATTATCACAGGGATGTTCCAGCGGCTCTTCGACAGCCTGATTTTTCACCGTGGGGCAATGCACGCCCCCGAGCAGAGGATCAACCTGAGCAGCAGGCTGGAGAGGGTAGCAGCCACTAGGGATAACCTTTGGATGTATAGATACTTTTTTATTTTGCCCCATTCTTTATACCGATATACATTCATGGGCTCAGTTTTGATAGCCTTGTGGATATTGTACTTATCATCGATGTACATACACTGATCCAAATTTTGTACCATGACACATTTTTTGATATATATATGATACAAATACGGATGATTCATGCTTATGATGTGTTCATTTTATTTCATGTCTGGATGATGTATGGATGCACTTACCTTTATTCCTATGTGATATGTGATGCTATGAATGAATGCAATGTTATGTTCGTTTTCATTATCTTTTCACGATATTATATGGATAGTTGATTATGATATGCAGATGTTATGGATGCAAATGATGTGGATGCATTTCTTTTTTTATATTTGATATGCATGTTATGATGACGATGATGTATGCATATGGATGTATGGATGTAAATGCTTATGAAATGCAATGATTTAAGATGCTTAGAATAAAAAATCTATATTATTCATCACAACTCAAATGATAATTCAAAATGTATGATGTGATATGCAAATTACTATGATATGGATGATTATTCTGATGGATGGAATGATTATGATATGATTATGAGATGCATGTATGTTGATGGTTTTTGGATGTAGAGTGGATGCATTAATGATGTTTTTGTGTGTCATGATACCAGGTTAGTGCAGAGAGAAGATAGAAGAATAAAGAATGAATAACCGTTGTTGGTGATGATTGCTTCAAAAGATCCAACAAGTCCTTGATCCATTCAGACTTTATTAGAGATGGTAACGAGATTATGCAAAAGAATGCAGGATGAAATGCAGGATGGGTTCTCACACTTCGGGATTGGGAATTTCCACCATTCATTATTGTTTGATATAACACATAGACATGATGCATCAAGGTATTGATAACCAGGATGACATTGTATCTAGTGTAATGGACTTTGACTCGATAAGCAGATAGGATATTTCTTGTTCACACCTTAACATACGAAAACATCGTTGGAATGCAAGTTAGAAGCTTAGAATATATTGGACCAAAGCATACACAATAGTCAACAACAAACACCAAATGACCTTCCTACACACAACTAAGCAAGTATGTGCCAAGATTATTTTAAAAGAGTATCCAAAAGCACAACAAAAGAAAGATAAGGATCGATGCCATGTTCCTTTGTCTCTAAATCATTCTAGATAGATGTCATCGAGAGGTCCTTAGAATGGGTCATTAAGATAAATCGTAAGAAAAGATCAAATACAAATAGACAGTGTTATCTATAGCTCCTTCCTAGTTTAAGTTTAGCTAAAGTGATATCTGATGTTGATGTCCATCGCAGAAAGGATACATCCTAGGACATGTTGATCAGAGGGTCGTTTGATGTTGGGATAATGATGCTAAGATGAGCTATTGCTATAAACTTCACTAACACATTTACTTGTGATTTATAATTTTAGATTTTGACTTTTGAGTTCGCACTTTACGACTTGCTATGTTTGTTTTATACTTATTTCGCCAAAGGGTGAAGGTGATGATCATTTATTATGGGTGAAAGTTTATTGCGGGTGAAAGCGAGATGGGATGGATGGAATTTGGATTTTTTCTGAATATTTCGATGTTTTTGGTATTTTTAAAATGTTTTGAGCTTGTTTTTAGTCTTTTTGAAAGTTTATGTGAATGTTTAGGATTTTTTGTATTTTCTGAGGTTGTTTAGGGTTTTATGAATATTTTGAGGCTTTTTAGGTCTTTTGAATGTTTTCTATTGTTTTTGGATTTCCAATTTTCAAATGTTTTTGTGTTTTCTAAATATTTGGATATTTTTGGTTTTTTGAAAGTTATTTGGATGTTTTAGGGTTTTTTGAGAGAATATCTAGATGTTTTTGGATTTTTTCAAGATATTATTTGGATGTTTAGGGGTTTTTTGAATTTCTGAGTTTCAACCAAGAACCTAACCTAAGGACCTATCCTAGGGGCCTCGGGGGTTGATCAAAGATTAGCCTTTCCTACATTATATACAGAGACCACGTAGTTCGACTGACTCAACCGATTTACAGGACAAAGATATGAACAAATGAGAGACGATAGCTAATTACAATGGACTGCTAAAGGACTGACCTAGGGTGTCTCGGGGGCACATCAATGATGGCCTTTCCTACGTTAAAGCTCAGAGACGACGTATTTTGAAAAAGAGACCACGTAGTTTGACTGAATCGACCCATTTACAGGACAAAGATATGAACAGATGAGAGATAATAGCTAATTACAATAGATTGCTAAAGGACTAACCTAGGGTGTCTCGGGGGCACATCAGTGATGGCCTTTCCTACGTTAAAGCTCAGAGACAACGTAGTTCGACAAAGGAGACATTATTTTTTGGATTTTTTGATGTTTGACCTTTTTAGGGATTTTGATGTTTTCTAGATGTTTTGGATTTTACCTTTACAACTTTCTAAATGTTTTTGGATTTTCACTGTACAAGATTTTGCAAATGTTTTTGGATTTTTTGGATAAGATTTTATGAATGTTTTTAGATTTTCTAGATAAGATGTCTCATGACCTCAAGATATACAAGAACTTGATTGTGACGCATAACAAAATTCCCCCCAGTGTGATATGTTAGCCTACTTCAATAAAGGCGGGACAAACTGACCTTGGTAATATGCCAAGTAGTGCTAAAGAATTCATAATACCTTACAGTGACAAGCCATGATAAGGACGCGGATAGGGGGTGAATGGTGATACAAAGAATGATAGGTCAAAAGAGCCAAATAATATATGGAGATACCTTATTTATGTGAGGCACCTGTTTGCCAGGTTTTCACCGAAGTACTTTCCCAAAGTGCCACTGAAGTGGTTTTCGCTAGAAGATGATTTTTTTCTTTAATTTTTTCAATCCTTTTTTCTCATTTTTTTAGATTTAGATTTTTTTTTTTAATTTTTTTTCTGATTTATACCTTTCATTTTTAGGCATAAAACTTTTTGAGATGCAAGCTATTGATTGGCTCCTACAAGGGTTCACCTTAAGGGGTTAACAGTTGGTATGATCCTAATCTGTAGCTTTTTGTGATGACAAAGGGACCCAACCAGTTAGGCTCCAACTTTCCTTTGTTGTCTTGATTTGGAAGGTTCTTCTAATTTTTCTTTAAGACGAGATCGCCTACCTGGAATGACCGACATTTGATTCTCTTGTTATAGCTTCGTTTCAGTCGGTTTTGATACACTTGCAAGTGATTAAGGGTGTCAAGATGATGTTCATCTAGGAATTCTAGCTCATTTATTTGACACTATGTACTCTTCTTCAATTATCAGATTCTTTAGTGACACTTGCAATGATGGGAGCTCAACTTCAATAGGCAAGATGTATTTTGATCCATAAACCAAGGAAAAAGGGGTTGCTCCTATAGGTGTGCGGATACTGGTTCGATAATCCCAAAGAGCAGGATTTAGCTACAAATGCTAGTCACAACCAACTTTGTTAATTGTTTTCTTTAGAATTTTTAGGATAGTTTTGTTTGTTGCTTCTACTTGGCCATTTCCTTTGGGATAGTATGGTGTAGAGAATCAATGTTGGATATTGAATTTTTGGCATAGCTCTTTCACATCTTGATTTTTGAATGGGGTTCCATTGTCTGAGATAAGGGTTTGTGGTACACCATAAAAGAAAATCAAATAATTCAAGATAAACTTGGCTATTTGATTTTCCATTATTTAGGTCATAGGAATGGCTTCAACCCACTTAGTAAAGCACTCAGTGGCAATTATGATAAACTTATGGTCATTGGATGAAGTTGGAGTGATTTTTCCTATGAGGTCAAGTCCCCACTGTGAAAAAGGCCATGGTGTGATCATTGGTTGTAATTATTGAGCTAAAGCATGAATCATATCCCCATTGACACTGGATGCATTTTTGTATATACTGATGAGCTTCTTTTTCCATGGTTGGCCAATAGTACCCTGTCCTCAACAGTTTCTTAGCTAATGTCATACTGCTAGAATGGGACCCACATATGCTATCGTGTACTTCTGTTAAGGCAGTTAAGGCTTCCTCTTGGTTAAGACATCATAGCAATGTCCCTTTGATGCTTCAACGGTAAAGGGTATTGCCTAGGATCACAAATCAAGATGCCTTTTTAACAAAGGTCTTTTTAAGGTTTGGGGTGATGTCCGATGGAAGGGTTCCTCTGTTAAGGTAAGTAAAAATGTCATGGTACCAAGGGGATCCAGGACGAACAATGACACATGAGAATTCAGATTCAGGGATTTTGAAAGTCAGTATGAGAAGCTATTCTACCAGGATTCACATTGAAAAATGTAGTTCGACATGTCTAGTAGTGATCCAATTGTTACCATGGCATCTAATACTCTATTGTTCGTGCGAGGAATTTGCTCAAAAGTTATGTCTATAAAAAGATCTTTGAGATTCTCCACCATTTTTTGTAAGGAGTGAGCTTGTCATCTTTGGTTTGATAGTCGCCATTAACTTGGTTGATAACCAGCTGTGAGTCTCCATAGACTTTCATCTCTTGTATCTGCCACTGAACTGCTATCCTAAGACCTGTGATCAAGGCTTCATACTCAACAATGTTATTGGTACATGGGAATGATAGCCTATAATATTTTTGGATGCAATCACCTTGGGGGTGATGAAAAGAATGCCTACTCTCGATCCATGTTGGGTGAACAATCCATCAAAGTACACCTTCCATTGAATTGTTAGATTAATAAGGAACACTGATTCATCAAGGAACTCAGATATTAAAGGGTTCTCATCATAGATGGGAGCTTTTGCTAGCTGGTCCACAATCACTTGTCCTTTGATTTCCTTGTGCTCCACATACTCTATGTCAAACTCTATCAAGATCATTACCCATTTAGCCATTCGTCCTATGAGGGTTGCTTTGGATAACAAATATTTTAATGGATCAATCTTTACGATGAGCTTGATTTGATGTGACAACATGTAATGCCTAAAATTTTGTGAAGCGAAAACTACCACTAGGCATGCTTTCTCAATGGGTGAATAGTTCATCTCATAGCCTACCAAGGTTCTATTGATGTAGTATATGGCTCTTTCCTTTCCATTTTCATCATGTTGTGCTAAAAGAGCTCCTAGTGTTGTTGATGTTGTTGAGATGTACAAGATCAATGGCTTGTTTGGTATCAGTGGCATGAGCACAGGTGGTGTTATTAGATAATCCTTAATTTTTTGGAAAGCTTTATCACATTTTTCATCCCATTTGTAAGTTATCCCTTTATGAAGAAGGTGTGAAAAAGGGTGAGTCTTATTTGATAGTTGAGCTATGAACCTTCTGATGGATTGCAACTTTCCTTGTAATCCTCTCATTTGTTTCAGTGTTTGTGGTGGTTCCATATTTAGGATGGGTTTTACCTTTGCTAGATCAATTTCTATCCCTCTTTGTGAAACAATGAAGCCAAGAAGTTTCCCTGATGTGACCTCGAACACACATTTTTTTGGATTATGTCGTACCTTGTATTCTTCAAGCCTATCAAAGATAGGTCCTAAAACTTGTATGTGTTCACTTCTCTTCTTTGATTTTTCCAAAATATCATCCACATAATCTTCAACTATTTTGTGGATCATGTCGTGAAAGATGAGGGTCATTGCTCTTTGATAGATAGCCCCTGCATTCTTCAACCCAAATGGCATCACATTCCAGTAGTAGGTTCCCCATGGACAAGTAAAGGAAATTTTATGTTGATCTTCTTTGGCTATTATGATTTGGTTATAGCTTGAAAATCCATCCATGAGTGAAAACATTTCATGCCCAGTTGTTAAATCTACAATGAGATCAATGTTGGGAAGAGGGAAGTCATCCTTCGGACATTCCTTGTTTAGATCTCTAAAATCAGTACATATTTTGATGCCCCAGTGGGTTTTGAGACTGGTACTAGGTTTGAAACCCACTCAGGATAATCTATTGATCGGATGAATCCAATGTCAAGAAGATTTTGTAGTTCTAGTTTAACCAAGAGTGCTATCTATGGGTGCATCTTCCTTAATTTATGCTTGAATGGTTTGGCCTCGAGATAGACTGCTAAGTGATGCACAACTACTTTTGGATCAAGGCCTGACATATCTATATATGACTATGCAAAGTTAGCTTTTCTCTCTTTAAGGAATGCTACAAGGTTCTTCTGTTCTTCATCTAATAAGGATTCAACATAGAAGGTGATCTTAGGTTCTTCCTTTGTTCACACATTGACTAGTGTAGCCTTTTTCTGCTAGTACTGTTGACTTCTCTGGATGCATTACGCTAAGGGGGAGATTGAATCCTTCATCCTTGGGTGCCTTAAGGAGGTTTTCATCGTCGAATGCATCCTTTTTTTTTACTCTTTTGGGATCAGAGAGCGCCACTAGGTGGTTTTCACTCAAGGATCTGCAAGTTAATTGTATTTCATTTATTTTACGACTGAAGGATTCAATCATCTCCCCATAGTATGCCCCTATATCAAGCTCTATGTCAAAGCCTGCTTTGTGATCTTCCCATGATAAGTTGTCTCAAAGTCCCATGAATTATGAGATCGCTCCATTGTTTTTGAATAAATCTAGAATTGGTGGTCCTTGTTCGTCCATGTCAATGAGTTGCGGGTATACCAAGCGTATTTCAGTTGATTGGTTGTTTGAGAAAAAGGATGTTATGGATATGATGAAGAGGGTGTTGTTTTCAAATAAGTCAGCAACATCAAGAGGAAAGTCATCTAAGGTAGTATCACGTGATGTAGGTGACCAAGAGGAAGCCTCAACTCGTTTAGCAGAAATGCCTTTGCCAATAAGTGTGACCTTGCTAGTAGTACAACCTAAGCCAAGTTTTTTTAGTCGTTTCTCAGGAATGATGGGTTCTAGTAAACCATTGTCATTTTGTGCTAGCTTCTCATTCTTGTTATACCCCATACTCTACATTAGTTGTAGACCTTTATTGTCATATTTCATGGGAAGAATAGAAACAATTTGTTCATCTTGATAGAGTTTGGAGATATCTTGCTCATGGAAATTGTCTTAATTCAAAACCCCCCACTTGGTGAAGGTAGTAGCTGCCACCTTGAATATTTTTGGTTCTTTGGTGCTAGATGTTGGTTTCCCATGGTTTTGAGGAGAAATAGGTAACTCTCCTAAGACAAAGGTCTCTCAATATTTTGTAGCTTCCACAACCATCATCTTGGATTATGGCTTTGACATTGGGTATGATTTTCACAATTGGTACTTGTGATGCTGAGGTAGAGGCTAGAGATGATGGGTCAACAAGTGAGCTTGTTGGTGTAGGTCCTTCGTCATTTTTAGGTATATGTGGGATCTTGTAAAATTTGGCCTCAAGGCTCTTACAGTAGTAAAAAGGCTCGGGATCTCCATGGATAGTGATTTCTCTACCCTCAAAAGGAAACTTCACACATTGATGATAGGTTGAGGCTATGGCTTTCAAAGCATGGATCCATGGTCTACCAAGTATAATGTTATAGGGAAGATCAAGATCAAGTACTTGGAATCTAGTTTCTGCAATGAGAGGTCCCACTTGGATAGGGAGCACAATGATTCCTTTTGATACCCATTCTTGATTGTCGTATGCTCTAATGGTGGTACTCTTTGTCTTTTCAATAGTATCTTCTGAATAGCCTAGATGCTTGATCAACTGCAGGGTACAAATGTTTAGACCAACATCTCCATCTACCAAAACTCTTTTGACCTTCTTTTATGAATGATAACCTCAAGGTGTAAAGCATGATTATGAGACAGTTGTGACGGTAAATCCTATTCAGAGAAGGTGAGAAGATGGCTAGTGATATTCCCTACCATAGCTTGAAACTAATCAGTATCAATGTTCTCGGGAACAAAGGATTCAAAAAAGGATTTTTCTAGTATTTCTCTGTGCATAGGAGATAATTTTAGGAGTCCCAAAATTGATATTTGAGTGGGGGTTTGTTTAAGCTAATCTACAAGATTGTACTTGCTAGGATTAGATGTGGGCAAGGTAGGTTGTTTCCTAGATTGAGCGGGAAGGGATCCTTGAATGGTTATTCTTCCACATTGTGTGGTAACTCCACATTCCGTACTAGCTCCTTTGATAGTGATAACAATGATAACACTATCATAGGAAGCAACTACATTGGAATAAGTATGTTGAACATTGGTGTAATCCTTAGCTTTTCCATGGTTGTTATCTTTGTTATGATTAGGCATAGGGGTCTTGTATATCTTGAGATCCTAGTTTCCAACTGGTACCTCAACAGATATGGTATCATTCTCTATGATATCTTGGATGATATTCTTGAGTTTCATGCAATTTTATATTTTATGTCTTTTGATTTTATGAAAGTCACAGAGATCATGCTCGTTGTACTACGATGGATTTTCTTGGGGTTCTTGGTAATGTTAAAATTTAGGAAGTGTGACCAAATTTGATTCTACCAATTTCTTCATGATCATTTCGATGGGTTTTGATAACTGGGTATACTTACGTTTAGGATAGTTGTTCATGTTACCAGTTGGCCTTGGTTGCATGTTGGTGTTATTGATTTGATTGTTCTGAGGTGGTACCATTTGTTGCATGGTTGGTTGAATGTTAGCAACTTGATTGTGGTCAGGTCTAAAAGCACTTAGTATGACCTTGGTGTCTATCACACTGTCGTTTGTTACATTTTTTTTTTAGCCCATACACGAGGTTTCTCATTTGAATTGGATGAAGGACGGTTGTCTTTGTAAGATTGAGTATTTCCTTGTGATATTAGGGCTCTTTCAATGTTAAGGGCTCTTGGAACAAGTTTGTCATATGATGTGATGCATTGCATTTTCAAGTGGAATGATAGATTCAGATCAAGGTTGGCTATGATGATTCCTACTTGTTGTTCATTAGGAAGAGGCCACTTGCTTTTACTAGCTCTTTGTCTCCATCATTGTAAGAAATTTGTGAAGGTTTCTCATGGATTTTGTTTGAGACTATACAACTCTTCCATACTAACATCCATGTCAATATTGAAGAAGAAGTGATCGATGAATTTGTCAGTGATTTCTTGGAAAGTGTTGATATCAGGAGGCAAATGAGAAAACCAATCCATAGCAGGACCTGTAAAAACTTTGAGGAAAGAGGTGCATTAGATATGAATCATTGTAAGCCACTTCCATACACATGACGTTGAATTCTTTGATGTGCTCCACATGATTTTGTCTCCCTCTATATTTGTCAAACTTGGGGATTTCAAAACCAGGAGGGAATGGTATCATTGCTATGTTTTGATCAAATGGGTAAGGACACAAGTTTTGTGTATGAGGTTTATTTTCCTTTCCCATATAAAGGCCCTACATTTCTTGTGAGTGCTTTCATTTGTGATGCAAGATTGTCCTACGGATTGGGTGGAGGAACATATGGTGGGATGAGAGATGAGTTATATGGGGAATATGAAGGTGTGAGATTCTGTGAAACTGATGAATATGTTCTTGATGTGGTCGGATTAATGATGTTCATATGAGGAAAATAGGATCCTTTTTGATGTTGTTGGGCGTACTATTGAACTAGTAAGACTTGTTGTTGAGCTTGTTGTTGTTGTTGTACCACTAGGGCTTGTTGTTGGACTTGTTGTTTTTGTGCTAGTAAAGTTGCTTGTTGTGTTTGTTGCTATTGTGTGGCTTGTTGTCCTGCTAAAGCTGCTTGTTGAGCTTCTTGGGCAATGGCCGCTTGTTTTTTTTGTTGTTGTGCTAAGGTTGCTTGTTGAGCGTGATGTTATTGTTGTGCTAATGTTGCTTGCTGAGATGATAAGGCTTCTTGTTGTGCTTGTTGTTGTTGTTGTGCTAAGGTTGCTTGTTGTGCTGCTAAGGCTGCTTGTTGTGCTTTTTGTTGTTGTACGACTTGTTGGTAAGTTTTTTATGCTTGTTGTAGAGCTAGGGCATGTGCTTGCAATGTGGGATACGGTGGTTGTTGAGACATTTTTGAAGGATTGATGTTTTGAGTGTTTAGTGGATTGGTAGTGAAAGGTGGAGAATTCCCTTGGTTTAACATTCCTTGTAAGATAGTGGATTGAGGGGGAGGAATGTATGTTTGAGGCCTTGATTTATTTCGTCTAGAAAAGGGAGCTATTGGAAAGGATGATGTCATTAAATTTTACAATGGAAATGACACACTAGGACCTTGAGTCCATTGATTGAAAATATTCCCTTGTCCTATGTTGGGAGTATTTCCTTGTGTAAAAGATGTAAACAAAGGATTCATGATCAAGGTATTCCCAGGATTGATAGAACTCGTAACCAAGGGATTGCTTTGTGGTGGATTAAGAGGAGATGATGTGGTAATGGTAGATGGGACAGATGGACCCACCGAAGGGTTGGATAAAGATGTCCCTAGTTGCATTGAGGGTTGATTCTGTGACATGGTATTGACATGCCCTTGTGTGCTGATATGATATTTTTGATCTATATTACTTTGTATGATGGTAGGTACACTTGTGGTACTCATAGGTGTGGACGAAGAAGGGTGTCCCCGAAATGTGGAAGTGGTGGTAGAATAATGAATTTCAAGTGGAGTAAGTAGTTGTTTTGGATCTTCAAGAACGGGAGGAGCACCAAAGGTAGGTGTCCAAATGGAAGCGGGAGGTGGAGGATTCATTTCAAGAGTACCCACAAGTGTATTACTTTTGAATGGTAAGGTGTGACCAAAATATTTAGCAAGGCTAGCTGCAAGACTAGGTATGTAAGTTTGAATTGGCCCTTGTAATGGAGTTGTGAAATCTTGTGTAAAACTTTGTGCTACAAATGTCGGGGATATAGGAGCTACACTTTCAAAAATCTGATGTTCTAAAATTTCTCCCCTAGTGAGCTCAAAGGGGTTGTTGGTGATGTCTTCAATTTTGTATAGTCCTGAGGAAGATGATGGTTGTTGTGATGGTGTAACATGACTTCTAGGATCAAATTCTAAAGGATTCATATCACTTGAGGTAAATGTGACTTTTTCTTTTTCCATGATTATCTTGTGTTGTGATCTCATCTTTACCATAAATTTGGGGTCAGCTATGGGAGAGTTGTGTTGAGTTTTGTAATGTTTGAACTCTCCGGTTGACTCAAACCTAGGTAAAAGGGATGCTCTAAGTCTTTTGGGAGCAATGATGACAATGTGGGATGAAAAGATGGGGTGATGTAGGAAGTGATCTTTGCAACCATTTTGGGACAACACTTTTGACTTAGGTTTGATGTTGTGATATTGAGATAAAGGTTGTTAATGAACTTATAAATATTTAGGGTAGACTTGTGACCTTCAAGATGAAATAGTTCAAAGATGATAACTATCTCAACTAAGTGCATGGAAAAGGATACATTTCACATACAAAGTAGCTAAGGTCTAGCAAGTTGGTTTGATGTTTTAAGTCCCAAAGTGTTAGTTTATTTGAAATTTTGCAAAGATAGATGAGATGAAAGATGAAATGTGATGAAGGGGTGAATGAACTGTTGGACCCAATGTTGACCTAAAGTGAACCTTTTGTTTTGACAAAACCACAGTAATGAGAATGATGCTATACCTCTAAAGTGTTCAAATCCTAAAGACCCAATGATATAGAAAACTTGTTGATCTTTGAAAAGATGAGGGTTCTAGATCATAACAATTTGTTTTTGTTTTCGTAAAGTGTCTCAATGCGGTTGTTAATTGCTTTTTCACTACAATGTCTAATGTTATGGTGATGACCAATTGAACTTCATTTAGGGATCCTCACTTTGCGTGAGATCATTTGGTAAAGTTTCATTTTAAAAATATCAAGGTAGCAAAAATGATGGTAGACCTCTAAAATGTTCAAGTCATAGAAAATGAGAGGATGAAGGGGAATGTTCAAACCTGTCCAGGCTCTCCTAGCTTGGGCGTAAAAGTTTCTCAACAAAGTGTAACAGTTGCGGTAAAATATGGATGCCCACTTTTGATTGTACTTTGTTTGACGATTCCTATGTCTGAAATGGAGCGTTGGAGACTTTCCTCTACGAAGTTTAATTGTTTAATGAATCATTTAGAGGAGTTGGGTATCATGAAAAAGACTAGGATTTTGACTCTAAAAGAATGCAAAAAATTATGGACTATACCTTGAAGTGTGTCTATAAAATTTTGCTACAGACTTGTTTCTATGTTTGTGAACTGCTTGAAGGTGTTTCTTAAGGGCTTTTGGAGTGAGATGCCTAAGTCTAAAATGAGGTCCTGTAGACTTTGGTTTAGGAATCCTGATTTTTTGTGAGATCATGTGGAAACAATTTAAGTTTTTGGAAGAAAGTGAGATATTTATTGCCACGTGGGTGGTGGTAATAGGGGCCTTCCAGCCTCAATATCAACGTGTTCCTCTTCTTCGTCTAAAATTTGTTGTGTTTCTCCACTGTGAGTTTGTTTCTTTGTTTTCAAAAGTGAAGCTTCTCAAACTGCTAATGAGATATATTTGTTCACCATTTATGAATTAAAAATTTGGCTGAATTATAGCACCTGGAAGATCAGGTTGTTCAATGGGAGCAATCGGTCTCCAAATAGTCATGTGGGGTTTATTTGTCAATTTATCTTTTTCTTAAATGAATTGATTTTACCACAAACACTTGTCTTTTGATTATGTTTTCAAATTGGATGTTTATGTCAAAAACATCATAACTTTCACAATGTCCATTTCGTGAAAAATATGAGATTAATGCCACAATCTCCTATGTTGTCTTTGGTAAATATGGGCTTGAGATTAATGTCAAGATATTTAGAAATCGCTAAGGATAAATCTTTAGGACAAGCAATAATATCAAGGCTAACTCAAGAAGTCCATATTTAAGCCAAAGTGTTTGAAATTTTGAATAGTGAGTGTTTGTTTTTGGAATGTTTTGAAACCAAGCAAAGTGTTAAACTGAATCACAAGCATTACAACCATAGGATGGAAATGGCTATATTTGTTGTATTCCCACTTAGATTTCTCCAGCTGCGCTTATTTAGAGTGGATGATTAGAAGCTTGACCACACTAGCTCCCCTCCACAACACTCACTTCTATGGGTCAACCAAGCTTCAAGTTCTCATGAATCTCCCATGACAAACTTTTCATCTCTACTAAGAATCACAAATATGTGGGATGGATTTGGAGGTCTGACCTCCTGACATCAACAAATATTAGGGATTTTTGGCTACTACACAAAGGTTCGTAATAAGGGCATCCAATTCAAAGGAAACTGTGATAAACTCCCTCAAGAGGTCTCCCAACCCTTAGAACAAGGGATTTACGCATCATAAAGATACTGGGGGGGAGCTATCATGCATCACACCTGTTGATTGCAAACTTTCCTTGCAACCACAAATTTATATAGTGGTTCGGAAGAGCCTAGCTTATGCTCATTACCACTTGGGTCGTTCCCTTGGGGTGAGTACTTTTTTCCACCAAGGCAGGCCCTCTAAAGGTGAACAATAGCAAGTAAGTACATTCGTAGTTCGATCATCTTTGTTCACATGCACAAAGAGAGAACACACACTATGCCTTTTCTCACACTAACATGGTTGTTCAATTTTAAACCCAAATTTGAAGTGTGGAGGTGATTTTGCAAATGATAGAGAATGTTTCTATTTCTCAAGATCACCAAATGGCACAAGAGAATTGCATACACATTCACTAGCAAATTTGAAAACCACAAAACAAAACAAATAGTTTTCAATTTTATCCTTCAAAGCAATAATGAGTTAATTTTAAGCACCAATTGGAAGATGAGTTTTCCTTGTTCAATTTTAAGCCCAATTGAAAGATGTGATGTGAGGGTTCATTTTTAGCCAACTTTGAACATTCATTTTAAACCCAATGGAGAACTAGTGTGTTGCCTAAAAATTGAAAGCAATAAAGCATGAAATTGGGTTATAATTGCCCCAAAGTGTTAAACGCTAGTTACAATTATAGAATGTTTAGATAGAAGAGAAGTTCTTCAATTTCACTTCATGCCTTAAAACCTACAAAACCTCGTTAGTCTAACAATGAAAACATAGTCAGACATCGATCAGTGATCAAATAATCAAAATAAATTAAGTCACATGTCAAAAAATAAGCGTAAAGTTTCTTACCCCAGTTGAGCATTGTTGTACACGATGGCATCGCAATTTGAAATTTGGGCATCACTCTGGTGAATTTGAGAATCACTTTGCAGAAAGGAAAATGAGCACGATTGCATTGTTGTATTGATGGGCATCGTTGTAAACGAGTGTGTCGTGATTTGAAGTTTGAAAGTGTCGGTCTGCCAAGGGTGAGCGTCATCATTTTCATTCCATAATAGTTCAAATTTAAAAAAGCGTTGCTATATTTAAATCAGTGTCGGCCAATTAAATATGCTTCACTGCATCAAATTTCTTGGGTGTTGCTATATGACGATGCTATTGAAATAGCATCGTTGTTTGTGGTTTGAGCGTCACTGCAACCTGCAAAAAAGAAAAAACATGGATTTCAAGCCAAAAAACAACTAAATGATCGGTTTACCCTCCTAACACTAGAATGTCGATGCGAGGATACCGGTTATGGACCGAATTATGCTTCATCCATGAAGAATCAAAGCATAATGAAGCAACCAATACACGAATCTCAATAAGATCAGTCAATCAAAATTGAAAGTAAACATTTTATCAAAAAAAAACTAACATGGTAAATTTATGAAAGATTTAAAGAAAACATCTACTCTAATCCATTGAAATTTATCTTTTTATGGAATTGGTGTCATGTTGATGTGGACCGATGACCCTTTCCCAATCCCGTGATAATGAGCTTGTCTCAATCGGTTCTATGGAAGAGAATCGATGAAACCATGGTGTTTGGTATATGAAAAACCTAAATTATGCACAAAATAAACATAATGCAAGCTAAGTTACCATGATTTTATGCTAAATGATATAATTATGCAATTTCTAAGCTAATCTAAGCTAATTTAAGCTAAAAATGAGCTAAAAGATGAAAACCCTAATTTATTTACAAACTAGGATGGATGCATGGAAGCCATTAATGAAATTTTGAAGCTATTATGCAACTAAAACAAACTGAAAATAAGCTAAATGTGGGAAAATTGAGAGTATGGATGTGAGAAAATTCAACAACATGACTTTGCAATAAAAGATGGATCCATTTGTCTCCAAATAGTGATCTATTTATAGGAGAGAAAATGAGGAATGAATGATTGAGATCAAAAAAGCTTAATCAACTGGTTCAGGATGAAAGAGATGAGGGGCATGGATCATGGATTCTCATCAATGGATGAGAATGAAAGATGAAGATTAATCAAAGGCTCACAATTACCTCAAACAAACACACTTTTGACCTGCTCACACAAGTCAAAGGTAACTTGCTAGAAAGGTAAGAGGGTTAACTTGCTTTTGAAGCTAAGTGAGTTGATTGGAGGAGAGGGAATATTCCTTAGAATATTCCATTAGGGTGAGGAAAAAGATGATTTTACAAATTAAAGCAAAGTTTTAATTGTGCAAAAAGGATAAAGAATATTCCTATTCCCTTTGATTAGAGGAATAATTAGTTTAATTGCTAATTAAACAAGGTTTATTTTATCCAATTAGGGGATTAGAAGAATTAAGAGATATTTATTAAATTAGATGATTTAATAAATAGGGGAAGGGTGAGATGATATTTAATTAAATAAGATAGGGTTATTTAATTAAATAAGATGACTTAGGAGATTAAATTAAATATTTTGATTTATTTAATTTAATGAGATGAAGTGTTAGTGCGAAAAGAGATGAATTAACCCAATTTAATTAATTAGGCCAATTAGAGGAAAATGATGCAATTAATTAATTAGCTAGGCTAATTGAATCAATTAAATGAAAAGAGGATGGATAAAGAGGAAATGATGTTAATAAATTTGATTTGAGTGTATGACATTGATTAGGACATTTTTTAGTGTCTACGCTCTCATATGATCATCATGATGATGTAGTCAAATAATGAGGCTTAGTAATCCAATCATTCCAACATGCTTGTTGTATTGGTGTCATGTCACCATGATGTTGATACTTTTTATCACAACATCTTGAGTATGTAGGCATGTAATGTGGCATGTCAATGTCACATATGTATCATAGACAAATTGCTCATTTATTTTTGTCCATAAATATCTTGGGTGAAATCTTGGAACATTATAATATTAGTTCTTTATCATTATACAAAGTTGTCATATATTACCAACACTCATAATCTCTCCTATAAATTAAGCTGCTAAATTTCAACTTTGATCATGTGTAGTAAATGGAATAAGATGAATAATTAAAATAGATCCACATAAGTCTTATCATTCCTTTTGAGTTTGTTTGGAACACTACACAAGATGAAAATTAAAATCAAATAATCTCTCTATCTCTACACATAGTATATAATTTAGATGGATTGGATGAGGCCCACATAGCCCCACATATTCAATTTGATTGATTAAATAATTTGACATGAATAAATAGTATTATTTTCAAGAAAATTTGAACACAACTAAACATGTTCTTTTATTCATTTAAAACAAGTCATCTCAAAAAGGTACAAGTTCACACTAGGTTACAAAATTTCCAAATGGATAAGAGTTATTAAAAATGTTATTATCCCATAAAAGTGTTGAAAATTGGATGTTAGGTTACTAATTAATACAAGTACAAAAATAAATAAAATAAAAATTATAAGATACATAGATTAATGGGTCAGTGCAAGATCATGGGGGGCCAAACTAGGCCCTTAAGTAGTAATGAAAATTCAAAAAAATAGAGTTAGGCAACTTGACATAAAAATTTGAATATATTATTAACATAATTTGAAAAATATGTAAGAACATAATTTGTAGCAAATTGAATGTAGTTTCTAAGCTACTAGTCCTTTTTTAGGAAAAAGTAAATCTATTTGGTGAAAATTTGAAATTTTAATGCACTGGTACTAAATTTTTCAAGAAAAAAATAAAAAGTAGGTGTACACCTAACCAACCTAAGTACAAGCAATTTTTTGTTTTTTTGAAAATTTCAATATAAGTAGAGGACTCATGCTCAGATATCTCACAATTGTTTTTTAATTTTTTGCAAGTAAATAATTAGTTATGAATTTCTTAATAGAAATTTTTAAAAATATTAAAACTTGTTTGTCTGACCACCATAACTTGGCCAAAAATTTATACCTTTGAAATTCAAAGTGAAGTTATATTCGTAAGAAATAACTTACCTAACTATTGGTTATAATTGGGCACACAAAGTTCATAATTGTTAATTTTTGATAAATGAATAATTTGTTTACCAACAAGGAGGTGAGTGTTATATATAGAAAAATAGAGGCATATGTTGAACACCCAGAATACTGAGATGGGGGTGAATCAATATTCCCTCAAATTCATTAACTTAAAATTGCATTCAAAGCATCTCAATGAACTTGTAGAAATGGAAAGGAACAGTTAAAGCATGCATCACAACAATCAACACAAGGACACTAGATTTGCATGGAAAACCCTTGAAAGGGAAAAAACATGGTGAGGATTAGCTCACAATATACAATAACCAATTACAATAGATTATAGAAGGCTCACTGCCTTAAGGGCTTACTATCTAGAGCATTCACTGCCTAGAAAATAGGAGGGCTCACTACCCAAGGAAGATCAATTCTTCCACAATTACAAAAGATATACAAAAGGATGGATCACTGCTAGAATTTGAACTACTTACAATGCATCTACTATATGTTGAAGATACAGTTCTATTTAGGGTTAGAAAACTAACTTTACACACTTCATTCCTCACTATCACAAGATCACAAATATCACATTTCACACATCAAACTTCGCTACACACCTCTCTCTCTCTCTTCATGCTTCACACACATTGAATTGGCATTCTATGTATATGTATATATTCTACAAATAATCATATCATCAATTAGGTTAGCCTAATTAGATGAGACGTGTGACATCATAACCTATTGGCTCAAAACTCCATCATACATACCTTGCGAAAGTAATAGAAGCATGTTCTTCACAAAAATAGGTTGGCATGATCTATAGATACTCCTATGGTTCCTCTCCATACAATTTAGTTCCACACAAACCCAAAACCCTTAGATTGGCATCGCACAAAAAAACTGGTGAAGCAACAACTGAATGGGCCAATTGTTCATCCCAAAACTTGACACATGGACCACCAAACCACCTGAAACTTGGAGTGTGCACTCATCTAACATATTCAAGCACTTCCTAAAATTTTCAAAGCATAATGATCATCTTCCATGGAATGTGGAACATTCTAACATGAACTCTACAACTGTAACTGTGTCTTTGCTTAGTCTGATACTATATCATCAATATCTTCATATGCGAAAGAAATAAAACCCTAAAACTTTGGTTCATCATGCTCATGTTGCCAACAATCTCCCAATTTTTCATTGATGGCAACACACTTCTTTGCTTCACTTCGCCTTTGACACCAAGGGAAAAGGGTAGTAAATTTGCATTACATCCCCTTACTGATATATCTACATGAGAATATCTCCCCCTATCTATGTTATACATCACCAAAAATACAAAACTATATTGCAACACCATCTACTAACTCTACATGTGTATATTGATATCAAAAATTGACTATACAATTCAAAAAGAAGTATACACCTTAACTGGACGAGGACAATACACCCTGATATGATGGTTTTAATTTTGTAAGGTGTGCCTCCCAATCCTTCTTAGCAACATCCCAATCCTTCTTAGTGAAGACAAGCATGTAGCTCTGGTTTTCAAATTGTACATAGAGGTCTTCTTCTTCTAGAGAGCTAGGTACTATTTTCTTTTGCACAACCTTCTCCACATTGGCCAAAACTTCAGTTAAAGAAAAATGAAATTTTCATTAAGAGTTAATGCAAGATAGTTAAATAAATGCAACCATATATTACACACAATTTCTAGCCTACATTAATTAATTGTATTGGTTGAAACTAACAATATAATAATTTACAATAGCTAAATTATGATTTTGTAAATGTAATGAAGGGTGGTACTTAGCTCTATAACAAAGAAATGATTAATTTTAGAGAAGATTCTAATATCAAACAAGAATATACTAAAAAATGATGTCTCTCTATCAGTGAAGTACCATGGACTTTGTGCTAGATCTATGCTTATGATTTTGTAAATGTAATGAAGGGCGATACTTAGCTCTATAACAAAGAAATGATTAATTTTAGAGAAGATTCTAATATCAAACAAGAATATACTAAAAAATGATCTCTCTATCAGTGAAGTACCTTGGAATTTGTGCTAGATCCATGCTTATGATTTTGTAAATGTAATGAAGGGCGGTACTTAGCTCTATAACTTGAATAAATGATTAATTTTAGAGAAGATTATAATATCAAACAAGAATATACTAAAAAATGATGTCTCTATTAGTGAAGTACCTTGGAATTTGTGCTAGATATATTCTTATGATTTTGTAAATGTAATGAAGGGTGGTACTTAGCTCTATAACAAAGAAATATTAAAATTTTAGAGAAGATTCTAATATCAAACAAGAATATACTCAAAAATGATGTCTCTCTATGAGTGAAGTACCTTGGAATTTGTGCTAGATCTATGCTTATGATTTTGTAAATGTAATGAAGGGTGATACTTAGCTCTATAACAAAGAAATGATTAATTTTAGAGAAGATTCTAACATCAAACAAGAATATACTAAAAAATGATCTCTCTACCAGTGAAGTACCTTGGAATTTGTGCTAGATCTATGCTTATGATTTTGTAAATGTAATGAAGGGTGATACTTAGCTCTATAACAAAGAAATGATTAATTTTAGAGAAGATTCTAATATCAAACAAGAATATACTAAAAAATGATGTCTCTCTATCAGTGAAGTACCTTGAAATTTGTGTTAGATCTATGCTTATGATTTTGTAAAAATTTGTGCTAGATCTATGCTTATGATTTTGTAAATGTAATGAAGGGCAGTACTTAGCTCTATAACAAAGAAATGATTAGTTTTAGAGAAGATTCTAATATCAAACAAGAATATACTAAAAATGATCTCTCTACTAGTGAAGTACCTTGGAATTTGTGCTAGATCTATGCTTATGATTTTGTAAATGTAATGAAGGGTAGTACTTAGCTCTATAACAAAGAAATGATTAATTTTAGAGAAGATTCTAGTATCAAATAAGAATATACTAAAAAATCATGTCTCTCTATCACTGAAGTACCTTAGAATTTGTGCTAGATCTATGCTTTATCAAAGGACAAATTCATGAGTTGGGAGTATTTTTGCACTCATAGACTAATCCTCTAATTCTAGATTCATCCCTACACAGAATGAAATTTTATTCTTTTGCTTTCCTAGTAGATCTATGTCTACTTTGATATTTTTGCAAATCTAAAGGTTGATAGTTTTTAAAATACCTTGGAAGGGTTATCATTTCATTGTAAAGAGACAAGCTCTCCTTGACAACCTTTGGAAATGTGTACAAATATTTGAGAAGATTAGGTAAGAACCCTAGAATGATGGATGTATATATTTTACTCTTATCAAAGCATAAAAAATAAATGTGTCACTATTAACTATTTTTTCAATGTTTTAGAATGATAGAAAATGCATGAGAGATCATGGATGTGAAATTAGTGCAGTTAAATATTTTTAAATAGTAGCACATATCATCATATTTTGCAAACTACATGACTAGTTAGTTCATGGCACAAGAATATGAATCAGGCTAGTTAACCAAATTTGAATTTTAGAATTTAAAAAAGAAGGGGACAAGTACATGACTATGGAAATGTCTAAGTGTGGGAAAATGCTTAGATCTAGGTGGCTAACAACTATATGGAGGTAAATGTCTAGATAAGTGTGATAAATAGGTGAATATGATAAATGTATAGAAGAATGTGTGTGTAAGGATAGCGTATGGAGCTAAATGTATAAGAATGTTTATGTATATAGATGGATAAAAGGCTAGGAGAATGAACCCAACTTTGTATAAGATTTCACTATTAGTCAATATAGACATGTATCAAGACATTTCCTTAAAATAGACAAAAAACCAAAATGACTTAAATATACAAATTTCAATGATATAATTTAAATAAAATACTTAGATCTTACTTATAAACAATATTGATTTAATTATAATTACGTAATATAATAAAATAAGTTTAATAGCTTATATAAAATTAATAATTGATTTATAGTTATATCTTATTGATGTCTCCCACATCTTTTAGAAAAATGTGTTCAGAGAACATGTTCATTGAAAACCTTTTCTTTTCAGATGGTCACAATTTTCTGTAGATTATTTCATACAAAGAAAATAAAATGTCAATCTGTGTCTCTTAATTGAGGAGATTTCAACCCAAGATTCGTACTTATTAGATAATTCAACGATTCTATAGATTTGATATAAAACCCTCCAACCAAAACAATTTGGAAACACAACTTTTTGTTTTTTTTTCTAAATTAAGCTTCTCATATGAGAATGGCGTTCATGGGTTCATCTACCATGAAAGTTACAGGGAATTGTAGCTGGAAAACGAAAACTACGTGATCCCTTTCCCATTGGTTTAGACGGTGAAAACCCAAATCAAATCTCCTCTTCCAAAAGAATGTGATAAAAAACTAAATCTGTCTCATTGGATTAGAGGATGGTGAATTTTCTAAAAAAATCCTTAGTTGTGTCTGTCTGCGGAAAGAAGACATTTATTATAATTACAAGGAGAATATGCCAGCGTACTGTAATTCATTTTACGAAAATTTCAGAGATACTGATGAAAGCTGGCAATGGTTGTCTCTAGATTTAGAAAATATAAATTAATCAGTCACAAGCAGCTAGAATCATATCTGTCTGACAGTTTAGAGGAGCTCTATCTGGGGAATAGAAACAAATTGTGAGAAGCCATCTAAAATATGGCAGCATAGCAATCATATTAGTAGGTGCAAGGGAGGGAATAGGTTTGTTTTTTTATAATGATTATCTATAAAGCAGTACCAAAAGCATAGGACAAAGCCCAAGAAAAAGAAAAGTATTGGGGACCATGGGATGTTACCAAAAAAAAAATCTAATTATTAATACATCAAATAAAAATTGTTTCTTTTAGCTTCAAATTCAATTAATAATAGAAGATTATTTTCTCTCTCTCGTCTTTTGAGAGGTTTGCGTTTGTTTTGTTCTGTGGATCTTATCTATCGTCACTGTTTCTATATATCAACTGTTTAAACCCTTCCATTTTGTAATTAAACTTAAATGTTCATAACAATAGAAGTCTGCATTCTCTCTCCCTTGTCTTTTGAGAGGTTTGTGTTTGTTTTGTTCCACAGATCTTATCTATTGTCACTGTTTCAATACACCCTTCCATTTTGTATTTACACTTAAATGTTCATAACAATAGAAGACTATTTTCTCTCTCCCTCGTCTTTTGAGAGGTTTGTGTTTGTTTTGTTCCACCGATCTTATCTATTGTCACTGTTTCAATACACCAACTGTTTAAACCCTTCCATTTTGTAATTAAACTTAAATGTTCATAACAATAGAAGATTATTTTCTCTCTTCCTTGTCTTTTGAGAAGTTTGTGTATGTTTTGTTCCATCAATCTCATCTATCATCACTGTTTCAATGCACCAATTGTTTAAACTCTTCCATTTTGTAATTAAACTTAAATGTTCATAACCAAAAACTAAACACACGTAATTGACTCCAACATACAACTATTTATCCTCTTTGCCTTTTAAGAAAAGCTTCAATCTCATGAAGTCTTTCTGTAAAGCTTAAAACTTTATGAAGTCTTTGTAGCTTTAAAAAAGTAAAGACTGAATTGACAGAGAATCTTCAAGTACAAATGAGAGTGTCCTCCATTAATGGTGGGGATTGAAGCATATGTACGAAACATCATTATTATTCTAGTTTGATGGTCTTCTGCCCTTCAACTCGGAAAGCAAAGTGAGGGAAGGTAAGAGTTGAGAGGCACTATCTAACCACTAGCAATGGGCATCTCCCTTGATAGCCGGATATTTAGTGTCAGTCTACAAGAAAAAAATGATTGGATGACTTTCTCTTCTCAAGGACGGCAAAGAAAAGGCTGCTTGAATGATGAGCGAGAGAAAGCAAATGGTGATGGGTACCCACTTGCAGGCACGAGGCAACAGATCGTTTTGGTCCCAACAAAGATCAACATGAAAAGACTTCCTACATTTGCCCAAACTCCCAAATTCAACTTTTCCTTCTCCATTTCTGCATGCAAACAAATAAATAAAGTGTTCGGCTGATGTTACAGTGCTTTAAAATTTTGATGGTGAAGGGCGTTGACAACAGCAAAAAGCACATGATAGTGAGAGAAGCACATGACAGTGAGAGCCCACTGCCATGCAATCTATACTTCTGAAACTGCACTTCGAAGGGGACTTCCTTGGTGCCCTTCAGGGTCTAAATTTCATGGCCATATACATGTATTTTATGTTATTTTTATGAATAAGTTATTTAAGAAGAGAGAGTTTAAGGCAAGGTGAAGTCTTGAACAGATTAAACTCTAAAAAAATATTATTGTAATCAAATTATTATTTAGTAAAAGTTATAGAGCTTAAAAAAGAAGGTGATGGATCATGATAAGAAGGTTTCTATCAATTATTTGGGACATCCTAGTCATAAAGAATTGGCTCCCACTTCATAATGGCTCCTTCATTTTGTTTTTCAAGTTGACATTTCTCACAAGGAGATACTCAAACTCAATCAAAGAACCATGTCATTAACTTGCCAACTTGAGGTGCCCCTATCATCTAGCTAAGAATTAATAGAAGGCACACATGTCTATTGGCTCCATTCATGTCCTTGGTGTTAAGGAGAGTCATGTGAGCCATGAGAATTGTGCCTAGTATGACCATTGCAACTATGACCACATCTACTCCCTCAAGGAGGTGTGCCCCTCAGAGAAGGGGAAGGTGGCACAAGTGCAACATTACAAGGAGCATTAACCTAATGTTCAATCTACAAATAGACAAACTCTATGACAAACTTGTTAGCTTACACCTAAATCTACAAAGAACATTAGAATAAATCATAAACTTAATATACAATGAAAAATGAGAATCAACAAAAGCTCAAATAGGAGAGTTGCATTTCTAATTTTCCAAATATTGAACAAAATCTCTACTCTAAAAGCATATCAAGTTTGGGTGAACTTGATTAGCATTCATGGCCAATCACTCAGAAGAATCGTGTGCCAAGATATGAGCTCAAGTCTAAAGGACCTAAAAATATCATGTATCCAAATCCAAGAAGCTTGACCCCACAAGTAGAACCAAAAGAGGTGATCAAATGTTTCCAAATGAATACAAAAAGAACAATAGGCATTAGCAACACCAAATAGATTTAACAAGAACCAATGGGGAGATCATGGTAATGAATACGCCAAGCAAAATGAGCAAGCATTGGTTCCAAAATGGGTGACCAAACTACATGAAATATGTGTTACCATACTACAATCCCCATTTATTATTGATTTTTTCAACCATAGGTATATGTAGAGAAAGCCATGAATAGCCTTTATAAGGCTTGTAACTTTAGAAAAGGGTTATTAGGATACCATTTCCAATCTTTCCACTAGGGTCTCATGCATCTAACCTTAATCATGTGGAGTATTTTTTGAGGAACTAACTCAACAATGGTTTAAAAAGACACAAAATCCTAATTGCAAACCATATATTTCACCTTGGTCTCAAGCCAAGATAGCCAATTTCTAGGATATCTAAAAAGATTGAACTCTGTGAAAAATTGGAGAGCATAAATCCATAAGACTTTGGCTAAACATCAATCTTGGCAAGCGATCACAAGAGACCACCAAAGAGAGTGATGGTTGATAGAAATTATATTTATAAAGTCATTCCCATTCCAAATTAACTAGGTTCTAATAGCCTCCCTAGCTTTTCATATGCTTTTTTTCAATAAAAGAGCCTTGATTCTACACTTTCTTCATCATTATAAGAATGAATTAAAATCCTAGCCCTTTCCAATCATGCTTGGCATGATGAACTCAAAAAGAGATATTTCCACAATAAGATTTTATAGGCCTCATTTCCCTCAAGTGATCCAATAATCCTCTTAACACAAATAACCAACCCTTGGTGATGGATCTTTGATGAGATTAAGCCCTCTAGAGTCACAAGGAAGACAACAAAATCCCTAGGCAACTACATGAAATCCATTCCATTCCTTAGAAGAATCCCATAATGAAACCTTTAATAATTTGTAAGTTTCTAGTAGGAAGCCTTATAAGGAGCCCAACAAAAAGATCAATAAATATGAGTGACAACAAGCGATTTAGAACAAATCTAAAATTTTCTAGCAAGAGAAAACAATTTGGCTATCCAATAATGCAGTTTCTTCTCAATGTGGACAATAAAATATTATCCAAGAGAAGAAGACTAAAAATCAAAAGGGGTACTAAGGAACTTAAAATCTCACAATGATCAATCCATTTCCAACCAAAGACATTGAGTCATGGAGGCTTGGGAAGAAAATAATAACAATACAATTGATTTATCTTTCTACATATGCTAGATCCTAAAGCTATATGTCACATGGCATTGTAAAGCATGCTGATATTATCTTCTTCCAAGAGAGTAGGATAATAATTGTCAACAAAGTGGTCATTAACAAGTTGTTGGTCAATATTGGGAAGGCAAATGCCTTTGACTCACATTTGAGAAATAATATTAGGAAGCATGTAGTTAAATCCTTCCATAACTAACACATAAAGGGAAAACACAAGAATTTTTTTTATCAAATAGACCTAAGAAGCCAAAAGGGAGGGTTTCCTACCATTAATGGTTAGGCAAGCAAGGGCATCAACAAATAGATTTGAACAAAATGAGGGAAATTAGGACCAAACCCATGTGTTTTAAACATGGAAAGAATGAGTAGTCATTCAATAATATCATAAACTTTGGAAAAATCATTTATTTATGAAAATGGAGTAACAAGCCCATTCTATATCTTCCCAAAGAATAATAATACTATCTAAGATATATCTACTCTTTATGAATTTTTTTTGTTTAGGATAGATGATAAGAGGTTCAGCAAATCCCACAAATAAAGAGCAAGGGCTTTGGCAATAATTTGCTAAGAAAAATTTACTAATGTGATTGACTTCTAGTTGCACATCTTTTGGGCCTCTAGACAAGTATGATTTTAATGTTTCCTTTGATAATAATATTACCACGAGAGATAGAATTGCATGCTTTCAAATAGACATGGAAAATATATTGACCAACAATATCTCACAAAGCTTTATAGAGTGCAAAAGGGAATCCATCACAACATTGAGCTTTGTCGTTAGCTAAAGTGAAAATCATCTCACAAAGGTTAGCCTAAGTGAGCAATTAGTCACACATGACTTGTTGGAAAGTAGAAAGCCAACAAGAAACAACACTCATGCATTATTGGATGGTGTGGTCTCATTGAGGAGAAGGATCTCAAGATTTGAAGACCTTTAATAATGGTGGACAAAGGCCTAGAGAATGTCACTTGAAGCTCCATAGCAAGTTACTACCCCTTTCTCATGCACTTGATTTTTTAGGAAACTTGGCAAGCATGCAAGGATTGTTTTTTTTTAAACCTTTTCCCTAATTTTGAGCTAAATAATATGTGCTTTAATTTGATCCCCTCAAGTTTTGTGGTACCCACAATTTTCTTTTATTTAGAGCTAAGACACTCTTAGTTATAGAGTACGTGAAATGGTTGATCTTCTAGTTCCCTAGATGTGCAACAAAGCTCTAAGATGGTGGCCTCATTTGAATGATGGTAAAAAAGTGTAAAATAGTACCTATAGATGTAAAAAAAGTGAGAAGTATGTTCAAGATAGCATAATTTCACCATTGAATCCAACTAATCCCCATGGTGAGGATATGATTACAAGTTCTTCTACTTTGGGTATGACAAATTTCCATTCCATACAAAACTTAATCATAAAATGGTCAAAAAGGATAATTTATTATACAAGATCAATTGGTAATGAAAATAGCTTGCAAAATAAAAGATAGGTTGACCTAAGAACCTAACTTTGTCAATTTTCTTGAGAACCATTTCAATGCTAAAGTGAATATTTGTTCATGTCTACCAAGTAGAGTTATAATAATGATGGCCAATGTTGGGATAAAAAAATCCTAATTTATTATGCATGTAATACCAAGCTTCTCATTCATTAGTCATCCAACACATATTAAGATTTTCATATTTATTATATGCCAACTCAACCATTTTAAAATAACCACACATGAGCCAAGAAGCAATTGGTAATGATTCTACAATCTAGCACCAAACATTAGATCCTTCAACAACATCATTGGAAGTATAAATAATGATGACCCCAAAAGAGTGGTTATTTATATTAAAGAGGGAAAATAAAGAACAAGTGAGGTCATATCCTTGATCAAATAAATTTTAAATCTATTTAGAAATTTTGAAAAGAGAAACATTACCACAACCTAACTCATGATCACTATGAAAAATATTCAATTGGCCATATGACATGGAATATAAAAAAAGAAGTAAAAATCATGAAATATTTCATTCTTGCAAATAAAAAATATCGAGGTTGGGGTCTTTGTTGAGTATCCAACATGATATACTTTCAAGTCTCATTATTTTCAAACCCTCATAATTCCATGAAATAAAATTCATGGATGATGGGAGTCAGGTGGCATGTCTTTGTCATTAATATAATCAAGAGTTCCATATATATTCTTCAAAAATATAATTATAGTTCTTTAAGACAACTTATAGCTTCCCAAGTAGAATCTTGGGTTATGGTACTAAAATTTATCCAACACAAAATCACCTTCCTCCACCTCATATCCTAGATTATAAGATCGTATAACATTCACTCAAGGATATTAAAGGAGAAATTTCTTGAGTGGTGATTTGTGAATATAGAACATTAGTAAGAAAAGTTTTTCTATTATATTGAGGGTTGATTACCTCTTTTTATGATTCACCAATAGGTGTAAGAAAAAACCTCTTTCATCTTGTTAACAAGATTTAAAGCTTGTAGACAATGTACTTGGTTATGAGGTCCACTAGAATCTATACCCTTCACTCCTGATTATTATTCCTACTACTTACTATGGCCTAGCCTTCACCATTATTTTGAGGAATTTCCCCAGAGGCTTAAGAGTTGGCTTAGATTTTTGAGTGACAAGGCCCGACGATCCCCAAATTTATTCTTAGTGGATTGGAATGTGTAGAATGTGTTGGAAAAGTTAAGATACATGACTCTATGGGTACAACATTTCTCACAAATCAAGATGTGAATGAATTTTGTGAGATCCTTAAATAGGTCAAGATTGATATAAATACTTGTTGGAGATTAGTTGATTTTTTTTATCTTGATCAACATAAACAAAATGGCCTAAATATTTCATAATATGATTAAGAAAAAGATAAAGACAATAAAATCTCGAGTAAATGAGAGAAATACCAAGAAGGAGTTGAGAATATACCAAGGGCCATGTTTGTAAATGACCTTCAAAATTATCCTCTTAGTGATCCTACACCATCGTATCTCTCACTTTGTTAATATTTGGGTTAGAGAGATCTATTCAACAATCCTACACCTCTCTTTTTACTTTCACACAATTCTTAGTTGTTCTTCATGATCATTTCATATTTTCATAATACTATTGATGGAGTTTTGTGTGTGAAAGTATAAATATGAGGGTATCATTACATCAAGTGTGAATAGTACATCATCCATATCTAGATCCTTTTTACATATTCTTGTCATTTACTTTTATGTTGGCTAATTTTTACTTTGAAAATAATGATTTATGGTAGTTCACATGTAAGAAAAATTGGGGGAAAATATAGAGGCAAAAATTTCATCACCCAAAATTTTCCCAAATAATTTTGCAATCACTTGAACCAATAATTTTGCAATCACTTGAACCATTGTTCATAATGAAATAGTCTAGTTTTCAAATGACATATTTCTATGCAAGAGTTGGCTTTTAGCCTAAACATTATCTTAACTTGATTGCTCATTTCCCAATGGTCCAAACCTAGTCCTTAATTGTATTGATTTCAATCTTGATTCAAGACCATATTGCAACCTTAAACCTAGTTTAGGCCCACAAGTGTGGCCTTGGCCCCTATTTTCCAAAATTAAATTTAATGATGAGTTCAAACCAAATTTCCTGCAACTAGTCACTGCCCAATAGTTACTCAAGTGTAAAATAATCAAATTTTATTGTTAATTTATTGTTGTAAGTATAAATTTGTAGGTCATTTTATCTCATAGAATAATCACCCACACATCATTTTGGCCATAAAGAATATTACATCAACGTCACAACCATATGGGTAGATAAATAAGAATTTTCATTATGCTTAGTGTGTCCACAAACTCGTCAAACATCATTAATATAGTACAAAGGGCTTGGCTCCCTTCAAGAGATATGTTAAGTCCCCACCCTTTAGGAATTGCAAGCAAGAAATAGAGGGATTAAATTACCAATTAAATGCATATTTAAATGCAAACATGAATAGAGGAATGAAATAAAGGAATTAAATTCATAGAATAGAGGCAAGATAACAAGTTTAACATGGTTCTCCCTTATTCTTGGGCTACATCCACAAACAATAGTCCATTTTACTTATTCAATTTATAATGAAATACAGTTACAAATAACCTACAACAAACAACTGCAATGTGAAGCACAAATCCACATGATTTCACTACCATGTTTTTACCATGCACTATGCTACGTGCACCCATCACCAAACCTGCGATGATCCTCTCACTACTATGTGCAACTTGCAACAACTCAATGCGACTTTTTTCATTTCCACATAGAAGTTATTGTTGGTTGTTCACACACCTACGACCCTTGGTTTCTAATTTGCAACAATAAAACTCTTCACTTTTGGGCAGTTGTTACAACTATTTTAATAGAATTACATAGGCAACTGATAATAAAATTCCTTTAATAAGATTAATCAATTTTTGCTTCAAGGGAGCTACCCCCAATAGCCCTTGCTAAGGCCATTACCCCCAGGCCCCACAAGAGGGGCTCTTCCCCCCTGCATTCCCCCATTAATTAACTTGGGGGGAAAATGTGTCAAGAAAAGTGGCCAAAATTTAAACTCCAAGACTGATCAGGATACATGCCAACAATCTCCCACTTGGAGACTAATCGAACTCCACACCATATCATCTCCTACTTAGAGACTGATCAAATAAAACTATTGCCCCTGTAGCTCCGACTGGAAATAACATCCCTGGATTTTGTTGCTTTAATTTTATTATTTTAATCTTGAAGGCCAAGGAAATTTGAAGAGGAGATCATCTTCTCCCATGGCTACAATGGATGTTGTGGATATGGGTAATTGAGGTTTTGATTTTGCCATTATTGACCTCCTCGCCACTATGATGGCCATTGGTTTTGTTGGGGTGGCCACTAGGGATTATAATTTGGCCCCTGGTAATTTTGTGGTGGTCATATTCCTTGTTTTGTTGAGTCCAATAAGAGGCTTGGGGAATTGGCTATTGTAGATTTTGTACATTGGTCCAAGATTGAGGGTTTTAATTTGGGAAGTGTGCATTACTACTTGGAAATGACATATTATAGATCAAGGGATCTTGGGCCATACCTTGCCTTGGCTGCCATGGCTTACATTGAGCAATGTAAAACACTTTACCTTCTTCATCTTCTAGGGAACGAAACTATGACTTCCCTTGCCCTTCTTCAAAGATATTGGCTAGCTTTTTGCACTTGCAATTAATCTTCTTTTGGTGGTAGTGTGGACATAATTGTATGAGGGTTTCCTTTGATTCTTTTTGCTTCTTTTTTATATGGAGGGTATTTGATTGGGTAGGTAAGTGGCTAATGATGTCCTCCTTCATATTGGATAGACGATTGCTAAGCTCCACCCTTGAAACTCCAGTGGATGATTTGTTGAGAGAAGAGGGCTTTTCACCCCTGGTCTTCTTGATGAATGACCTGGAGTAATTCCTACACACTTTATAAATCTCATCAAAGGGTAGTTGTGAGACGTCCCATGCTCCAATAAGATTGAGGGCATCCATATAGTCTTCATTAACTCCCCTTAAAACACCAATTTTATAGATCCATCAGAGAGTCTATTCTGATGATATTTCTTGAGGTAGAACTAAAACCTCTCAACATAATCTTCCAAAGGATTGTCATCTCTTTGTCACATCTTGAAGATGTCATCCCTCTTTCTATTTGCACCTCTGCAGTAATCTTGATATTTTCCTAGGAATTTTATCTTCATAGTCTCCCAATTGGGAACAACATTCCTTCCCAATCCCATGAACCAATGTAAAGAATTATCCTTTAGTGTGGTTGGGAATAATTTAAGTTGGTGATCATCTGTAGTATATTCATAGTTGTGTCATAGTACATCAAACTCAAAGAGAAAGGTGTTTGGATCCTCTATAACCAACCCATAAAAGATGGGTAGTGTTGAAGGAGGTATATTTTTTAGTGCAACAACCCTTTCCTAGTTGGTTATCAGGAATTCAAACGTCACATGCCCTCCTGGGTTATCCACGACTTCTTCAACCATGATATCAAATTGTATTCAGGAAGCCTCCTTTGTGTTTGGTGTAGGTACTGGTGTAAGTGATGATTCTTCTTTAGGGATTCCCTCTATCCGTTCACTTTGTCCACTAGTATCTTCTAATGCACCGAGGGGAGAAATCTTCCCAGAGCGTCTCATTGCCTCTACATGCAACAGTTGTGACTCTTTAAATCAATAGTTAATGCGCATTATTACTGATTTGTATTGTTGTTGATGGCTAAAATACCTATTTATCCTAGTGTTGAAACAAAGTTTCTATAATATAAAATCTTGAAAGGAATTGAAAAAAAAACAAAAGAATATTGAACTTAACACCACCCTTGAAAACAATGCCAAAAATGTGGAGCATCTCTAATGTCTAAATAAATTGGTGATACAGAGTATACACACAACTCAAAGGACTTGAGAATCCCTAACTAAACAGTCCATTATTCATAAGAGGGTTGTATTTAACTATCAACCAGAGAATCGTAAAACTTTAGATAGAGTTGGAAAAATATATGCATTCATAGATTCTAGACACATCCTACATCAATGGAGTATAGGAAAATGTACATATGAAAATACAATAAAATATAGAAATTGTAATAAACTGCTAATTCAAAAATAGGGGAAAATATTGTAAACAACTACATTCTGTTGTAGGTACTTAATTCTTAAGAGTGTAACTATTAACTATTAAAATTGCAATGTCCTAACCTAGCTAATTCCTCAAGAGTATGAACCCAAAAATTAAGCTACAAAATTCAATTCATGAATTACAACACATGCATTCATAAACATATAACTAAAAACTACCAACTAAATTCAATAATACATTATCTAATCTAACAATAGAAACTGAAGTGGATTAGCAATACCTCAAGTGGCCCTTGCTTGAGTTATTGCTTCCACGGAATTTTTCAAACACTCACTTACAACAAATCATGATATCAAACCAATTTTCTTTATTGCATTCTAACATTGAACTATTACATAAAATCTAATAGGAATCTATTGAAGATCTTTGTAATGTAACACATATTCTATTGTTGCAACTACTAAGTAATAATGGTAAAATAGATAACCAAGTAATTAGCTAACTAGGTAACTAGATCTCCTCCTCGATAGAAGATCCTACTACATAGGGTCTATGAGGAGTTTCATTATTCATGGATTGAAAATAGACTTATAAAACAACTATCAACTCTCCCTCAAAGATAGGAATAGGAATAAGTTTGAAACAAAAAACAATAAATATATGAAGTAGGAGTAGAAAAACCAAATTCAGATTCTATGTCCAATAGTTTAATCACTCATAACAAAAATGTGTTCACAAAACAGTTCTATCATAAATCAAACCCGCTATAATTAGACTTCTTCTTTGAACTATCTTATTTGGTGAGTAAGAGTGATATGCAATAACTCACGATTGATCAATAAATGATCACCTTTGTTTCCTTCTAAAAGTGTCGCGCCCTGGTCGTTTGACTTCTTCTCTACAAGAATTTGCAGTCCTTATGCTACGGGCTAAGAAACCTAAAGTTGTAGGTTGACAATTCTTTTTGCTACAATGTGTTAGTCTCATTTCTAAGGAATCCACATTATTAACAATCATAAATTAAACATACAATCCTACTAAATTTTATAGGCAATCATGCATTCATACATACATATATCAACATATCATATTTCCATTTCCACATACTTAAACTGCTTAAAAGTGTATAAAAGTATAAAAGGTCTTAGTAATGTCTTGAAACTTAGCAAAAAGAGATAATAAAATGTATGAAATAGTGAAAGGAAACTAGCTAATTATGGATCCCATCAATACCAAAGGTATGAATTTATGGATAGTAGGGGATTAACTCTACATGACTCAACATAATTTTCATATCATCAATTTTAAAGCTAAGCGCACTTATCCATTACACTTATTTTTTAAATGTTGATTATATAATTTTTACCTAACTAATTTAATACACACACAAACACATATTTGAGATTTATAAGGGTTCTATGGGAGCACCATCCTCCTATAAAAAGAACAATACAACATAAGCAAGAGAAAGTACATCAACAACTTTCTTAGGCACATTAATTGAAAGTTGATAAACAACTAGCATAGACAAACTACAACATTTAACAAAAAGATACAAAACATCCACAACCACCTATATTAATCCCACATATAGAGAAAATAACTTTAAACAAAAATCAACTAATTCCATAACAAAATCTACCAACCCTAAATAGAAGAGCTTCTACCAACTATCAACATATCAAAAACCAACCACCTATAGAACAAAAGGAATTAATTATAACTCAACTATACCCCAATATGCCATATCATTAACTTTAGGCAAAGGCTTCCAATGTTCTCACACCTTGGAGAAAACCCTTGTACCAGAGATATTCACCAACTCCACTAGTAAGATATATTGGCCTATTATATTCTGTATATTTGTAAACTTAATGCATTTCAAAAGCTTCAACTACTGTAAGGCCCTTGTAGTCTACCCTTCGTCTAACACTAGTATAGTATAGTCGTTAACAACTTCTAGAGTCCTTTTATGATTAGACACTACCAAATGCCTCGACACTATGTTGATATCCTTGCAATAATGATTCATATATCAAACATGCTCCAAGTGAGCCAAGACCCTTGAATTCATCAATCTTACGTCAATGTTGTTAATGCCAACAAACATTTTTTATTGTGCTCTATTTCTAGGATTTTTGGGATAATATCCTCCATAAACTCTTTCATATCAACACTAATATAAAAAAATAATTCTACTAGGAAGTCTCTGACCTCTGCATCATGCACTGTACCCTTCAAATTAAGTAAAAAAATAAACTTAGAATGGATTCCCTCATTCTTACCACTTCTATGTTATGTAAGCCATTAGCCCCAAGAACTACTTTGACTACCTTATGCATCACGGTCAATTTACACTAAATTGTTTTCTTAAACTTGTAGTTTGAGACACTCCCTTGGTCTTGCCATGACAAGGGATCATCTAATGCAGAGCTCATTTGATTTTGTTGATCCATTGATTCGCAATACTATATTTGTATTATATTATAATCAATATAATATAAGTAACATACTAATTAGCATAAAACATTACTAACAAATAATTTGCTCATCAATATTTAACAAATATTTTATCTAAGGAACAAAATCAACTTCAACTATACTAGTCATATATGTGTATAATACAAATCAAATTTGCAATCAAAGTCAGTCCAACAACTAGAATTTGACCCACCCACTAAAATCGTAATGCATTCAACTTCCAAGATTCTCATAATCTTAAATTGGTACCTAATCTATCTTTCGATTGCTATGTCATGACACATGTATAAACTAAACAACAAATACTTTTATTACAATACTACAAAAACAAGTATGAAATTGGTACCTAGTCTATCTTAAGTACGAAATTGGTACCCAATCTATCTTTAGATTGCTATAGCATGACACATGTATCAACTAAACAACAAATAATTCATTACAATACTACGAAAACAAGTATGAAATTGATATCTAGTCTATCTTAAGTACGAAATTGGTACCTAGTCTATCTTTAAATTGCTATGTCATACTACAAGTATCAACTAAACAACAAATACTTTTATCACAATACTATGAAAACAAATTCTCGACACCTTGTAACACTTGTTTATATAATACAATTATTTTCATTACAATTAATTAAATATCATAAACTATCTTTTGACCTAATATTCTGTTCTACCATATTCAGCTCAAAAACTGCTCCCACCACCACTAAATCTGATGGGACGTGAGCAAGCAGTAGCAGTAGCAGTGGTTAAGTACTTGAATGAGGAGTACAACATTTCTTTTTGCAGTACAAGATTTGTTTGAGTGAAAGATATTCCCTAGGGAAAGTGGTCCCCTGGGAAAGTTTTCCGTTCAATTTCAATCATGCGCACCAAGCCACAATCTTATGGGGTATCTTACACATCTTTTTTGAAATTCTCCACTTTCCATGGAGCCGACAAAACAGAAGACTCTAACCAGGTTAATATTTAATATTTAATACTTGTTTTTTTTTCATGGAATATTATGCTTTGATTGTGGCTGTTCTCAAAAGTGGGCTTAAGAATCTTATGTTGTGTTTTCCATGTCTGTTGCCAGTTTTACAAAATAAATATATTTAATGTCTTTATTTTAGTGGGAGCATAATGTTAATATTTGAAGATAGGAAAATAACCTTTTGCTAAGATAATTAATATTTTAATTAGCTTAGATAAAAGAGTTCATTGTAAATAGAGTGCTGAAATAAGTAATAAATATAATAAAGGGGAAAAAGTGTTTAGTTTTGTATATGATAATAAATATTTTGTTGGGATATGTATTTTTGCTATTTAATTCAAAAAATTGTTCTTGGATTTTTAATATTGAAGTTTTCACAATATAACTTGTGTTTCATTAGGTATCAAAATTACATGGATGGTCCTAAATCTATGTGTGGTTCTAATATTTCAATGGTAATCTTGAATTACTCTTTAAAAACTTATTTGTCTGTGTATATTTGGATAAGGTGGTTCTTAAAAGCATTGATAGGACTTGTTATTAAATAAGTGGATTTGAAACTTATCTTGATTGCAATTAGGCCTTCTGTAACACTTTAATGATATTGAATAAGATTGAAGAATTACTAAGTAGAACACAAATGCCTAGGTATTGTCCTTATGAATGCAAATGATGTAATGTTCTTGATATGAATGTTTTTTATGATTAAATGATGTACAATGAGTGGATTTATAATGCTCCAAGCCACACACCTATGATATTAGCCAACCAAACAAATTTTGTATGCCACACATATCATACTCCATACCAACATGCACACATGTGTCATGCCAAACCAATGACACAAGGATACTAACAACAAGAACAACCTCACCATTGTTATAAGAAAGGTGGCACTAGTGGAAGATTTACCAATTGTGGGATGAAACCACCATGATGAACCAACAAGAGGGGGAAAGACATCTAAATGACAATTAGGTACTAACTTGCAATCATATTCTCTCATGAAAACAACACAAGGGTAGGATGGGGGAATCATCAACCTCAAATCCCCACCAAAACACTCTTACAAACTCTACAATACCAAGGAAACCTGGATAAATAATGGAATGACTAGGAGCTATCACATCTTGACTAGATGACATAATCACCAATTTTTTGAAATGAGTAAGATAAAGGAAAAAACCAACTCCAATCCTCTCAAAAAAAACTTACGAAAAACTCAAACACAAGGAAAATCTTGACAAGAGGTTTCCTTACTAGGAGGTACAAGACCTCCACCAACTAGAATAACATTTTGTCTTCAAGTAGTGATGTGCTTACCAAAACAAGGGGGTGTTGTAACTATCAGGATATGACACTTTTCAACAAAGTGACAACATGTGAAGACTCACTAGGCCGAGGGGAACAACTTTTGTATACAAATTTTCCCAAGAAATTACTAGAAGAACCCATTGTTTGACAAAACAAGGGACAACAATGTTCCTAGCAACTACATCACTTAGAAAGGACACTAGCATGCCAGAAGGACACTATCACACCACTTTATAGGTGTGCCAAAAATGCACTAGTGTCCTATAATTACATAAGTGTTCCAAAAATATATTAGAGTCTTGAATCTATGTTGCAGTCCTATTTTTGCATTATAGTCATGACCACACACTGTACTCTTAGCCAAAAAATAAATGGATGATCATGTATAGGTCTCATACCCAAGGACAACACTATGGACTCACAAAAGCAAGAATATAACAAAAACAAACTCCAAAACAATTGAAAATGACCAAGAGACTAAGAGGGACAACCCCATATGAAGTCCAACACACTAACCAACAAAGGAGACACTCTTCACAAGATGGGAAGCCCACAAGGGACTCCAAAATGAGTCCAAGGACATGAGGAACAAGGGGAAAACATTCCCAACACAGTCTATTTTCCCTTCAACCAAGAGAAGAACCAAACAACACCACCTCGTGGTGGGTTCTCACCAACACACAACCCAAAACTTTGGAGACAACTACACAAGACCACACATGATCTAATGCCAAAATTGAATGTTTTCTAACACATCAAATTTATTTTTAGATAAAATCTAAATATTCTCTAAGTTCATTTTACCAACATAACTAGAATGATAAATAACATATGAGATGACAATAGCATTCAACTCCAACATTGAGAAAATATACAAATAAATATAGATCCTTCACCACTTATGTGGGAGGCTTAAATTTTATCTGATAGGATATTTTATTACAAATATTACAATTACAAGAGAGAACTCAAAATCTTCAATTATATATATTATATTGCAAACATGAGAAAACTAAGGGAAGGAGTAAAAGGCCTCCACTTTCATGCTAACCAAAGATCCTCCAAGATGGAGCCTCCAATAACTCCAATCCCCAACATTGGTTTTCATTCCAGCCAACCATGTGGTACCCTTAGATCCACACCACCATGATATGAGATAGCCACTTACAAACATAACACTCATGCAAAATAAGGAAGCATAAATAAAAAAACATACCAATCAATATAAACAATCATCATAATATCCACATGGAATCAAATGAGATAAATCATCATCACAGCATACACATGGAAAACACATGATCAATAGAAAATGTATAATAGGAAAAAAATTAAGATCATCCAATCACATAGTACACGTGCTCATGGGGCTACCATCACCAATAATAAGTACAAGAGATTTAAATAAAAACAATACCAATCAATATAAACAATCATCATAATATCCACATGTAATCAAATGAGATAAATCATCATCATAGCATACACATGAAAAACACATGATCAATAGAAAATGTATAATAGGAAAAGAATTAAGATCATCCAATCACATAGTACACATGCTCATGGGGATACCATCACCAATAATAAGTACAAGAGATAATACACATCATGTAGCATAGACATGCCAAAAATGAATCTTATGTAACATGAACATGAACATGTGCAAACTTTGTCTCCTTCAATCATAACATGGCTAGAGACAGGTTTCACATTAGACACCAAGTCCATCAACATCAAGGACAAGGAACCTAGGCTTTAGAGAAGGTGTGTCATTGCAATAGCTCAAAGTGATGGCTAAGCAGGATTGAGTATGTATACTAAATCAACAATATATATCAATCCTTAGAGAGTGGCATGTCTTCGATAATCTCCAACAACCTATAGAGTGGGGTAGGTCCTTTTTTCTCCCACTTGAGCCTTTATGAGTGCTTCTAAGTGTGTCATGACATTAGCATCTTAGTTATTTTTATCACCCAGTATATTTATTTATCACTTAATTAAAAAAAAAATTGCTTGTTATATCCTCATATCCCTTTATATCTTGACCAACATTAAGAACCACTCCTTTCCTACACCTTATACATCAGATCCTAGGTTCATCACGTCAAAACACTATTTAGGCATGACACATATTTCAATGCATAATTTTGGCATATAAAAATAAACATGGTCTCAGCAATTTCTAAATCAAAAAACATTCATGAGACTTCTTTCCTCGCATTAAAATTCATTTTGAATATTTCCTAATTTTAATTTTTTTTAAATTAATTTCAATGGATAACCATAATAAAAATTTAAAATTCCATTATTAGATACTTGAAATTTCAAAATTAAAATATTTAAATTCTAAATACACCCTTTGGTTCCAATGGCGAACAACATAACTCTTTTTGAAATAAAATTCACATTTCATAATTTTTAGAAAATTTTACCATAACGAAAGCACAAAATGAACATTTAAAAAATTAAAATAATTAATTTAACCTAATTAAAATGCTTGAATTGAATCTAAAATCTACACCATATGCAACCACTAGAGTGGGCATGGCAAGACATAATATCAAACAATATCAAACAATAAGAAAATTAAACAAATTACCTTCCTTTTTGGAGCTCAAACAATATCAAATGCATCCAATTCAATCCAATCTAGAGAAGCAATTCACAAGCAATCTACTCACACCAGCAATGTCTTCCTTTCCCATCCAATCCCAAAAAATTTCATTCACCCGGTCCAACTATTTCATACAATTTTACTTTTTGAGAAGAGAGTTTGAGAGAAATGTTAAAATGAGAGAATGCAATAAAAAGACTAAGTCCTTTTTCCTTTGTGCCTTTTTTCCTTTTCTATTTTCAGTTTCACTTTTATTTCTATTTTTTTTTTCAATTTCTTTCTTTTCAAAATATAATTTGCCAACTTAAAAATACCTAAATCGTTTATTTTTCAAAGGCAAATAAAATAATACAATTTAATTCTTTTTTAGGTAATTGCAATAATACAATTTAATTCCCTTCACATAATTTAAATAATTCAATTAGATTTTCTTGATTGAAGAAATATTTTTTATCATAATTAAGTAATTGCAATAATTTAGAATGGGTGGACATTATAAGATGATTAATGTCTAAACGGCCTAGGGATTTATTCTTTTATACAACACCCTGAGATTCAAATTTGAATATTTTGTGCTTGATTTGATGAGTAACAATTAGTTGGAATCAAAATGACCTCGGTACATGATTAAATTTGATATTTTAAAATTGGTGTCAAGGTCATTGTAGTAGTTTTGATCAAATATCAAGCCACCTTTGTAGGCTTGACCTTGGATTGGGAACATGGAGACTAAGAGTTGGGCCTAGACTACTAGAAATGGGAACTCAAGTTCAATTAAGGTTTAGGTTGAATTCCAACTCAAATATGCAAGTCGAACACTATACTATGACATTAGAGATAAATAGTTAAATCAAAAGTAAAGCACATGGTTAAAAGTGTTAAGGATGTACTTTCCACCTCTACATTTTTCTCCACTTTGATATACATGTGAATTACCATGAGCCATGCAAGTCAAAGTAAATAAGTAACTAACATGAAATTTAATGACAAACACATTTGTAAGGATATTGACATGGATGATGTTCCATTCACACTTCCTGTGATGATTGTTTCATCTTCATATCTATATAAACCAAATTACATCAATATAATCTAATATGTAAATTAAAATAAGCATGATCAATGACTACATATCAATGTCAACAATCAATATGTATAATGAAAAAGAGGCATATGACACTTTAGGAGTCATTGTAAGTAGACAAAATGAGAAATATATAAGTGTAGAAAAGAACCATTATAACTACAAAGGATGAGGTGTAAGGTTTCGAAATGGAACACTGTATCCAAGCTCCAAATATGGAGAGGTGGTGTAGGATTCATAAATAGAGCATTATAGCCAACAAAGGAGTAGGTGTAGGATTCTTGACCAGACAACTATAACCATGCTCTGTGTAGGACTTCCAACAAGCCATTGTAATAACCATACAAGCTTGGAGTAGGACCCTTGATGTAGGCCCCTTGGAGAGCCTTTGTAATCATATTGATTAAAATAATCAAAGATATAATATGTCCCCTAAATTGGTTGCATACAAAGTGATTCAATCAATTGGAGGATAGTAGAAGAGTACAATATGAAAATATATTATCATGTAAGCTCAAAAAATATGTAATGGAGTAATAGACATCATTATGTAATAAACATGAATATAAGCATCAATATATAACTATGAAAAAACATGTTGAAAGAGGGTTTGAGGTGGCCCCAATGTTACCCCAAGTGTAAGGATAAATAACAAACAATGATAGCCAATGCACAAGAAGTAAACATGTAAGCATAGGTATATGTTATGTAAAGTGTGCATGTCAAAATACCATAAGAATGTTAGTGTAATATAGATTGTATACATTATGTGAAAATATACTATGAATTTCATGAAGTTATCATCATGAAAATGTACATAGATAAAATAATCATATAGAGATATTATCTTGAAAGTGATATGACATGTCAATGTATATTTCTTCAAAGAGGAGAAAGGAATCGTCATGAAGATGTCCCCCAAGTGGGGAAAATGAAAGATAAGAGAAACTATTAAGTAGAAAAGACACAACATACATAGTATAGTAAATAAATAAAAAATATATAAATATAGGAGTTAAAATTAGAATGAATGCACAAAAACAAGGCGTGATAAAGATGTAAAATAATGACACTAGATAATAGCGAACATGAAAAAATTATCACAAAAATAATGAATCGATAAAAAAAGACAAGATCATAAAATAAAATAGTTAAACACACTATCTTTTTTATCATTACGAGATTGCAAGAACTTTATAAATTTGTATCATCCCAAATTCATAAGAAAAACACAAAAGAAACACATAAAAAACAACATAAATAAGTAAAATGGGAAAAATAAAAAAAATCATATCCACCTTTGTCAACATAAACCACTAAAGATGTATTTTTCATCATCCACATGCTAAAAAATAAATATAAACATAAAAGTAAATAAAGTAAAAAGTCGTGAGGAAAAAAAGATGATCTCAATATATCATGTGAGAATAGTATTCTTCTTCAAGGAGATCATCCTCGTCCCAATCAAGTCTTAATGTCCTCAAATTAAACCTTTTAATTACTTCATAAGGGAGATTCTTCATTACATGCAAAGTATTACTTTTGATAAATATGCTAGAGAGAGGCATCATTTCTAATTGTGAATTCCATAACCACTACTCTTTCCTTGAAGAAGTGTCCAATTGTATATTTTAAAATAATTCGTTCTTTATTTGGAACCCATGCAACTTGATTATTTTTCAAAAAATATAGTAATGTAAAGGAAAAAAATCTAAATCTTAATCAAGATGTATAAATATAATCATAAATTTATCTAGATGAATTATTTGATAGTCACATAAGCAATTAATTTAGAATTAAATTTTAAAGCTTGAAAATTAAATGTGTTAGTTTTATTTAGCTGTTAATTTTAGGAGGAAGGATGAAATTGATGTAAAAAAAAAATTATTTTTTTTGAGACTAGAAGTGTGTCCTCTTTATTTATATTTTATCTCAAATTCTATGCAAGGTGGAAGCATAAGTTACATCTCACTTTTGAGCCACTTACAAATTTTCAAAATTAGATTTCATGAAAAACATGTCACCTTCGATCGAAAGTCTTATTTTATCCATGTGGGAAGGACCTTTGATCAAAGGTCCCAAATAATTATAAAGGACCTAGTTGTACCCAAGCCCACCTTATTCCTATTTTAGTTTTAAGGAACTTCAATCAAAGGTTCTTGTGCACGACACTTATATGGTAGTTGATTCCATCCATATCATATTTTAGGATTTTGTTGGATAAAATTGTCGATTCAAAACATGATTTTCATGATCAAATAAATTCATTATGACATAAAATTTTACGCAGATGTGACCCTTAGTATAAAATTTCTAAAAAATATAGGTTTTAATATTTTTATTTGATTATTATATTTATTTTTTATTTTCTAATAAAAAAAGTTATTATAGAAATAAAGAATTATATTCAACACCCATAAAAAAATAACAAACAATGGAAAAAAATAGAAACATAAGACCACCATTTATAGTGAAGCTCTCAAAGTAAGCTTTTCAAAAATATAAGTTTTAATATGTTTTGTTTTATTATTATATTTAATTTATATTTTCTAATCAGCATAGATTTATAACACAAAATAAAGATCTCTATATGTCACACATGGAAAAATAGCAAAGAATGAAGATAAACTTTAGAAAATTAAGACCGCCTTTTATATTGACATCTTTTTAAAAAAATTACAAAAGGGGTTATACATTACTAGGAAATATGTGTTTATGTTATAATTAATATTCTCAATAAAAATTATAATAAATAAAGTATAACAAGAAATTAGGTGCACCATAGATATCATCATTAGTGGTCTATTTTTTTTTATAAGATAAGCACTACCAAGAGGTAACTCCCGTTAAAATTAAATCAAAGAAGAAAGAGTACATCTACTTAGAACTAGAAAAAATAGTTCACAAACTATTTGTCTTACTTTATAAGGTGCATAAAAACTCTCAAACTCTCTCTGATACTTTGTAGACACGCTTCACCTATGAAAGATATAATGATGTCCCATATAAAAATTATCATATTTCCATCATATTGTGTAATAATCCATCTCTAAACAACCTATTTGCCTCAATGATTTCTTTGTTCTTCCATGCAACATTGGCATTGAATACTCCACCAAGTATTCCTTCCACCAATTTCTTGTTGAAGGCAAATATAATGCTACTAGCACACTCCCACATTTCCTTTTTAATGAACTTGTGGGTAAGGATTTTTTCCACTGTTTCCACCCCAAAACAAGAACCACATTCATCAAAAATTTCTTATATGGTCTATCGTTGTTAACATGGTCACCACAGCATAACTACGTTCTAATTATCTATTGAATGGCCTTGACAAATCCCTAGTGATCAATATTGAATAATCTACAAATCTGCCCCACCAAATCCTTAGGGAGGCACACGCATTCACAAGCCATAATCATCCATAATGCCATCTCTGTAGTCAAGAATAATATACCTGAATATAAATATATTTTTCCACAAATAAAAGAGAAGTGCAATGAAGAAAAGAAGGAACCTCTGAAATGAGTAGCATGGGGTCGGTTGTCCAAATCTGCTGCTGACATACATAAAGGGGTCTTAGAATTTCCAAAACAAAGGCATCCTAAGCTACGAACCTTAGCCAATCTGCCTCCAAAATGTGACTTAAGCCTTCCCACTTTGTATCCTTGTTGGATACCTTGGAAACATCATTTTGATCAATCCCAAAAATTCCTAAGAAGTCCACAACACAATTTGTTTCCCTAAAGGTATGTGACAAGGTATTATCTTTCAAATTGTCCAACCAACACCAAATTAAAAAGACCCATTTCTGTAGCTTCCAATTCTGGATGTTTTTATTTTTTATAATGTTGATGCATACTAACAAATCACACTTTCTATATATATATATATGGGATTTCATCTTGTTCTTATTATTTGTATCATGTTTGAGCTTCTTAGATAATGCACAAACGAGAATTCTCATCTCATATTTGATAATGCAGCTTGCATTAGAGGCCTTGAGTTGCCTCTCTAAGCCCATAAAAAATCAATTTTAGTCTTCCTCTTGGAGAAGCCATCCATTTTGATTTTTTTCCTTTTCTCTTTTCTGGTAGTTTCCTTCACATTGTTGAAGTTAGAAGGGATTTTGAGATCAGTCCATTTCTTCATGATTTTGTTATCAAAATTTGTGAATGAAGCACTTTCCCACTCTCCGACTTTCACATTCAATAGCTCAAAAATACTAATTTCAATCTTTTGAAGAAGTTGCACAACATTACATTCAATGTCATTGAGGATTCTTTTATTATTCTCTTTCCAGATATGTCAATGAGCATAGATGGGATGACAATCCATAGGCCAACATAAGAACATTAATATTTATTCATGGTCATTTGAGAAACACATTATGTTAGTCTACCTAATGTGCACTGCTCCAATTAACTTTATCACTCAAGAAATCCTAGCATATGGAAGCATAGGAACAATTTAGAAATGACTAGTCATTTCAACGTTAATTTTTCATAGTGATAACCAATTAGGACCAAAAATCCCAAGAAAATGGAGGTTGTTGCATTTAATAATTTTCTTGTGTAATGTCATCCAAGAAAAAGCCTCCACTTTGGGTAAAGTCCTTTTATTCCAACAAAGATCATAAGGCCAAATGGTGGTACAATTTTAAAAATTTAGAATTTGATATCCAAGTTTAACTAAGTAAGAGCTAGACTTCAAGCCACACCAAATGATCTTGTCCCTTATCATATTCATGATTTTTTTTCTTGTTTCATTCCTAAATAATCACATTTTTTGCTCTCTCACTAAAATATACATTTTGTAAGTCTCTCCATTCCCATAGCGTGTTGATTTCATCTTCATTTTTTATTACATAATTTGTAAATTGTCTCCCAAGATGTCTTCCATGATATATTTGCATTTTCTAAGATCCTTTGAGTCTATCGGTGGAGCTATACCATCCCAAGAGTTTGGCAACAAATTTGTTGATCTTCCATCATTAATTTCCCAAGAAAAGCAGTCTGTAAAATTCATGGTATTTTGTGAACTTAATTTTTTCTCGTAGCATGATTATGTTAGCCAATAATTATTCAATTTGGTGCTTGGTTATGCATCGTTTGTTAGGGGCATTTAATCCCCTAACATTCCAAGTGAAAAAAATTATTGCTCTCTAAGGGAGGAGATTCCTCCCTTATACCTCAACAAGTATTCCTTAATTATCAACTATCTTTTTTTCTTGTGCTAACTCCTCCATCCTCTATTTATTCATTTTCCTTCCCCTTTTCTTCTTGAATCCAAAATCAATGTTCATGATCTTGGAAGTTGTTTGAATGATGTAGCATGTGTCAAGGATACCAATACCATTTGTATCTAAATCATTTTGCATCATTCCAATAATCTATTTTAGCCTCCACCACCACTCCCAATTGGAGGGTTTGTCACCAACTTCATGAAGGGAATTATTGCCAAGGTAGAGTGATTGATGAGAGTAGAATTAGGGGTTAGATATGTTAGTGGAGTTGGGCTATTTTTCATGAATTGTTTTCATTCCTCTTCTCAACTCAACACCTTGTGCCTTTTGGGGATCCTTCTTTGGGAAATCTAATGCCTAATGGTCGTGACTCTTATAGGAGAGATAAAAAAAATTATTAAATTTGATCTCTATTGATTAGCACCAATTTCTAGCCAAAGAGGTTATTATGATCTCCTTGTGGATTGCATAAATGAAAGAAATGTGATTTCTAGCATATAGGAAGGAATTTCCTTTCATGATTTCCTTATTGATTCCTATAGTGATGCCAAGGATATTTCTATTTTTTAAGTTGATCCTCTTACCGATATTCAAGTGGTAGGTTGTACATTTGGATCCATATCAATTCAAAAGGAGGCAAATAATTTAGGGGATTGGAGTTGGGAAGTTATTTTTGTATATACAATATCAAATTTTACATTATCCAAAGATCTTGAAAAGCCTCTTTTTTTTCTTCTTGACATTCAAAGATAACATAGAGAAAATGCTTGGGGAGGAAAGATGGGTGAAACAAGATGACCAAGTTTGGGAGACCTAGTCTTCAATTCTTTTTTTTGGGAAGCCACCTATTACAAAATCTTGCAATCATCGCTTGATCCATAAGGTAGTGTCTAAATTGTGTTCAATAAAATTAATATTTATTGCTCAATTACTATAGTTAGTGATGTAAGATTTGGGTAGAGTATCTGAAGTGTGAATATTATTTTGGTTGCAAGCCATAATTTCGTTAATTTCATATATATAGAAATATTAATGATCTATATTAAAAGAAAATATTAAAATTATTTTATTTCTAGCTTAATGTATACATTATGGAGAAATATTACTCATTTAAATAATGGGGATTTTTTTTTGGTAAAAGGTATATTGCCTATATATTGTATTATATAAAATAGGGAAGCTACAAAAAATTCCAGAATGATAAAATCTGGTAGGAGTATGTGTTGATCATGATGTTAGTCGCACACCAATAGTGCAGATAAATCCTCACAAACAAACCATGGGAACTTATCTTTACTTGAAAGACTGAACCAGGACAACCTAAATCTTCAGGCTGACTCAACTTAATCCCAAGGCTCGTTTAAGTTAGGTCTTGACCATACTAGGTTCGCATCAAGTTTCATTGTGACAATGTTGTTAATCACAAAGGCTAAATGGTAATTTACAGTTCTACAAGGAATCATAAGGTTTGGTGAAAAATATTCCCAGTTTGGTCATCAAACAACTTCATGAAATCAACAAATATGCAATAATATTCCATGAATTTCAAACAACTTTGCTATCACTTAAGTAGATTTAGCTTTAAGCATTCAACAATACAATGGAAACGAAAGATTTGCAATAAAATTTTCATTCATTCATCTATTTTTATGGAACATTTTCTAAAATTTAAACATCTAATCTAAAACAAAGCATTAAAATACTTGAAAAGTAAAAGAGCTCCTGGGTATTATCCGTGCATGCCCCAAGAATTAACCAAATCAAAGCAAACCACTCTATACTTCATTGTTAGACATAAAATGATACAAAATTTTAAAGAAATGGGAGGTTTATTTGGAAACCGGGTAGGTTCTCTATGCACCCTTAAATAGCGTAGCATACAATCTTGTCTAGCTGAACAAACAACTAGCTACAAAAGATAACAGTCGGTAGATTTCAAATTAGCTTCAATATTGATCAGTTCTATGCGCATACAAGATTTTAATCCTTAATGATTCAGAAAACAGAAAAAAAAGAACAAAACTTAAAGAAGTTTTGGCTCTTCCAACATCCACAAATTTTGAACTTAAAAATAAAAGTAAAGCATTAAATGGAATTTTATAGGAACAAGGCCCCAAGAGTTTGAACTTAAAGTCTATCAAAGGAATCATAAACTACAAATCAAAATATAGCACATGGCAGACACCAGTTGTCATTGGAGTCTTCTAAACAATCAAGGCTTTGACTTCATCAGCATTAATCCTCAAGTCCAAGCTCCAATACACAAACGCTCTGTACAAAGAAAGGCCATTGGTACTCTTCACATTCTAGGACAATATGCCTCCAATGGGACTGGGAACAACCTACAAAATTACTTTCAACAACATATCCTTGTGCTTACTTCTAGTATCCGATATTCGGTTATCCATTGCCTTGTATTGGACTACAGGCCTAA
>VDFB02000015.1:77709920-77722944 GCA_007258455.2 Sequoia sempervirens
AAGTTCATACAAGAGTATGATGAAGAGATATGTGATGATATGCAACACAAAATAAATAATTTGGTGCAATTGGATGAAACTAGGAGAGAAGCTCATGCTAAGAATATGAAGATGCAGCTACAAGTTAAACATCTACATGATAAGAGAGCTTCTCCCAGAAAATTTGAGGTAAATAGTATGGTGTTAGCCTAGAATGCAAGGGCGCAAGATAAGGGTAAACATGGAAAGTTTGAAGCATTATGGGTAGGCCCTTATTTGATAGCAAGCACACATGGGGAGGATTCTTATTTCCTTCAAAGCTTAACAGGTGAACTTTTTGAACTGCTAATACATGGATAGTTCTTAAAGCCATACTTCTCCTAACTATGTTATTTTTCCATGTACATTGTAGGTCTTGTACATTGTGTATATAGGTGTGTTTGATTTGGTTGTGTCTGTTTTGGTCCTACTAACTAGTTCGAGTAGCCTCCCTGGTTTTGGTCCTCTTGCTATGTCCCCTGGTTTTGGTCTGGTTCAACCTGAGATTTTAGGATCTCGCAATACCTAAGAGAGGAATGCATCCCCAATCGGAGCCACTGATGGAACCTACAAAATTTTTATGTTCCATCTCAAAATCTTGTCACATTTTGGCTGATACCTGAAGGCTTAGAGTTTTGTTTCTCATCACTGTTGAATGGTTGTATTTTTTTCTTGACTTCCTATTATTCATTTTTGGTCATGTTAAACCATCTTATGCCATTCATGGTCATAGGTTAACGGGTCCCCCATGCCTAGGTCTGAGTTTCTTATTTTTATAAGGTTAAGTAAAAGAGCCTTTTTGGCCTTTACATCCTTTCCATTTTATGACTTAGAAGCTTTTGAGCCCCTTCTACCATATCATCCTAGAGGGTCCCATTCATTAAAACAACTTATGATAATGTGCTTAAAAGTTCACTTAAGTACCGTCGACCATCTCTCATTATCACCCATCGCGGATTACTTCTGGAGTGTATGTTTTGAATGCGCAACAAGCAATGAACAATATCTCTTTGTTTGCACTCATCATTTCTAGCTTCTAGAGCTCTTGATATCAATGAGTGATGAGCAATGCTCCTTGTATCGTTGAAGGTTTGCTTATTGCAAATGGCTTTTGAACCTTGAGTATTGTAATAGCGATAAGCGATGGCCTCCAGTTTTATGTTCTTATCTTCATCGCTCATCAGAAATGATTATGAAATGATAAATTTCAATTAGCGATGAGCAATATGATGGATATCCTAAGTGTCACATATCACAAATAAGTTTTGAGTTCTAAGTTCTATATTAGCGATACATGATACACATATTCAATGTCATTGTGTAGATCTCTCTTCGTTAATTGCTTGCAAACTATATGAGGAGAATTAGTGATGAGCGATGAAATAATGCTTTTGTATTATAGCACTCATCGTGGATTCATTCTAAAGCTTAAGTTTCAAAATAGCGATGAGCGATGGAGTTATCTGTTCAAAGTTTCTTTCAGTAATCTAAATAAGATCTTATGTGCGATGTCTTTTGTACTGTTGATTCTCATACAGGTGTACGTGTCTTAGCCTAATCTCTTCACCGTATCTTTTGTTTCTAATACGATCCATGGTACAAAGTTTAAATTAGCGATGTGCGATGGGAAAATGAATGTGATCGAAGATGGGCCATAGATCCAAGGGTTGAGATTTCATCACATGGATGCTTGCATCACTGATAGAGTTGGTGAAGGATGAGATATATCAGTGATAAGTGACAACTATTGGATGAAAAGGAAATGTGGCAGAATCTTGAAGACATCATATAAAGCAAGGAAGAAAGTAGTGAGGCAAACTGATAACCATTGATATAGTTTTAAAATAGAGTGATCAACGGCTAGGGTTTGAACGAGAATGGCTAGATGTCAATTTGCTTGCGTGAACTTACTATCAAACATTAATGGTGGCATGCCCATCTCTTTGCCATAAAATAAAGTAGATATTTGGTTGGTCGTGCATTTGGATTTGCTCACAGGCGTAAAGGAATACCACAAGCTAAGGAAATTGTGGGGGAAGCTCCAGTAAATACAACAAGTGTGGAAATTTTTCACCCAAGTAAGCAAAGTGTATATCTCATTCAAGCTGAAGTATTAAGGTGAAATACCTTAGAAAGATGATAGGGAATTGGGGAGATTGTCTACTTGTCCATTGATAATAGCTTCAATTTAGTGATAAATGTTGGGTCAAGTTTGAGGAGATATTTTTGTTATGTAAGTAGTGCCTTGTGTTCTCATACTTGGAAAGGGTTTCTTTTTTACTGTAAGAAATTATAAACCCTAGTTCTCCTGCATTGCAAACATGAGTGAGCCAGAGCCCAGTGAATCTAATATTAGGCCATAGAGGAAACCAAAACAAAAAAGGGTTAAACAACTTAAAACTCAAGATGTTTCATCCAAAGTTAAGTCAAAACCATCAAAAGTATCTAACCCTTCACCAAGTACTCCTGCAATGTCTACTAGGTCCAGAAGTGTAAAGAAAGAAACAAAAAGGTTTATGTAGGAAGCCTTTGGAGATGTAAAGGAAGGAGGGTCACGAATTGGAAAAAGACCTACAGGTCAAGTTGTTGTGACCACCAGGTTAATTGATAGTGCTGGTGAAACTGGCAAAAAGGCCCAACCTCAAAGCGAGTGGCAGCTTTTCTGATATGCTTTTAACAGGCAGTATTCTCGTAATCCTACATGTTACTTATGGGGGTTGAACCTTCAAAAGCTGGTGGTGCCAAATGTGTTTGTAGAAGTGGACTTGATGATGGAACTGGCCAGACACTCTCATCCCATAACAAAACAATTAGGAGTGAAAATGGTGATGTGGTCCTAGATTGGACAAAGGACAAGATGGTGGAAGTATTTTGGTTAAATCCCAATTATATTGTGAAGTTTAGGCGTTTTGAGTTATATGTTGAATATGTTAATACTAGATTTGTGTACATAAATAGACTACTTATTCGACATAGAAAGAGCAAGGAGAAGTTCCTCCCTAAGGATGTTGATCCTTTTGAGTGTGAGGAGTTTGTGGATTATTTCAAGAACACTTATTATTACCTGTATCAAGTGCTGGCTCAAAATTTTGAGGTAAGGATAGCCCCTGACTTATTGGTAATGGTGACAGATATACAGGGTCATAATCAAAACATTGGTTTTGATTATGCCAACTATGTTGTTGATCAGATGCATGAGGATTTCCTCAACCTAAAGAAAGAGGTGCTCCCTTCACATTTCCCTCATTATTCTCTGCTAATGCATATGCTTTTATATGAGGGTAATTATGACTAGAAAAGGAAGTTGGAATTGAGATTTAGGGACAATGGAAATAATATTTTTCCAGTACAAATGTGGACACACATTTGGGATCAGGACTATTCCAATTCCAATTATGTCATGTTTGCTAATGTTATAAGATATGGTATCCTAGAAGCGTTGGGTGTAGCACCTATTCACATGATTTCTCCAGAAATCAGAAGTATCATGTGCCCAAAAGATGTACCAGGATCTAGAGCAACACATAATTGGGCAGATTGGTTTCTTCATTCATAATATACTTTGATCAGAGCCTATGGGGCTAAAGTGGCACCACATTGTTTTCCCCTATATGTCTCTGACCGACTGGCCTTTATGGAATTCAAGTGGTAGATTGATGTTATGGATTATGAGATGTTCAAGAAACCCAGGAAGGGTACTATGGTGAATCCCCAATGCACTTTTCCTTACTTCACAGTGACTGCCCCTAAGGGGTGTGAAAAGTTTGGGATCATGGTAAATAACCTTAGAATTCCTTTTAATGAGATTAGGATTTTTTATCCTAAAGGATTTGTGGGTGGAAGAAGAAGAGATAAAAACTTATCAGTGATACGCCATGAGTTCTTATACAAAGATTATGTATTAAGGAATTTGACAAGTAATGAGGTTGTCACAACTAGAAAGAAGGAAAGGATAGCTATAATGAACATTGAAGAAAGTATCATAAAGAGGAATGGCTTTTATATAAGTCCATATGATGTAATTGCAGACCCTCTTGAAAGAGCTTTCACTAAGCTAAGGGATTATCAGAGTGGTGATTTTAAGGTGAAGGTGAAGGAGGTTGTTGATAAAGCACAAGTTATCCTAGAACAACAACAACAAGCTATGGATATCCCAGAGCATCCTACAGATTTTCAAGAAGTTAGGGAGAAACAAATGGAAAAACATGTGCCAGGAAATGAGGAGGTGGAGGAGAAATTCTATCCTTCTTGTATTGAGGAAACCCTTCGTTCAGATATTCTTCCTGATAGAATTATCAAATGGAAATATGATAAGGAAAGTGATTATGATACTAGGATCAAGGAATGTGATGAATTCTTTGTTGATGATAAGCTTGTGCAATCCAAAGAATTTCAGGAATTTATGATTCAACAGTGGAGTAAAGAGATAAAGGAGAGACTTGAATTAGCTCGAGCTTTAATGTTGAACCTTCTTATCAGGAAGAAGCTGAGAAAGCAGAGAAGGAAAAGATCAAGGCTAAAATTGCAGCTATTACTCCCACTGAGGCTAGGAAAATTTTCATAGATAGTGGAATCATGTTATTACCAAGGTGCACTATCACTACGGCTATAACATATGATGTAGTAAGAAGAGACCATCAGCTTCAATATCTGAGGAGCAAGGTAAATAATGGATAGGAGAAGAACAATGCATAGCCTAAATATAATACAGATTAGGATTTTGATAAAACATTGCAAAATATTGTCCTCTCCTCAATTGGAAATGGGTGGCATGTGGTGCTAATATGGATAAAACAACTTTATCTTTTTATCGGCTTTTCTTATCTTGCTTTGTAAGTTTTGTTGTCTAGTTTTCCCATGGTGGGCATTTTTTTTAGTGTGTGGGGAATTTTTGAAGCTATTCAAACAAAAAAATGATGCCTTTTTGAGGCGGGACTTGTTTTCTACAACAAGTTCAGGTGAATTTTTCCTCATGCTATTCTCACCACCTGAAGATTTGAGTGTAACTGAAAAAAGAATATTTGTTGCAATGGTCCAATAAAATTTTGACATGTGTGCTTCCTGGCCTGAGGCTTGTTTTTCTCTTTCATCTCTATAAGAAATAATTCAGGGTCGAAAGTAGTAGTTAGTTGAAAATTTGAGTTAACACTATGAAATTGCAAGGGTAATACTAAGCATGTTTTAGAGTTTTTGCATTAATTTTTTTGGAGTTTAGTGTTATGTATGTAATTTTGATAACCATATAGCAACGACAATACAAATTAATACCAATTTCATGGCTATTGTCTCTCCATGTATGTGTTTTATGAGTTATGAATGAAAGTAATCCAGGATTCCTTTTGTTTGTCTCTATTGCTTCTCAATGGATGTTTAATTTCATGCTTGCTTATTAATTCAATGAATGAATATAAGTGCTTCGGTGAGATTAATAACTTGTAAGAATTGGATGCTAGGATGGTTGTAAGCAGCAATAATCATGAATGTCATAGAGGAATGTTGTAATGCAGGGTTTCTTAAGACTGTAGGTGCTATTGTTTAAGTTATTATCGGGTCACATAGGTTGATATTGACTCCATGCTTCGGATAAAGGCACTGGTTTGTGCAAAATACTTGTGGTTCAATTTCTACGTTGATTCATTGGCTAATCGTTTTTAATTTACAATTTCTCAAATGGATATCAACGCAGTTATTTTTTGTTGAAGTTCTACCTTCTCATGCTCCATGTATAGGACATTGATAAATGAGTTGCCAACTTGTTTGATGCACTATGTTGTTGGTTAGTTTTATGAGAAGTATCTTTTTTTGATAGTGTATTTAGTTATAACTATGTGAACTCCTTGTAGACATTGAAAATTGTCCTTCGCCTATGAACCCACCTTTTCATATTAATTCCTACTTCTACTTGCATAATTAAATAATTTTAATTATTTAATTATCTTTTAAGGTCATTTTCCTCTATTAATTAAATTATTCTTAATTATTTAATTAATTCATTTTTTCCTTTCTTCTTCCCTCAATTAATTAAATAAATTTTGTTTATTTAATTACGTCACTAATTAGCCCCTTCCTTTCTATAATTAAATAAATGCTTATTTATTTAATTATTGTCATTTTTCTACTATAATTAAATAATTATTTCAGTTATTTATTTATTCATTATTCTCTTCTTCTATAATTAAATAAATTTTATTTATTTATTTATTTGCTAATTTGTCATTTTCATCCACTTTTGAATTAAATTATTATTTAATTTAAAATTCAACATGTCACATGTCTTTTATAATTAAATAATGATTTTATTATTTAATTATTCACCTTCCCTCCCAAATTAAATAATTTTATAATTATTTATTTTTCTCCAACAACCTCTTTTTCTATGTCAACGTCATTATCTGTTATCTTCTCTTATCTCATTCATTTTCCACCCTTTATTGAATTATCTTATAATTTAATCTTGGCCATTAATCCTTATCATTGACCTAATTTTTCCCTAACCCTATTTCATACTACAACTTTCAATCTTGTCCATTGATTAAGACATCTTATTGACATCCAATCTCAACCATCAATCCAAATCAGACCTTGTCTATAAATTAACCCTCTCATAAGCCATTTGGGGGGTTGATTCTTCAAGTATCCTTATGCTACCAAAATCATTCTTAAATCATTCATCCATTTATATCTATTATCATGCATCTATCATCTCCATCTCAATGTTATGATGTTGAATTGAGAAACCAACATTTCAAATCAATCAACCAATTTATCCATCATTGCATCTATTTGAGGTATTTGAAGATTTGGATTAGGTAATGCATGTTATTGTTTTATCATTTCTTCTTTATCCAAATTTTTCATATACATTTTGGTGAACCTGACATGAACCCCCTAATTAATTTTTAGCTCAATATTTTGAAAAATTTTGGGGAATTTTGGAGTTGGATCCTTTTTGTTGCAGGTTTTGTTAGCTTTTTGTTGTAGGTTTTGCATCATTTTGGGACAAAACCCTAGTTTTCGAGGATTCGACCATATCTCTCAAAGGGTTGCAGTTCTTTTCACAAAAAAAATTCTATAGATTTAGGATGATGCCAAGCGTCTTCAATCCAAAAAAAAATTGGAACTGTTTTGAATTTTTTATTATTTTTTATTATTTTTCATAAAAAATTAATGTTGGGTGCAAAATAACAAATTTTTTGGATTTCTTTACATTTTTGGAAAGCTCTAGAAATTTTAGTAAGGGTCTATTCTCTATGTTTTTATTTTTTATGCCAAAAACATTTCCAAAAATCAAATTTTTCTTAACTAGTTAACCCTCTAATATTAGTGATCAATTATCTTGATAGGGTTTTGGCTTTATTGTTGGTTTTGTGAATGTGCAAAAAAAATAAAAACTTCAAAGGACAAATTGGATCAAGTGGACAAAAATTTGGAGCTAAAGAAATTCTAGGTGCACACATTCCATCTTTCATCTCTAATCATTGCTTGTCAACACACTTCAATTTAGGGTTTAAAACGAACATCTTGTTTGTTGTCACATCATTGAAATTGGGCTTAAAAAGAACCATTGTCTTCCATCACACATTTTGGCTTTGGGTTAAAAAGAACAAGTGCTTCAATTATTTTCTTACACACATTTCAAATTTCTAAAGGGAAATTAACAACTGTGAGTGTGAATCAAGTGTGTGTGTCCTCCAAAACACCTCACTTGGTTCGCTTTTGTTATACCCTTCTTAGGAGGCCTACTTGGAGCACACACCCCTCCAAGGGATGACCTCAATCAAGGTGTGAATCCAAAGACATGCCTCTTTGGGAGTTGAAATCTTGTCACTCTTAGCTAAGTCCCAAAGAACTTTATACCTTTGGGAAGTGAAGGTGAAGGGTGGGTTACCCCTTTCTCCTAGCTATGTGGCAGGATTTTGCTTTCAAATCATCCCTAGTCAACCTTGTGCATCCTAGCTCAAGATATAATTGGCCATACCCACTTGAATAGCATTATACTTGTTGTGTATTCAAGTGTTTTCTTAATCATAACATTTAATCTTGAAAGAAAAAATTACCATTGTGCTTGGTGTGTGTGTTCATGCATTTACATGTGAGATCTTATGTTTGATATTTTCCAAGTCAAACTTACAATAAATACTTGCCACATCATCCAAATCAAACAATCTTGTCATTCCACATCATATCCTAATCATCATCATCTCCTTAATCCAATCAACATCTTTTTACACCATGCCAACATTAGAAGACCTAGTACCCCAATTCCAAAACCTCCTCCAATCACTTTATCAAGCACCACAACCCTTAGACCAACAAATTATACACGGGCTCCAAGGCCTCATCCAACAATTTCAACCTCAAAAAAACTAATCACCTCAAATGAAACAACTCATAGCACAAGCCAAATACCTCATGAACACTTGTCAAATCCAACAAGCACAACACCCAATTTGATCACCACATCAAAAAAATTTACCTCAATCCTATGTGTCACCTATATCATCATATCAACCTCATCCATCCACATATCATGTTTCCCCTTCATCAACCTGTCACACCTCTTCTAATTTCAACCCTTATCCATATCAATCCACCTTTTAGCAACCATTATCCTATGCAACCCCTCCATCATTATCAGAACAACAAATCATACCACAAGTCCAAACACCATTACAACCTCAACACATTCAACCAAAATCCTATGTGTCACCTTCATCATCATGTCAACCTAACCCACCTACCTATCATGTCAATGCCACATCAACATATCCACCCATATCACAACAAGAACATAGCATCCCAAGTCCACTTTGGCAACAAAATGAAGAGCCTTTCAATTCTCATGTTCCATTTGACAAGGGGAACACCAATCTAGTCCATGCACCCTATAACTTTATCATACCACCATCCAATCAAATTCCTATCCCTAAGCCACCATGTCCGAGTCCTAATCCTAAGCCTATAACACCATCCACTATCATTGTCCATCCACTATATTATCCATCTACCCATACACTTGCAAAGGATGTGATCCAATGGCTACTAGCATGGAATAGACCATCCCCATGTCAAGCACCCATTAATGAGCCTACCAAAGAACCATTGAATTCCATGCCTATTCCTCCAACTCCATCATGTGTTCCACAACCTATTGATCTTATATTTCTAAGTAAAAGTCCATCATACCCTCATGTTTTTTATCCCAAAGAGCATACCAAACCTCTTCTAGAGCCTCCCACTTCCATTTCCACTCAAAGCCAAGAGTTATGTCAAGAGCATTATCCTAAGCATAAGGAAACATTAACCTCTCATTCTAATCAAGATCTAGGTCCATCTAATGATCCCAATCATAACATACTTGGTCCTATTTATGATCAAGCTCCCCTCTATGATCTTACCTATGATCAAGAAGGCCATGATGATCCTCTTAGCCAAATTTATGCATTGCATGGTCAAGAGCCTATCACTTCACCTATCCATGAGCAAGAAACCTCCATTGCTCCTATCCATCCCCTACCTAGCCCTATCCATGATCCATCGACATCCACTTCCCTTGATGAGACATATGACTCCCAAGCACACATAGAAGATCAAACAAATACCTTGGATATAAGTGAACACAATGCTAATCAAGATCCGAATGATCTTCCATCACCCACTATCAACCCCATTGCAAGTCCTCCATCGTATCCTATTGGTATTTCCACCCTCATTCATGAATGTTCCTCCTTAGAACAACAACAACCATTATCTTCCCTTGCTTCATTTTCTCCATCAAATAAGGAACTCGTGTCTAGTGTTCCACCTACACCTAGTTCCATTGTCCATCGCATACTCCAAAACATGAACTACCAAGGTAAAGGTTTAGGCCTTGATAAACATGGTTTTTTGGAGCCCATCCATGTCAAAGTCCCTCCACACTCTTATGGCCTTGGATATACACCCCAAGGACACCAATCTCAAGATGTTGGCACTTCCTTGATACCTCCTAAGTACACTTTCCATCATAAATCCTATCATACGCCTAAAACATATGTTGTCATCCTTCCTCCATCATCCTACAAATGTCAAAAGCATGTGACCATACACCTTCCACCATCCACTTTTCCACCATTACTTCCAACTCCTAATATCCCTCCATACACTTTACCACCATTACTCCCAACACCTAATATCCCTACCATTCAACCCTCTTATCCATTTATCCATAAATGCCCTAACATTCCTAATCATGACCAACAAATGCACACATTGTGTAAACAAGAAGCTTCCACTCATTCCACCATACCCATGGGATTCAAAAGAAAAAAAATCAATGCCTCTACCTATAATGTAAAAAATCCTAAAAATCCTCATGCCTTAGGACATCAATACAAAAAGTCAAAGCAAAATATATCCCAAAAGTTATATAATCCCATGTCTCCAAATGTAAAGGCAAAAACTAAATTGGTTTGGGTTCCCTAAGAAAAAGGAAAGCAAGTCCAATGAGGCATCCTCATCATAAAAATCCCTACCATCCACTTCCACCTCACATTCCCACTCTATTCAAGAATCTCATATTCCCTCCCACAAGCAAAATAAAAGTCATAAAAATACTAAGTCTATGTGGGTACCTAAAGCACTTCATCACCCATCTCCTAAGCAAACATCTACATTGCTTCCTGTACACCCTGTCTGCATCAAAATCTTCAACGTTTATCATAGTGTGTACAACCATTTGTAATGTCCCCAAAATAACTTGAGTTATTTTCTAGGGAAGCTCATAGCGGTGTTTCTAAACACCAATCTTATTTAAATAATATTAAATAAATAATAATTAAATATTTAATAATAAATTTAAATTATTAAAAATAGCATTTAAATTTCAATAAATTGTGCTTCTCTCTGGCCGACTCAATTGAAGAAGGCTAAAAACAATATTTGTTCTTGGGCTGACTTCAAATCAAATAGTATTTATTGGGGATCGCCTTCATGTTTGTAGATCACGAATTTGGACAAAAGTTCTTCCTACTACCATAGGGGACATAGTTCACTGGCGAGGCATCCAGGGTGAGCTTAGCTTCATGCCTAAAAGATTCATGTTGTCATTTCCTTTCATCCGAGTCAAGTGTTCTAATTCAGATTCATCTTTTCACAGATCATTCCTAGATCAGCGAGTTGGAGAAAGAAAACATCAACCAGAGAATCACAAATTTGGAGTTGCGTCTTATGCAAGTTTGCAAAGACGGAGTCATCTAAAATCCAATCCCAGGTCATCATTGGAGGCACCGCAGATATTTGTATTGTGTACATGGCCCTTCACCAGTAGTTCTCCATCTACAGACAAGCATTACCATCGCCATTTGAGCATGTTCATATCACATGAATTTTAGACATGATCATACTCTTTTGACCAATTTGCGTGAAACTCAACACACATAGCCACAGGATCTTGGCAAGATGTCTTCCTCATAGAGCACTTCGATCCATCAAGAAAGACACTTCATTTATCCTTAACATAAATGGTCGAGGATGTGTGACGCGAAGACTTGATAGATTGTCTGATCACTTAGAGAAGTAATCCATGCACAGTTACAAATATTCTACTCCACTTAATCCTATGTGGGGTGTATACTTACCATCCGGCGTCTCTATATCTTGTTGTAACTTTGCATAGCTCCATGCTATTATCTATTTCTTATAGTTCCATGATCGCATCTAAATTCTTATTCTGAGTTCACATTTATGTGGCATTCCTGTTCTTATGTCATTATGGTTGCTTTGTTGGCAGTAAACTCTGAAGTAATGATCTGTTAATGCTATTCTACCTGCAGTTATCATAATCTTCTAGATTAGTATAGTGGTGTTTGTGTTATCAACATTAGTATTCGTGATAATTGGTTCTGGGCGCATAGTGTTTTGGATCTGATATTAACATTATTGTGCATAATTGAGTTGTGGCATCTCACACCATTAGTCATGGTTCCCTTCCATTTAACAACAATTCCATATACCTCCATCTCCTCACCCTTCACTCATTATCCTACATATCTCCCCCACCACCTTCCTATGGTCCATGCTTTTGGCTAAGCCTCCCCATTCATCTTTTGCATAAGTCCTATATAATCCCTATCATAATCCACCATCTTCCCTACATAATCCACATCATAACCCACTATTTTCCTCCATAATCCATATCATAATACATTATCTACCTAATCCATCTCCCTCTCATGCATCCCCCTACCAACATCTATGAGCATATCTGACATGGTCCATGCAATGACATCCATCTCTAGTGGGACTATCACCTTTCATGGAACTAGACACTTGAATCCCTCCTATCCATATTCCCCTTCTCCTATCCAAAAAAAAATGTCAAAAAAAGAAGAAAAAAACAAAAAGAAAAAAAAGTAAAGAAAAATCCCTTCATCCAAAGGTGAAAACCTAGTAAACAGACGCCTTGGATAAGTACCATGATGAAAACCTAGAAAATAGGTGTCATGTGTAGGTTGATATTCTATGTCACTTACACTTGGGGGAACAATGTCTTATCTATCCAACCTATCATTTTCATGTCATATCATTTCCATCCTACCTACCATCTTTAGCCATCATACATACATATCATATTGAGTCCACTTATCCACCCTTCTCCTTTTGATCTTGATGAAGACATAGGGGAAAAATGTTGAAACATTTTTTGTGGGTATCTCTTGACATACCTCATCTTTTCCAATGTAATCTTATCACCATCCTATGGTTCTAATCATTGTCATAAAAATCTTAAGTATTGTACCTATAATGGGGCATGTTATTCCTATGAGCTCACATCCTTTCTCTCATGATGTATATATCCATTCCATCTTACTATGACTCTATCTCTTATCCATCCATCTCCATCATGATCTTTATCCCTTTATATCCTATCACTCACTTTTCATCCATCAATCCCATCATCTCTTGCACTCTAGACTTGCTTTCTCTTGTCATTGATATCTAGCACAAATGCTACCCAAATTTTCAT
>VDFB02000015.1:77732576-77755925 GCA_007258455.2 Sequoia sempervirens
TTCTCCTAGCTATGTGGTAGGATTTTGCTTTCAAATCATCCCTAGTCAACCTTGTGCATCCTAGCTCAAGATATAATTGGCCATACCCACTTGAATAGCATTATACTTGTTGTGCATTCAAGTGTTTTCTTAATCATAACATTTAATCTTGAAAGAAAAAATTACCATTGTGCTTGGTGTGTGTGTTCATGCATTTACATGTGAGATCTTATGTTTGATATTTTCCAAGTCAAACTTACAATAAATACTTGCCACATCATCCAAATCAAACAATCTTGTCATTCCACATCATATCCTTAATCCAATCAACATCTTTTTACACCATGCCAACATTAGAAGACCTAGTACCCCAATTCCAAAACCTCCTACAATCACTTTATCAAGCACCACAACCCTTAGACCAACAAATTATACACGGGCTCCAAGGCCTCATCCAACAATTTCAACCTCAAAAAAACTAATCACCTCAAATGAAACAACTCATAGCACAAGCCAAATACCTCATGAACACTTGTCAAATCCAACAAGCACAACACCCAATTTGATCACCACATCAAAAAAATTTACCTCAATCCTATGTGTCACCTATATCATCATATCAACCTCATCCATCCACATATCATGTTTCCCCTTCATCAACCTGTCACACCTCTTCTAATTTCAACCCTTATCCATATCAATCCACCTTTTAGCAACCATTATCCTATGCAACCCCTCCATCATTATCAGAACAACAAATCATACCACAAGTCCAAACACCATTACAACCTCAACACATTCAACCAAAATCCTATGTGTCACCTTCATCATCATGTCAACCTAACCCACCTACCTATCATGTCAATGCCACATCAACATATCCACCCATATCACAACAAGAACATAGGATCCCAAGTCCACTTTGGCAACAAAATGAAGAGCCTTTCAATTCTCATGTTCCATTTGACAAGGGGAACACCAATCTAGTCCATGCACCCTATAACTTTATCATACCACCATCCAATCAAATTCCTATCCCTAAGCCACCATGTCCGAGTCCTAATCCTAAGCCTATAACACCATCCACTATCATTGTCCATCCACTATATTATCCATCTACCCATACACTTGCAAAGGATGTGATCCAATGGCTACTAGCATGGAATAGACCATCCCCATGTCAAGCACCCATTAATGAGCCTACCAAAGAACCATTGAATTCCATGCCTATTCCTCCAACTCCATCATGTGTTCCACAACCTATTGATCTTATATGTCTAAGTAAAATTCCATCATACCCTCATGTTTTTTATCCCAAAGAGCATACCAAACCTCTTCTAGAGCCTCCCACTTCCATTTCCACTCAAAGCCAAGAGTTATGTCAAGAGCATTATCCTAAGCATAAGGAAACATTAACCTCTCATTCTAATCAAGATCTAGGTCCATCTAATGATCCCAATCATAACATACTTGGTCCTATTTATGATCAAGCTCCCCTCTATGATCTTACCTATGATCAAGAAGGCCATGATGATCCTCTTAGCCAAATTTATGCATTGCATGGTCAAGAGCCTATCACTTCACCTATCCATGAGCAAGAAACCTCCATTGCTCCTATCCATCCCCTACCTAGCCCTATCCATGATCCATCGACATCCACTTCCCTTGATGAGACATATGACTCCCAAGCACACATAGAAGATCAAACAAATACCTTGGATATAAGTGAACACAATGCTAATCAAGATCCGAATGATCTTCCATCACCCACTATCAACCCCATTGCAAGTCCTCCATCGTATCCTATTGGTATTTCCACCCTCATTCATGAATGTTCCTCCTTAGAACAACAACAACCATTATCTTCCCTTGCTTCATTTTCTCCATCAAATAAGGAACTCGTGTCTAGTGTTCCACCTACACCTAGTTCCATTGTCCATCGCATACTCCAAAACATGAACTACCAAGGTAAAGGTTTAGGCCTTGATAAACATGGTTTTTTAGAGCCCATCCATGTCAAAGTCCCTCCACACTCTTATGGCCTTGGATATACACCCCAAGGACACCAATCTCAAGATGTTGGCACTTCCTTGATACCTCCTAAGTACACTTTCCATCATAAATCCTATCATACGCCTAAAACATATGTTGTCATCCTTCCTCCATCATCCTACAAATGTCAAAAGCATGTGACCATACACCTTCCACCATCCACTTTTCCACCATTACTTCCAACTCCTAATATCCCTCCATACACTTTACCACCATTACTCCCAACACCTAATATCCCTACCATTCAACCCTCTTATCCATTTATCCATAAATGCCCTAACATTCCTAATCATGACCAACAAATGCACACATTGTGTAAACAAGAAGCTTCCACTCATTCCACCATACCCATGGGATTCAAAAGCAAAAAAATCAATGCCTCTACCTATAATGTAAAAAATCCTAAAAATCCTCATGCCTTAGGACATCAATACAAAAAGTCAAAGCAAAATATATCCCAAAAGTTATATAATCCCATGTCTCCAAATGTAAAGGCAAAAACTAAATTGGTTTGGGTTCCCTAAGAAAAAGGAAAGCAAGTCCAATGAGGCATCCTCATCATAAAAATCCCTACCATCCACTTCCACCTCACATTCCCACTCTATTCAAGAATCTCATATTCCCTCCCACAAGCAAAATAAAAGTCATAAAAATACTAAGTCTATGTGGGTACCTAAAGCACTTCATCACCCATCTCCTAAGCAAACATCTACATTGCTTCCTGTACACCCTGTCTGCATCAAAATCTTCAACGTTTATCATAGTGTGTACAACCATTTGTAATGTCCCCAAAATAACTTGAGTTATTTTCTAGGGAAGCTCATAGCGGTGTTTCTAAACACCAATCTTATTTAAATAATATTAAATAAATAATAATTAAATATTTAATAATAAATTTAAATTATTAAAAATAGCATTTAAATTTCAATAAATTGTGCTTCTCTCTGGCCGACTCAATTGAAGAAGGCTAAAAACAATATTTGTTCTTGGGCTGACTTCAAATCAAATAGTATTTATTGGGGATCGCCTTCATGTTTGTAGATCACGAATTTGGACAAAAGTTCTTCCTACTACCATAGGGGACATAGTTCACTGGCGAGGCATCCAGGGTGAGCTTAGCTTCATGCCTAAAAGATTCATGTTGTCATTTCCTTTCATCCGAGTCAAGTGTTCTAATTCAGATTCATCTTTTCACAGATCATTCCTAGATCAGCGAGTTGGAGAAAGAAAACATCAACCAGAGAATCACAAATTTGGAGTTGCGTCTTATGCAAGTTTGCAAAGACGGAGTCATCTAAAATCCAATCCCAGGTCATCATTGGAGGCACCGCAGATATTTGTATTGTGTACATGGCCCTTCACCAGTAGTTCTCCATCTACAGACAAGCATTACCATCGCCATTTGAGCATGTTCATATCACATGAATTTTAGACATGATCATACTCTTTTGACCAATTTGCGTGAAACTCAACACACATAGCCACAGGATCTTGGCAAGATGTCTTCCTCATAGAGCACTTCGATCCATCAAGAAAGACACTTCATTTATCCTTAACATAAATGGTCGAGGATGTGTGACGTGAAGACTTGATAGATTGTCTAATCACTTAGAGAAGTAATCCATGCACAGTTACAAATATTCTACTCCACTTAATCCTATGTGGGGTGTATACTTACCATCCGGCGTCTCTATATCTTGTTGTAACTTTGCATAGCTCCATGCTATTATCTATTTCTTATAGTTCCATGATCGCATCTAAATTCTTATTCTGAGTTCACATTTATGTGGCATTCCTGTTCTTATGTCATTATGGTTGCTTTGTTGGCAGTAAACTCTGAAGTAATGATCTGTTAATGCTATTCTACCTGCAGTTATCATAATCTTCTAGATTAGTATAGTGGTGTTTGTGTTATCAACATTAGTATTCGTGATAATTGGTTCTGGGCGCATAGTGTTTTGGATCTGATATTAACATTATTGTGCATAATTGAGTTGTGGCATCTCACACCATTAGTCATGGTTCCCTTCCATTTAACAACAATTCCATATACCTCCATCTCCTCACCCTTCACTCATTATCCTACATATCTCCCCCACCACCTTCCTATGGTCCATGCTTTTGGCTAAGCCTCCCCATTCATCTTTTGCATAAGTCCTATATAATCCCTATCATAATCCACCATCTTCCCTACATAATCCACATCATAACCCACTATTTTCCTCCATAATCCATATCATAATACATTATCTACCTAATCCATCTCCCTCTCATGCATCCCCCTACCAACATCTATGAGCATATCTGACATGGTCCATGCAATGACATCCATCTCTAGTGGGACTATCACCTTTCATGGAACTAGACACTTGAATCCCTCCTATCCATATTCCCCTTCTCCTATCCAAAAAAAAATGTCAAAAAAAGAAGAAAAAAACAAAAAGAAAAAAAAGTAAAGAAAAATCCCTTCGTCCAAAGGTGAAAACCTAGTAAACAGACGCCTTGGATAAGTACCATGATGAAAACCTAGAAAATAGGTGTCATGTGTAGGTTGATATTCTATGTCACTTACACTTGGGGGAACAATGTCTTATCTATCCAACCTATCATTTTCATGTCATATCATTTCCATCCTACCTACCATCTTTAGCCATCATACATACCTATCATATTGAGTCCACTTATCCACCCTTCTCCTTTTGATCTTGATGAAGACATAGGGGAAAAATGTTGAAACATGTTTTGTGGGTATCTCTTGACATACCTCATCTTTTCCAATGTAATCTTATCACCATCCTATGGTTCTAATCATTGTCATAAAAATCTTAAGTATTGTACCTATAATGGGGCATGTTATTCCTATGAGCTCACATCCTTTCTCTTATGATGCATACATCCATTCCATTCACTATGACCTATCCTTTTATCCATCCATCTATCATGAGCCTTTTATCCTTATCCTATCACCCACCCTTTCATCCATCAATCCCATCATCTCCTTGCACCTAGACTTGGTTTCTTTGTCATTGGTATCTAGCACAAAGGCCACCCAAATTGTCATCCATTGACATCTCAAAACATTTCAAAAATCCTAAAGCAAAAAAATCCAAAAAAATAAAAACATTTCAAAAAAATTTAAAAATCAAAATATCCCCAAAAATAAAAAAAAAATGAAAAGGGTCAAAAAAGACAAAAAAAATCCAAGCCATAAAATCAAACCAAATCATTTCTTCCAATCAATTCTTCAAAACAATTCAATACATCAATTCAACTCCTTCAAATCAATCTTCAAATTATCAATCAATCAATCCTCTAATAAAATCATTCCAACCTAAATCATTCCAATCACATCAATTATTCTATTCAATTCATCACATCCTATCATCCAATCAAATCATCATATCATTCCAAACCACTTCTTCAAATAAATTGAATCAATCCAAGCAATAATCCAAATCCAAGGCAATCCTTAATCCATACCAATCAAGTCAATCAATCTTGCCAAATTATCCAATCACATACTTTGGTTTTGATCCTAATCTTGTTGTAAACCCAATCAATCAATCAATTATCATCATCCTTGTGTTGATCTAGGGATATTTCATTCCCCGTAATGACAACACCATCATCATCAATCAAAATCAATCAATCAATTACTCATCAGTTTGTAGCTTGACAAGGGAAATACCTTGTTTGTTTTTGTATCATTTGTGCATGCTTGCTTGCTTGCTTGCTTGTGTGTGTTATCATTTTTATCTTGCATTTGCATCAAATCTAAATTATTCTAGATAATATTCATATCTTGTATCTAGATAAGGTTGTATTACGCTAGGGCACGAGACACATCGTCACCTTGGTCCTTATACCTTGGTGCATCATGTCTAGTGTTACATCAAACATCATGGTTGTTCACTTTCTTGTAGCATAGCGTATCATTCATCTCCTTCATCCACTTCCTATCTTGCATCATTCATCTTGTCCCTCCTTATCATTTCATTTCGAGAGCATACCCGTGTTTGTCCAACCCACCTATCCTCTCGAGGGGGCATCATCATCCCACCATCATCCTATTCTTATATCATCATCATCCCACTCTTATTTCGTCATCATCCTATCTTTCTATCATCATCCATTTTCCTCTATCCATACCTTAGCTTCTTTGAAATGATGTTACTCAACACAAAGCTCATCATCTTGAACATCATCTCAAAGAGGGGCAAAATGTAGACACTAAAAATTGTCCTTCACCTATGAACCCACCTTTTCATATCAATTCCTCCTTCTACTTGCATAATTAAATAATTTTAATTATTTAATTATCTTTTAAGGTCATATTCCTCTATTAATTAAATTATTCTTAATTATTTAATTAATTCATTTTTTCCTTTATTCTTCCCTTGATTAATTAAATAAATTTTGTTTATTTAATTATGTCACTAATTAGCCCCTCCTTTCTATAATTAAATAAATGCTTATTTATTTAATTATTGCCATTTTTCTACTATAATTAAATAATTATTTCAATTATTTAATTATTCATTATTCTCTTCTTCTATAATTAAATAAATTTTATTTATTTAATTATTTACTAATTTGTCATTTTCATCCACTTTTGAATTAAATTATTATTTAATTTAAAAGTCAACATGTCACATGTCTTTTATAATTAAATAATGATTTTATTATTTAATTATTCTCCTTTCCTCCCAAATTAAATAATTTTATAATTATTTAATTTTCTCCAACAACCTCTTTTTTTGTACCAACCTCATTATCTGTGTCATTCTTATCTTCTCTTGTCTCATTCATTTTTCACCCTTGATTGAATTATCTTATAATTCAATCTTGGCCATTAATCCTTATCATTGCCCTAATTTTTCCCTAACCCTATTTCATACTACAACTTTCAATCTTTTCCATTGATTAAGACATCTTATTGGCATCCAATCTCAACCATCAATCCAAATCAGACCTTGCCTATAAATCAACCCTCTCATAAGCTATTTGGGGGGCTGATTCTTCAAGTATCCTTATGCTGCCAAAATCATTCTTGAATCATTCATCCATTTATATCTATCATCATTCACCTATCATCTCCATCTCAATGTTATGTTGCTAAATTGAGCAACCAACATATCAAATCAGTCAAACAATTTATCCATCATTGCATCTATTTGAGGTATTTGAGGATTTGGATTAGGCAATGCATGTTATTTTTTTATCATTTCTTATTTATCCAAATTTTTCGTATACACTCCTGAGTATACATTGTGGGATCACCCTCCCGAGTTTCACAGAGCCCAAAGAGTAGGAGTAGAAGTCTTGCAGTTTCTACTCATTCGTTGGACAATCCCTTTGGAGTACTGATTATTGGAAATGGAAAATTCCATAGGTATTTTTGGAGATCAATTTGGTTCTTAAAAAATAACCAACATGACCAATCTGATTAGATTATGTAATTTGGAACATTATTGAAGGGCATACAATCTACTGAGAGGGGGGATGAATCAATAGATCAAATCAACTTAAAAATCTTTAATTCAATACATTTATCAGACATGAAACTTGAATCAAAATAGATATTGACAATCAAGTAACAACATAAGCACACACATCTACACATGAGAACACCAAATATACGTGGAAACCCAAGATAGGAAAAACCATGATGAGAATAGTTTTTTGGATCTATTGTCCAAATCCAACCTCACAAAGCATGAATATAACAAGTGAATTTTAAAATATGAAGTAGGCACCAACCTATGGGAGACACCAATCCCCAATTGTATTTGTAGGCACCAATCTACTAGAGACACCAATGCCCAAAACAATGAACTAAGCACCAACCCAACAAGTAGAACACCAGTTGTACCAAATTATATAGATAAATCTTGTAGGCCAACAACGTTGATTACACAACTTGCAAATAGTTTGAACTTGATTCGGACACTCTACTACTCTTCTTAAGATCTTTCGATACTGATGCACACTTGAAATAAAACTCACATTGTATAACACTAGCTCACATAAGATAGTCTCCTTGTATATTCACTCACCACCTTCTTTATAATTATAATTCACATTATGCATCTACACAATAGAGAAATATATATGATATTTCATTAACACTCTTCCATGTCGGCAAGTGGTCCACAAATAGCCAAGATGACATGAGATGGACCTAAATTACATGAAACATGTAACAGGTCAGTCGAAAATCAAATTTTGTTTCTGCCAAAAGAACATGGTGTCATGTGCTACCACGAGAACCTTAATTAGGTCCTATATTGACATCACATGCTAGAATTAAACATCGTACACTACTATCCATTACCACACAAGTCTCAAATACTAACTAGTTGACTAACATACACAAATTCTATCACTTCAATCTTTTTGCATGCTGAACATATCCTCTAAAAACTCAAGAATATGATAGAACATGTGTATACATACTCTCCTTTGAAACTACAGAGCCAACAACACCTTCAAAAAGGAGACCTAAGAAACACTAAACTGAAACATTCCAATATAGACTTTCAGATTACTTCTATCATAGTGAATACATGAATGCATGATATTGCAAGCATACACATAAATCCTTATATACAACATACTTCTAAACCACAGACACTCTAATCCAACTAGTAACATATATTTCTAAAATTATTTGAAACTCAAAATGATATGATAGTACAAGTACCAACATAAAAAGGTATCACACTAAATTATTGAAAGATAGTGCCACCTCTAACCATATATTCTTTGACATCAATGACAACCTATGTTCAATAATCTCCTCCTTTGTCATTGATGGAAAATAGAAAAATGTTGGGCCACCCATAAAACCAACTGACCAAACATGAAGATAAGTCTCCCTATAGCACTATAGCATTTTGAGTTCCACTTTCTCCTCCTTTGATATCAATGGAAAAGGTCAATAATTTTAGTGGCTTTTCTCCCCCTATAAACTCATCCTTCGAGCCGCAACACCCCAAATTCAAATGAGAAGAAATGTGAAGCATTTCTTTGAAGCTCCATGAGTGTAGCAACACGGTCTTCACTTTTCCAATCCTAGAAACATTTGTGGTAACTTATATATTCTGAAAATATGAAGATACCTACATCTCACTTGCCTCTATCAAACTTCCAAACCATATGACCAAATCTTCAAGTGTGGAGGAATGTGGGGTATTCTCTAAAGCTTCTTTAAGATAACTCCCCCGGATTCCATACTGCACCACTTCTGGAAAACATTTCACAAGACTACCAAGCCTTCTTACTTCCTCTTGATTCAAGAGGAGAGAGCAACAACTCCAAAATTCTAAAGAAACTCAAAAGTCTCCTTAGGAAGTGGTTTTGTGAATATATCTTCTACTTGCTCCTTGGTCCAGCAACATACTCTAACTTCACCTCCTTTTTTGCAACATTCTTCCTCATAAAATGATACTTGATTACATGTGTTTCCTCCTTGAATACATTACTAGATCCTTTGATATTTTTATGGAACTGGTGTTATCACAAAGGATATAAATAGGTTCATAAAACTCAATCTTCATCTCCTTTAGGTTATGTTTCATCCATAATACTTGAGTGTGGCATGAGGTTGCAACAATGTATTCTGCTTCTATTGTATATAATGAAACTGAGTCTTGTTTCTTGCTCCACTAGGACACCAAATAATCACCAAGAAAGAAAGCTCCACCACCTGTACTCTTCATGTCATCTACGCTTACTACCCAATATGCATCTATGTATTCAGTCAAAGTGAACTTTTCACTCTTTTGATACCACAAGCCAAAATCCATTGTAGCCTTCAGATTTCTGAATATTATTTTCACAACTTTGACATGAGTTTATTTAGGGGCCACCTAGAACCTAGCTACTATTCCAATTTTTTGCATTATATATGGTCTAGATGTTGTCACATATAGAAAACTACTAATCATGGATCTATACAACGTTTGGTTTACCGAAGCAGATTCATCAGCTTTACTCAACTTGCATCCTATAACCATAGGTTTACCCACTTATTTGTAGTATTCCATCCTAAACTTACTTAGCATCTCCTCTATGTACTTGTTTTGAGAAATGGATACGCCTTTGTCTAGTTGTGCAATCTACAACCCAAGAAAGAAAGACAATTCACCAAGCATTGACATTTCAAACTCATTTTGCATTGAATTTTGAAACACCTTGCACATTTCATCACTGCTTCCACCAAAGATAATATCATCTACATAGACCACAATAATCAATAGTTGATCACCTTATGTTTTTAAGCGCAAATTATTATTTTCACTTCCTCTTCAAAACCCTTACTTGAGTCCATAAAAGGGCCTTCTTCAATCTGCACACATAATCTAGAATTTTGAACACTAAAACCATTTTTCTTGTTCAATGTAGACCTCTTCTTCTAGCTTTCCATTTAGAAATGTTGACTTAGATTCCACCTAGTATACATTAAATTATTGAATGTTGAAAGAGCTAAAAACATCTTGATTGCTTGCAATCTTGCTATCAGAGAAAATGTCTCTTTAAATCTCACCTTCAACCTGAGCATATCCTTTACACATAAGTCTGTCCTTGTTTTGGATCACTTCACCATCATCATTTAGCTTGTTTTTAAAAACCCACTTGGTTCCAATGACATTCTTGCCTTTAGGTCTTGGGATCAGTTCCCAAGTTTCATTTTTCTTGATCTAATTCAATTCTTCCTCCATAGCCTCTATCCAACCTTTCTCCTTTCTTACTTCTTTATAGGACTTTGGTTCTATCTTTGATAGTAGTGAAAAGTGTACTTGCTCATTTTCCTTCTCAATTCTCCTTTGAGTATGAACCACGTTGTCTTTATCTCCTATAATCTTGTCTTTAGATTGATTCTTCTAAACATGCTTTTTTGAAGTCTTTGTGCAAAATTTTGAATCTTCATCACTATTGTGGATTGGTTCTTCATCATCTTCTACTTCCAGAGTACTAGTAGGTTGGATTGTTTCAACAACTAGATTACATTGGAACTTTTTGTTGAAGTGATCAACCTAAGATCTTCAATCTGTAACTGTAGAAGAGGGGGGTTTGCTACTCATGAGTTCTCTTCATTCAAAGAGCCTCACAGGGTGAACTGCCCTAATCTACCTCAGGAATCAACGATGAGAGTTACAGAATTTGACAGAGCAGGTGACAGAGATTTTCTAGATAAACTGACAAGCTCTCAGCCAAAGGACGACAGTGCAAAAAACGGACAACAACGCGACACGCTAGCATCCCAAAGCGTGCTGGCATCTCGTACAGACCATAGAATGAGAATGTCTCAAAAAATAGCAAAGTGAATGCTTTTATCCAATTGCTAAGGACTTATAGAATATAGGGAAATAACAGAAAGTGATAGAACTGAAATAAAGAAGTAGAGATGAAAAAGATAAAGAGAAAAAAGGAAATACTTACAACTGCCCAAGTGATGAAGCTTCTAGCTCGTGAGTGTCTTCAATACTTGCACACAAGAGGGAGAAATTGTTGGGGCTGTATAGGGGCCTGCCTCAGTTAAACCCCATTTTGATGTTCCCACCTCCACAAACAACCAAATAGATAGAGAGAAAAGTAGAAATGAAGTAATGAGCACTAAATCACTACAAAACAGTGTCATGCTACTCAACCAAGTAATAGACGAGAGGATTGAAAGCTTACCACCTCCACCAAGAGCGCTCAAGGATGATGGGGAAGAAAATGAGAGGAACTTAAGCCTCTGCTGCAATGGTGTTTTGTTCCACACTTTCTCTACTGAAGTGGTGGAGTGTTGATGTTGTTGTTGTGAAGTGTAAAGTGTTTGGAGATTGAAGGGATGGTGAAGAAGCTGCTTAGAGCTTGTGAAGAGATTGTGAAGTTTGTGAATGAAGTGAAGAAGTTCTTAGAAGATGTAAAGAGAGAGCCCCCACAATGCTTCTTGAAGGGGTGAATTTGAAGAAGGGATGGAAAGAAACGGCCATATTCGGGTTGGTCAGCCTAGGAGGACACTACAAGTCGACCCCCAATGGGAAGTGTAACGCCTCTACAGGCTCCATACGTGGGAATCTGCTAGGGACATAAGCACACCACACAAACGTCTGAGCACTGTGTGGGTGTCCCCGACAAAAACGCCTCCACCGACGCTCAAAATAGGCACCAAGTGGGATGCAAGCAATGGGCTTAGGTGGAATTAAGCCTTCAAACTTGGTTTTCTAAAGTGGAGAAGGGAAAAAAGGGGATTTGCATAGAGGGTGAAAATTCACTCTTATACATTTTTCCCCCAATTTAGCGAGCATGAATACTGATGAGTGCTTTGGTAAAGTAGATCAGAGAGGTAGTAGGGTTAGAAATGTATACTTGAACCGTCGAGGAAGCAAAACGCGATCTCGCAAACCCGAGAGTGCAGAGTTAAAAGAGGACTTCATAGTTTCGCAAAACTATGAAGCTGAAGAAAGAGCATATACTCAGGATGAAGAAGATGTAGATCTTTGATCCAGTATATACACAAGAGAAAGATAGAAATGAACAAAGTGCATGGTGAAAGAAAAACCTGCTTAGGAGTAGAACCCGCACCACAAAGTAGGAGTGATAAAAGAAAACCCCGCTCGAGGAGGAAAACCCATATCACAAAATAAAGGTGATAAAAGCAATCCCCGCTTGAGGAGGAAAACCTGTATCACAAAGTAAAAGTGATAAAAGAAATCCCCGCTCGAGAGGAAAACCTGTATCACAAAATAAAAGTGATAAAATAAATCCCCGCTTGAGGAGGAAACCCATATCATAGAGTAAAAGTGATAAAAGCAATCCCCGATCGAGGAGGAAAACTCGTATCACTGAGTAAAAGTGATAAAAGCAATCCCTGCTCGAGGAGGAAAACCTGTATCACAAAATAAGGTGATAAAAGCAATCCCCACTCGAGGAGGAAAACCCGTATCACAAAATAAGGTGATAAAAGCAAACCCCACTTGAGGAGAACCTGTATCACCAAGTAAGTATGTAAAGGAGCTCTATAGGTTCTCAGTCCTGTAGAGAGGTATCCCTCAAGATTTCTCGCATGGAGGAAACCTTAGGAAAGCGGACTCCGCAGAGTTAGAAAGCGGCCATGTAGGCAAGTAAGTGAATAGTCACACAGACCATCAATAGACTGGAAGGCTTTCAAAGGGGTCCTTCGGGAACCCTTCAAAAGAGGAGGGGTCCACTCAAGGGATGCATTGTTTGAGAAGCGAGGTCTAGTCAAGCTGCCCCTAAACTAGACGCAACTGTATGAAACAAGTCTAGTCAGGCTACCCCCAAGCTAGATGTGAATAATTCATTCAAGATAGAACCTTTCAAATGGGGTCCCTTGGGAACCCTTCAAAAGAAAGGGGGTCCACTCAAGGGATGCTTCATTTGAAAGATAGGGAGAAGAGAGGGAGTCCTTAAGAAGGACACGCATCTCCAAGATGAGTTATCACTACCCCCAACATACAGGGGAGGAGAATCATGCAAACATACAAGATAGAGGTAAACCTTGATATCACTTGTTATACGAAGTAAGGGGCAGGTGCATCAATAAAATGGGAGTTTGCTGACACCTGAATCATGTAGTTGTATTTTATCTTTCAAGGCCTTACATTTGCTAGTGGAATGGCCAGGCACTCGATGGTGCATCAATCAAATGGGAGTGATTAAGTGGGCTTTGAGAAGCCTCAACAAAATATGCTCTCACTCAAATAGAGGATGAGGAGTAGGAAGCAATCCTTTCTCTTGTGGAGAAAGGTTTGACTTCTCACAAGAAGAAGGCACAAAGATAGAAGACAATGGAGGAAGAATATTTTCAATAGAGCGAGGTTGAGAAGAATTCTTGTCACTCAGCCATGGCTTCCATTTAGATCGTTCCTTCAAGCAACCAAGTCCCAAATTATGCTTATGGGGTGTGAATTCTATAGGGACCTGAATTCCTTATTCGTTACGCGCACACCCTTTATGCTCATAGCCATATTTAGAAACAAGCTTAAAGCAAGGGCCATAATGTGTTTGTAGATCTTGGAAAGGACCCTCATAAAGAGCATTGTCCCAGCAATGGAGATCACACTCCTTTTAGAGATTTCCATCATCCTTCTTAATAGGACTACCAACATCAACCTCCTTATCATAAGTGTGATCATATTTCCCAGAAGGAGGATCAACACCAAGAACATTACAATTTCCATTCACCTTACCCCACGATATAGAAGAGTAAGCATCTTTGATAGCGGGTGGGGATGATGTTATCAGAAGGTCTAAGTGGATTAGGTCAACTTTATATTCCTGAAGGAAGGATTCTGTAAAGTCTAAGGAACCCCATTCATCACCAAGACATGCATTCCTTTGAGGAGAGGTAGGAGCAGACTGAAGCAAGTCCCATAGTGAGATCTTATCCGGAGTAACTTAAAGTTGCTCGACAAGATTGCAATCACTAGGTGCTTTAGTCGTGGGTTTAGGTGTTGAAGGAAGACTTTGTTTGTTTGTTCGTTCTATTCTCATAAGTATGGGCTACCACTCTATAAGAGTGAGCCTTAGAAAGATTAGGAGAACCGCCATAAAATGGAACACCATCAATAGAACAAATCCTTTTAGGAGAAGGACTATCTGGATTCACGTAAATGACTGATCTCTTAGGCCTTTGAGGGGCAACAGAGACATGGATTACATTTACTAAATCATCACAACTAGTGGGATAATCATTTGAAGACATATTCTCAACATCAATCCAAATAGGATCGAATGTGGAATGATTACTTGAAGAAACATTCTCAACATCGATCCAGAGAGAATCAAATGTGGAAGGAGGTTCATCATTCACTAATGCAGCATCTCTGGAGGAGAGTGCATTGGAATGAAGGGTAAATTCATTATTCACAAATGCAATGTCTCCAGATAATAGTGCATTGGAATGAATAGAAGGTAGAGTAATGTTGAGAAAGGTATCAATGATTTCATCTTCTTGCAACAAGATATCCTCCGAAGCAGGAGGATTTTTGTGAGAAGGATCAAAGATACCAAGTGACATGGGTAAAGCCAAGTCACTATCACATGCATGAAATTGAATATCATTAACATTTTGAACAAAATTAGAAACTGAACTAATGAAAGAAGATAATAAATTCATTACCATTTGTCAGTATTTTCTATGTTCAAGTAAATCGTGCCTTCAGAGGTCTTTGGAGCGAAACTTGCATCTAGAGAACTAGTTCAGTCCCTAAAATACCAATTCCTTTGGTAGTCAAATTTTAGGGACCGATGCCAGTTCTTTAGGAGGCCTTTCCAATAGTGTAATCAGTTCTTAACTTCGAGCACCGAGCCAAAGGTTATGATCCCACCAAGTAGGGGAATTCCTAGTTTTTTGAAGAACACTGTTCTTCACATCGGGTTCACCAAAATGTAGAAGGGGGGGATTTGCTACTCACGATTTCTCTTCATTCAGAGAGCCTAACAGGGTGAACTACCCTAATCTACCTCAGGAATCAACAACGAGAGTTACAAAATCTGAAAGAGCAGGTCACAGAGATTTTCTGGATAAACTGACAAGCTCTCAGCCAAAGGACGGAAACGCAGAAAATGGATGACAGTGCAGTGCGTTGGCATCCTAGAGGCATGTTGGCATCTCATACAAACCAAATAATGAGAATGTCTCAGAAAATAGCAAAGTGAATGCTTCTATCCAATTGCTAAGGACTTACAAAATATAGGGAAATAATGGAAAGTGATAGAACTGAAATAAAGTAGAAATGACAAAGGTAAAGAGAAGAAAGGAAATACTTACAACCGTGCAAGTGATGAAGCTTCCAACTTGTGAGTGTCTTCAATACCTGCACACAAGAGGGAGGGAGAAATTGCTGGAGTTATATAGGGGCCTACCTCAATCAGACCCTGTTTTGGTGTTCCCACCTCCACGAACAACCAAATAGATAGAGAGAAAAGTAGAAATGAAGTAAAGAGCACTAAAGCACTACAAAACAGTGTACCAAGTAATAGAGGAGAAGAGTGAAAACTTACTACCTCCACCAAGAGCGCTCAAGGATAATGGGGGACAAAATGAGAGGAACTCAAGCCTCTGTTGCAATGGTGTTTTGTTCCACACTTGTTCTATTGAAGTGGTGGAGTGTTGATGTTGTTGTTGCGAAGTGTAAAGTGTTTGGAGATTGAAGGGATGGTGAAGAAGCTACTTAGAGCTTGTGAAGAGATTGTGAAGTTTGTGAATGAAGTGAAGAAGTTCTTAGAAGATGTGAAGAGAGAGCCCCCACAATGCTTCTTGAAGGGGTAAATTTTAAGAAGGGATAGAAAGAAATGACCATATTCGAGTCAGTCGGCCAACGAGGGAATTACAAGTTGACCCCCAATGGGAAGTGTAATGCCTCTATAGGCTCCAGACGCGGGAATTTTCCAAGGACGTAAGCACACTACGCAGACATCTGCACACCATATGGGCGTCCCCAATAGAAATGCCTCCATCGACACTCAAAACAGGTTCCAAGTGGGATGCAAGCAATAGGCTTAGGTGGAATTAAGCCTCTGAACTTGGTTTTCTAAAGTGGAGAAGGGAAAAAAGGGGATTTGCATAGAGGGTGCAAAATAAATCTTATACATTAACACCAAATAACATCCACAAGAGATAAAGAGAATCAATAATGGAAGATGTTATTCCACCAAACAAGAATTGTAATATGATACAATATGATCAAGATGATCAATGTGATATCAATATACAAGATCTGATACAAGCTAGAGATACCTTGCTTATAAAGGAAAGGATGAGAGATAGGGTTAGACAAGATCATGGCAAGTTTCTTAATCCTATCACATGAGACAAATAATGCATAACTACCTAGGAAAGTGTAAAGTCTAGATAAAAAAAATATGACTTGTCTAGATAAGACAACTAATATCCTAAGTAAGACTTATTCACACCAACATCCCCCCTTAAGTGCAACTTAGGGAGGAACAAACCAATGCAAAATATGGGTTTCGACAAAAGGGCCTGATGAGGTACCCATGTACAAAACAAAAAACTCTCACAAGTAGAGAAAAGGAGAAAAATCCCCGTGGGAGAAAACTCCTCTCCAAAAGCAAGAAATGCAAGAACATGAAGAACGTCACTAAACCAGGAAGAAGCTGTAAAAAACTGTCGAAAGATGATTGTTATAGTGTTGAAACTAAAGAACCTCCTCTAAAAATAGGTTGATCAGGATCAAGAAGACAATAATTTGTATGAGTGCCCCCAATGACACTACTCGAGCAATGATCAAATGGAAAACAAAGGCAAAACATCTATCAATCGAAGATACATATGGCACATGAATTTGTATGAGTGACCCAAACGACACTACTCAACCAATGTAAGCTGAAAATATAGGTGTCAATAGTCTAAAGAACACTAACCAACTGAGTATGGAAGGTTGCCTCCACAAACAGGAATGCAAGAGTGTTATATGGTAAATGATCCATCTCACCGAAATGCATGGGTAACCAGCTACTGCATCTACCTAGTCCATAGGAACAAATATTGGATGCATAGTTCACTCCAAAGAGAAACCAAGGAAGCATTAGCACGAATAGTATAATACCCCCCATAATGCTGACTTGGGAGAGGTCTGACAAATCCACTGAAACTTTGTGTTTCACCATGTAGTGCATGAAGGAGAAGAAACAACATCTGAAAGTGCACAAGAATGTACCTACAACTAAAAAATGTGTGCAAAATAAAAGCACACATGCATGAGGCAAGAATCACATGGATTCATTGTTTTCTTGGAGGGACACTCACTTGACAAAGGTGTGATGGTAAATAACAAGGCTCTATACAATCCCCTCATGGCACTTTATAATACAATGCGAGTATAAAATATGGGACAACCTTATGTACAAAATCCCCAAAATACATGTACAAGAGTGTGGCACTTTATCTCAGTGCATTTACATATAAAAAATTGCTTACAAATGATACTCAAAATGCCCACAAAAGACAAAATTTAGGAAATACATAAAAAGCAGCCCGAATGAAGCCATCCAATGTGAACAAAAAATTCCAAGTGCCAAAATATCCAAGTAATTAACTAGAGTATTAAAACACAAAAATCTAAATTAATTATACCTAGGGCCAAATCTGGAAAAGGTGCATGAGTAACTTTGAAGAGCTTAGAGAAACCTTTGCAATGCCGCAAGAATCATGAAAAAATGGTGGAACAAAGCAAAAGTTGTGAGCTTGGGAGTGAAGAGTGGACATTTGGATTCAACAGGCTATAAATGCAACCAAACAACAAAATTATGAAAAACCACTTGTACCACTAAAAAGTACACATCACCACCTTTTTGGTGATATTTCATTTCAAAATTTTTGCCACCCGGAGTGAAATTTATGCAAAAATGAAAAAAAGGCCTAGAAAATTACCTTTCACACTAATCAGGTGCAAAAAATTAATGCTGAACAGGGTCAAAAATTCGGCCCTTAGGGGCTCAAAAAATTGACACCTAAGCCCTCCATATGACCGCACCATTGCAAGGGACTAAATAAATGATTATCTTACTGCCACCACGATGGGTGGTGAGTAGATGAAGTGGAGATGGGACCCCGGTGGCCGCGTCACCCGCAAACCACCCCACCCCCCAATACACATTGGCTTTCAAAGTTTTTACAAATAAAAACTTTAGTTTAAACAAACTTTTATATAAAACACTATCGATTACGAAAAAGCTTTACCACTAGCAATGTATTAATGGAATACAGATGATTTGACCACTTGCAATTCGATGTACCCACAAACTTTGTCACTACTAACCCGATATGACAGTTGATTTTATTTGAAGGATGGGCTGACCAAGGAAAATTCTAGTAGAAATAAAGGAAGTCAGCATCGACTAATAACTTTGTACAGTCAATAAAAAATCAATGGCCGATGATGGAGTGGACGGATGTATGCACTAACCACTGAGCCTTGGAGTACGTTGACGGAGACTGCATAAAAATATGTCGATGAAGTTACATATGCCAACCAAAGTTAATGGTGGCCGAAAAAAATGGCAGAGTGGTTTGAGAAATAAAGAGCCAGATGGGGGCTCCAAAAAGCGGTAGTGGAAATTTTGAAGGGCCAACAAAACCTTGATGGTGCGGGCAAGACGAGCCGCAAAACGATGACTATTAGAATGACGCCGAAGAAAGAAGACCGGACCGCTCAGTTGAAGACCCACCAATTAATGAATGTCGATGGTGATCAAACAATGTAGACCACAATTGATGATCCACAAAATAAAAGGTATGCCTTGCAAGTCTAATGGCCGCCCAAGGTATCGTTGATTAAGGATAAGCTAGTGCCGACAATGAACGAAGCTAAAGAATGACCAGCAGGAGTGTTCGATAGCCAACAAAGGAACCGACAAATATAAACGGTGATGAGGAAAATAGGTGGTAGGGGAATAAGCTGGCCAATACTATAAAGTCAGTTGAAATAAATAAATCACGGCCAAAAAATCACCACCGTACCCTTACACAACGTCGATGAATATTTTGTAGCCTATGAAAATACTGATTGGGGGGTGGTACAAAGGACTTAGCCGATGCAAGGGAACATAATAAATATGCCCAATTGTTTTTTTTTTAATTTTCCCCAAATTTTAGACAATATACTACAGAAATATTTTTTGAGAAAAAAGAGAATAATGATGATTGTACTATTCGAGAGGCCGTAAGGCCCATTCGGGCAAAAAAAAATTTCCTCAAAAACCAACTTTATCAAAAAAGGATGAATTTATAGTCAAAATTCATTTGCACAACCTCCTAAATACAATGGCAATGTCGATCTAGTCCCAAATTTCTCTGAAATATCAGCTACCTCCCATATATGAGCTTCAAACTCAAATCACAATAAACTTGATGGTGGAAACTCTCTAATGAAAAAGGAAGGGGCTTGCTAGATTCAAAGCTCTGATACCATGTTGAAGTGATCAACCCAATATCTTCAATCTGCAACACCAAATAACCTCCACAAGAGATAGAGAGAAGCAACAATGGAATATGCTATTCCACCAAACAAGAATTGCAATATGATACAATATGATATCAATATACAAGATGTGATACAAGCTAGAGATGGCTTGCTTATAAAGGCAAGGATGAGAGATAGGGTTAGACAAGATCATGACAAGTGTCTCAATCCCATCACAAGAGACAACTAACACATAACTACCTAGGAAAGTATAAAGTCTAGATAAAACAACTATGACTTGTCTAGATAAGACAACTAAAATCCTAAGTAAACTTAACATGTGAATTAAGTGCCCTAAGTCCCTAGTAAAGGATTAACTAGGTACAAGACTTATTCACACCAACACTTTCCACAATCTTCTACATTATTTTGTTGTAATAACTATATGCTTTACTTGTCATAGAGTAACCAAGAAAAATACCTTCATCAAATCTAGAATCAAACTTACCCAAAATTTTCTTCATCCCATTTTATGTAGAATTTTCTTCCAAATACCTTGAGATGTCTTATTGAAGTCAGTTTTTCTCTCCACAACTCATATGATGTTTTTTCAATCTTTGGTATAATTTGAGCTCTATTCAAAATATATACCATAGTCTGAATTGATTCTCTCTAGTACATGTTAGACATATTTTCTTGAATCAACATTGTTCTTTCCATCTCCTATACAATTCGGTTCTTCCTTTCTACAACTCCATTTTGTTGTAGAGTCCTAGGAGCAAAAAACTGCCTTTAGATCCCTTGTTTTTCACAAAATTCACCATGTCGATTAGAAGTGAATTCTCCACCACTGTTTGATCTCAAACCTTTTATTTTTCTTCTAGTTTCATTCTCAACTAGTTCCTTGAATGTTTTAAACTTATCAAATGCCTCTGACTTCTCTTTCAAAAAATTAACCCAAGTCATTCCAGTATAATCATCAATAAGAATCATGAAATACCTATCTCCTTTTGGACTCTTTGTCCTCATAGGTCTGTGTTGGCATAATGTTGTCATTTCTATCAAAAGGGGATATATGTGTGATATCCTACAAGGGAGATTGTTGGCATAATGTCATGAAGATAAGAGGATAAGATTCTGGAGATTTAGAGACATGATTAAAAAATGAGCATGGTTTGCAAAAGTTGCAATGTTTCTCAGAATGTTGCAAAGTTGTCATGAAACGTTTTCATGACATTGCAAAGATTGCTTCAAGAGATCAGAGGAGAAAACTAAGGCCATATTAATTATAGGTTTTCCAAGAGGATTCATTTCATGTGGTCTACATGATCAAAGAGGAAGGAATAAGCTCATAAAAGATTGATTTATGCCTTCTGGTCTAATTAGGGTTTTGCTGATAAACCTTGGGTCTAACAATCATAGTGTCTTATTAGAAATTTTATTTTTTAGTTGACTATTTATGGGTGTTTGTAGGCTTCTTAAGTTATCACTTAAGCCTTTAAGGTCATTGGGTGATCGGCACCCTTTCCTAGCAATTATTGTCCTGGAAAATATTTAAAAACTTTAATACTTCCTAAGTCGTGCGCTAAATATTTGCTTGTAGCTTGATCAACAACTATGATCAAACCTGAAAGATCAATGGCCTCCCCTCCATCCCACAGTGTGTGTGGTGGGTCCATGTCTTTCCCTATGGCATTGTGGGCAAGTAACATGTGTCAAGTAGGACCAAAAAAAAGTGATAGGCGATGGAAGTGGATGATGACAAATGGTGAAAAGTGGCACTGATCGATTGCTCGATATGTCAATTCACATCAATTTTTTGAATTGATCGGTGATGACATAGGTGAAAAATGGCATTAGCTCGCCAGCCATTGAGAATTAGTGGGCTCATGTATTTTCCTTCTAGGATTGCGAGCTTGTGACAAGTGTCTTGGTGGGACCCTGCACTAAGCATAGCATATGAGACAGAGATCGATGGTGATGATTTAAAATACTTTAATCTAACAGACATGTTTTAAATTTGGGTACTAAATGAGAATCGATGGATCATGGACCAAAAATAGAAAACCAATGGCTTAGGTTTAAAATTGAAGATTCTCAATGGCTACAACAGTGTGAATGAGGGTTTTGACTGTAAACCGACTCAGTGAATGAATTCAATTAGTCCAACCACTCCAGCTACCAATTTTTATTGGTGATGGGATAATTAAATCAGTGACATGGATATGTAGGCAACAAAAAATCATATTTAGATCCAATACAAAGAATAGGCATTAAATGAAACTAAAACCCCAATTTTTTTGTGTACTAAAAATAGAAAAATATCTAAATCTAGATAAGTGTATGTGTGGATTAATGGATTGGTGGCTTGTGAAAGAAGATAAGTAATAAACCCTAGCAGAGGATCTATACAGTGTGCAAATCCTGAGGTAGCTACTACAAGTCGGTGATGGTACTTAAAAGTGAAAAATTGGATGTGGAAAGTAATTGCAGTAATAGAGTGATTAGTGTATGCAATAGAAGAGTATTTTGACCTTATTGAGGCAGGTAGAGAATGCACTAAAAGAAAAAGGTGATAGAACTACAAAGTGTGTGCATGGCTTTTGAGGCGAATAGAGAATGTAGTAAAAAGAAAAGGTGAAGTACAAGTGTCTAACATATGATTAGAACCCAAAATAAAAGGTAGAAGATCTTAATCAGAATTTATATTGAGGTGTAGAATAGAGGAGGTGTAGGACAAATAAATGAATTACAGAGGCTACAATAGGGAATTGAGTAGTTGCAAATTGTGTTGCAACATTGAAATGTGTTCCTTGGAACAAACTATGAAACTCTTGTTTGTAAATCTGATTGGTAGGTGCCATCAAATATCTAGGTAGGTGCTCAGAGTAGGGACTTGGTGCTTCCTTGGAGTAGGTGCTCCTAAAACCAGGGGATTGGTGTCTCCGTAGGTTTGGTTCCCTTAAACATAAAGGACAATAGATCCTAGTAGCGATTCTCACCGTGGTTTTTCCCATATTAGGTTTTCCACATATATCTTATGTTATGAGTTATTTGTGTGGTTTACTTTTCTACATGTCATGAATTAATTTTCACATAAAAGAGAAAGTTTTAAGAGCCAAATTTTAAGTAATCTACTAATTCACCCCCCCTCTCAGTATATTTTTTTGTTCTAATAGCCCGCTCAAATCTATATGGATCAAATCTAATGGCTTTGTTTTATAATACTCCTTAGCAAGAAATTTTATGTTAGTTTGTTTTCCTTCATGTGACATGGTTTATAGCTGGTAGATTGAGGCTTCTTAATCTTTGGTATATCTCGGACCATTCCTCTTGAGCTAATCTTCATAATATCATAAAAATTGATGAGTCCCAA
>VDFB02000015.1:77756025-77780078 GCA_007258455.2 Sequoia sempervirens
TTTCTCCCAAAAGGGTTTTCCCCATGTAAATCATTGTGTCGTGGTATGCATGATATTTATGTTTACTTTTGTTTAAGTTTCTGTAACTGTTAAGGATCTATAATTTTTTGCATTATTCCCCTCTCAAGATTAGTGTAGGAATTTTTTTTGCTACCTTAGATTCCTTACAAGTGGTATCAAATCTTGATCGCCTTTGGTTTTAGTTGTGGGTTGTTGGGATTTTTGAACTAATCCAAATTTGAGTGGGAGCTTGTGCAAAAGACACTTTGTGATCTTGTTGCAGGAATTTTTAGATGGCAAGTTCATCAAGGAGAATATAGGTGGAGAAATTTTCTAAAAATAATTTTTAGATGTAGAAGATAAAGATGGAGGATCTATTAATAGATCGATATCTATGGGATGTTGTTGATGAGAATGTTTCAAGGCTTGCAGATCCTACTCAGGCTACTCAATATGATGTTATGGACCAAAAATCCAAGGGTTTGATTAGATTATGCTTGGTAGACTCTGTTTTAATTAATGTCCATGAGGAGACCTCTACACAAAAACTATAGAAGAAGCTTGGTGAGATGTATCAAGCTAAATCTTTAGTGAACAATATTTTCTTGAGGAAAAAGTTGTATTCCTTGAGAATGGAAGAGGGTGGACAAATCATAGACCACATGGAAGCATTCAATATTTTGGTGGCTCAATTTGCATCAGTTGGTGTTAAAATGGATGAGGAGGAGAAATTTCATATCCTAATTTTATCTTTGCCTAATTCGTGGGATTCTCTTATTATGGCTATTGGGAGCACTTCTATTATTTTGAAGACTAAAGATGTGGTGGGTTCTTTGCTTTCTAAAGAAATGAGGAGGAAGGTATCCATCACTACCAAGGAGGCCCTAAAATGTCTATGGAAGACCTAAGGAAAAAGGAAAGAAGAATGAGAAGCATGACAAATCCAAGTCCAGGGGGAGATCTAAATCTCTAGGAAAGTCTGAAGTTATTTGTTGGAACTATGGTAAGCCTAGGTATGTTCGTAAGGAATGCAAAGAAGAAAAGAAGAAGAAAAATAAATAAATTTGATTCTAATTCCGAGTCTGAGAAGGAAGATGGTGATACATTCATTACATCTTTGGCAACTCGTGTAGGTAATGATGCACGGTTAATTGACTCAGGTGTATTTTTTCATATGACCTTTAATAGAGATTGTTTTTTCGGAATATAAAGAATTTGATGGAGGTAAGGTGTACTTGGGTGATGATTCTCATTTAGACATTGTTGGTAGTGGTAAAGTTAAAATAATATTTCTTGATGGTAGAATAAAAAGGATTAATGGTTTGTTGCATATCCCTAGATTAGCACAATATTTGTTATCTATGAGCAAACTAATAGATGCAGGTGTGTAGGTAGTATTTTATGATGCACGATGCAAGATGGTCAAAGGTGATATGGTGATTGCTAAAGGTATTAGATATGGCACATTGTATAATCTTGATGCAAGCACTATTGAGTGCAATAGTACTTCTATAAAAAGAAAGTATGTGGAAGAGGTGATAGTTTCACCTTCAGCAGATGGTCATGGATTTTGGGTACCCAAGGGTGCTCTTTCTTTTGAAACAAAGTTACCTATAGAGAAAACTATGTTATGGCACCAGAGACTTGGCCACATTGGAGAAAAGGGTCTAAGGACCTTGAAAAATAAAAACCTTGTTGAAGTTATGTCTGATTGTAATTTTGAATTTGATTTTCATGAGCATTGCATTTATGGAAAATAAAACTGCATTCAGTTTTACTCAAGTTCTCATAAATCTTGTGGTGTATTGGATCTTATTCATTTTGATATTTTTGGTCCTATAGATGTTCCTTCGATTGGTAAATCTACATATTATGCTTCATTTATTGAAGATTGTAGTAGAATGACATGGGTATATTTTCTAAAGAGTAAATCTAAAGTTTTCAATCGATTTAAAGAGTTTCAAGTAATGGTTGAGTTGTAAACTAGAAAGAAAATAAAATATTTAAGGATTGATAATGGCGGTAAATTTTGCTTTAATGATTTTGATAGATTTTGTAAAGATTGTGGTATTCATAGACAGAAGACAACTTTGTATTCTCCACAATAGAATGGAATTGTAGAAAGAATGAATAGGACACTGATGGAGAAGGCTAGGAGTATGTTAAGTGGTGTTGGACTAGAACAAAGGTTTTGGGCTGAAGTTGTTTCCATTGTTTGTTACCTAATTAATAGGTCTCCTATATCATCTCTTGTTGATAAGATGCCTATAGAGGAATGGTCAGGTCTCAAGCCTTCATTAAGACATCTTAGATTTTTTGGTTGTGAGGCATATGCGCATGTGCCAAAGGAGAAGCAAACAAAATTGGAGAACAAGGTTGTGAAATGTATCTTCATCGAATATAGTTATGGTGTAAAAGGATACAAGCTTTGGGATCTTGCTGCACAGAAGGTAATACATAGTAGAAGTGTTGTTTTTAGAGAAACTAATCCTTCTTTTGTTACATTGCAGCTAGAACAAAGTAAACAATAAGATGTGATTCAATTTCCTTCTACACCTAAGAAATTTGAATCAAAGCCCAAGGATATACAAGAAGTTGAGGACATCTCATCTAGCTCTAGATCTTCAAAAGAGGAGGAAGAACCTCCAACTCAACTTGTTCGTAGGTCTACAAGGCATCGACAACCACCTAAAAGGTATTCACCTGATGATTGTAGATGTATTTTTGCTTTGAATACTAACATGGATGAACCTAGATCTGTAGAAGAGACACTAGGTATGAATGATGAAAAATCCTGGAAGGTTGTTATGGATGAAGAAATGACATCTTTGAAAAATAATGATACATGGGATCTTGTACCATTTCCTGAAGGATGAAAACATGTTGGTTCCAAATGGGTGTTCAAGAAAAAGATTGGTTCAAATGGAAGTATTGAGAAGTAAAAAGCAAGGTTGGTTGTGAAAGGTTACTCTCAAGTTGAGGGTGTTGATTATGGTGAGATATTCTCTCCTGTTGTAAAAATGACATCCATTAGATTTTTGCTTTCTATTGTTGTTGCTTATGATTTAGAGGTTGGGAAAATGAAAGTGAAAATTGCTTTCCTTCATGGTGATTTGGAGGAGGATATTTATATGACACAGCCAGAGCACTATGTGATGAAAGGTAAAAGTAAGTTGGCTTACAAGTTGAAGAAATATTTGTATGGATTACAATAGAGCCCTAGGATGTGGTACCAAAAATTTGATACATATGTGTTGATTTTTAGATTGGATCATTCTAAATCAGATCACTGTGTTTATTATAAAACTGATGGTGAGTGTTTATTGTTTATTGCATTATATGTTGATGATATGTTATTTATTGGTAGAGGGAAAAATGTTATTTTAGAAGTGAAATCTCAATTTTCTACTAAATTTGAAATGAAAGATCTTGGTGTAGCTAAAAACATTCTTGGGATGTAAATTAAAAGAGATAGAGTGAACAAAAAGCTATGGCTTGGCCAAAGTAAGTATGTCAACTCAATTTTACAAAGGTTTGATATGCAAGATTGTAGACCATTGTGTGTTCATGTTTCCATTGGAACAAAGTTATCTATTTCAGACTATCCAACACCTCCATCAGAGATGGAAGACATGAACATAATTTCTTACCAGAGTGCAGTTGGAAGTTTGATGTATGTTATGGTTTGCACTAGACCAAACATTTCCCAAGCAGTGGGAGTTCTTTCCAAATATATGTCAAATCTTGGTAGAGTTTATTGGGATGCAGTTAAAAGAGTCTTTAGATATTTGCAGGGTACCTCAAATTATTCCTTATTTTATCATAGTAATATGACTGAAGTTGATATTTCCCTTGATATTCTTGGTTATGTAGATTCAAATTGGGCAGGTGATGTTGATAGAAAAAAATCCACCAGTGCTTATGTGTTTACTTTATTTGGTGTAGTTAGTTGGATGAATAAGCAACGGTTGTGGTTGCTTTTTCACTACTGAAGTAGAGTATATGGTAGCTACTCGTGGTTGTAGAAGCCATTTGGCTTAAGAGATTATGTTCAGAAATTGGAATGAAACAAAGGTGCAGTGACAATTTATTGCGACAATCAAAGTGCAATATGTCTAGCCAAGAACCTAACATTTCATGCCAAGACCAAGCACATTGATGTACAGTATCATTTTGTTAGAGATATGGTCAAATATGGTAGGGTGATGTTGGCTAAGGTAGAGACTTTGATGAATGTTTCTAATTCTTTAACTAAGCTTGTGAACATAGAGAAGTTCAGATGGTGTTCAGAGACTTTGGGCCTTTTGGCCCCTAGCAATTAAAGAAACGATGTTTACACCCTCATGTTGCTCTTGCAAGGTGTTTGAAAAGTGGGAGATTTGTTGAGAAAATGTGTCTCAGCCTTGCAATTATATATAATTTATTGTTGATAGGATGTGGACACGTAAAATGTATTGATTGACATTGCACGCTTGATCCCATTTACTAACACCATTTCATCCTAAATCATCCCCCTGTCTAACGATTTAATCAAATACCCCTTTTTGATTAAATTCATCAATTTTCATCTCTTAATTAAATAAATCATTTATCTGATTAAGTCATTCTCCCTCATTAATTAAATCAATCAATCTGATCTAATTAACCCTAGCTCTTTATTTAATTAATTTCTAAAGTATATCTCATTAAATTAAATAAATTAAAACCTTATTTGATTTAATCTAACCAATCATCCTCTTTAGTTAAATAAAACAAAATATTTATTTAACTATCTTTGAAATCACATTCTTCTCATCTTTGATTTAAATTAACCCATAAATCTACGTCAAAATTTGTCACATCATCTAATCCCTCATTAAATTAATTAACCCTTGATTAATTTAATTCTAATCCATGTCCCATCCTCTAGCTTTTTCCACTTGCACATGAAAATAGATTTAATTCATTTATTAAATCCCTATTTTCTCTCAACATGGCATAATAGGGGAATATTCCTTCAATTTGAAAATCCCTCCAAGTGGGATAGGTCCTTCCAACAAGACATTTATTTCATCTTACAAGTCCTTTTTCCTTGAGCCAAGTGGCATTTAAGTCATTCCTTTTTCCCTCTTCCATGTCATTTCACAAATTTCAAATTTCAAATAAATGCATTTATGGGCACATTCATCAAAATGTGCACATCCTTCATCCATCCATCTCTTGACAAGTGGAATCTTGCCATTGGTTGAAAGTTAATCCCACATTGCTTCATTTTGGGCTTTTCCCTATCTTATCATTCTATAAATAAGAGGTTTCTCTCCTCATTTTATCATCCACAATTTTGAGCAAACTTATTATACTCAATTTCATCCTCCACAAGCCTATCGTATCACCTTACCGCTTAGTCATTGCGGCCATCATATCGGGTCTTGTCGCACCAGATCGGTGGGGCCAATACTTTAGTCCTGGGTGGGGGCTCACTTGGGATTGCAATGGTCTGGTGATGACCGACACTATTTGCATGGGGGCCAATTCTACTAGCCTCACTTTATAGAGATCTTCATGTGTTTGCTTATCTAGATGGCAGAGCACTTGGGGCGGGAGTGACACTCCTACATGTCTAGGCTTGGAAGCACATCCTCATACTTCGTCTGAGGGTTGTTCCAGTTCTGATGGAGCCAAATGATCTAGTGGTTTGGCGATACAGAGGGGCCCTCTCTTTTACTCACACTGGGTAGTATAGGATTCCTCATTGGAGGAGGGTCCTTGAAGATATGTGAGTGTTCAAATGGTGGCCATACCTTGGACAACCTGGCTGGTTTGATGATGCACAACATATTTTCTTCACCCGCTAGGACAGACTTATGTAGGGCAGAGAGCATACGATAATCGAGATGTACCTACCAGGAAGGGTTCAAAGACAGTTGGGTGAGCCACAGGATAGGCTAGATGATCAGTATATGGTTGTTTTTGTGAGGACTATGAGCCAGAGCTCCTAGGGCCGCTACATACCTTCCCATGAGGCAGTCTAGAGTTTCATGCAGCTGGTGGCTAGGCCATGGCCAAATGACTAGGGACAGGTAGATCCAGGGGTCACATAGGCCTACAGAGATTGGTTCAGGCCACCGTTGAGGCTGACAGTTCTGGGGACACCATCTACATGACGGAGAGCTAGAGGAAGGGGAGCAAGATGGGGCAGAAGGGATGGAGATCAAGATTAGGGAAGCGATGGGCCACCACCGGTTCATCAAGTTCAGGATAATGGACCTTAGGATCAGCCACCTAGAGATCCATAGGTGGGAGAGCAGAGACAAGATGCCCCCCGGCAGGACCAGGATCCAGGACATCAGGATAGGATCTTGACACCACCCAGAGCTGGGGATCAAGATCAGCCCCCCGTGCAACCACCTCTATAGCCAAATATTAGAGATGGGAAAATTTTGCAATTGCAAGCCCAGGTACAGGCATTGACAGCTGAGAGAGATTAGGCCAAAGAAGAGTGAGACCAGGCAGTCCTACAGAGACAAGCTGCAGAGCTACAGGCAGCAGCTGAGATGGGCCGATGACAAAAATTAGAGAGCATGGTTGCATCCTCCTCTCGGAGCACAGTATTGCTCCGAGCATATAGGGAGGCCATCCAAGAGGTCAACTATTACAGGCTATACTATTACCAGGCTATCCCACGAGTAGCCCGAGTGCCATATTTTTCACAAAGAACAGGGCACAGGCTGGCAGAGGAGCATGGCGAGAGAGTAGGTGGTGAGGGTAGTAGCTAGTAGGGCTAGGCCTATTTTTGATTGAGACAAATCAAAATCCTTGAAATCCTTGAAACAAAACATCAAACCGTCTTATTTAGTTAAGTATAGGTAGATGCATCCTTCTTCATATACTTAAATTAAATTATCCTCAAATCATCTTGTTTGGTTGGGTATATGTAGATGAATCCTTCTTCATGTACTTAGTCAAAAATTTGTCATCAAATCATCTTGTTTAGCTAGGTATATGTAGATGCATCCTTCTCCATATGCTTAGTTGAATTATCATCTTGTTTGAATAGGTGTGGGTAGATGCATCCTTCTCCCTACACTTAGTCAAATTATCATCTTGTGAGCAATTCTATCCCATAGATAAACATCCAACATCTTGGGATTCATTTGTTCATTATCCAAAATCAAAGCAATCCAAAATCAAATCAAGGTCAATCCAAAATCCAAGGATCCAAAAAAATCAAAATCCAAAAAAATCCAAGAATCCAAAAAGTCCCAAAAGTCTAGCATCCCCTCAAAATCTTCTAAGAGTTCAATCATCCATATCATCCATCTTTCACACATTTCATTATCACACCTTTGATCCTTAAAACATCCTAAATTTTATCTTTTGTACCTTAAGTTTAGATCAATCCAAAGAATTAGAGATTCATCTCTTACATTCTTGAAAATTGATCCCTATTTTATGGTGCAAACTAGATCTCAACACAAGAGGAACATGGAAGCCAACAAAGAAACATCCACTTCAAGTGACCTAAGTCAAAAAAATTCTGAAATGAATCCCGTTGGATCAAGCAATCCTCTAACTAACTTTCCTTCATCATCACAAAATCCTCAAGAGGAAGGCCAAGTGGAGGACCTTACCAATAACCCCTTTGGAATGTCACAAGATGAGATTTCCAAAATGGTCCAAAATCCTAAGAATCATAGAATTATCAACATCATGATGAGACTCAATCCCTCACTATACATGCTTGAATTAGCAAAGCAAGGGGCTAAACTCCTTGCTGATTTCGATGTGAGTACCATTGTGGAACCATCTTTTGGGGTCATGCCTCCAATTTCATCCATGCCTCTGATGTCATCTACACCCCCAATCCAAAACATCACTCAAAACATCCTGCAAATTACATCATCTATTGCTCCAACTCAACCCATTGTTAACAAGGGAAGCGCATTTCTCAATGTTGTACAAAGACACCCCCTTGTGAATAATCAAGATTTGGACGCAAACACCATCTTGGGGCAGACCACACCCCAAAACCCATCACATCAATGTGTCCCTCTCATCTTCCACGACCCTAACGACCCATCATCATCATTGTTTCGTGCAACACCTCAAACTTCTCTCCCTATAACCTCACAAGGAGAAGGTGATCTATTTGGACTAGGGGGCATTTTTGACACTACATCCTCATCATTTCCCCAAACGAGTATTCCATTCACATTTCCACCACTTCCACCATTGTCATCAATATCCACACCACCTCTCATTTAGGGCTTCCCCCTTTACCAAACATCAATCAACAAAATCAAATCAACCCACCAAGCATCAATCAAAGCACCATATCAAATCCTCAAATCTTGTCATCAATATCTCAACAACATATGGCAACCATCCCAATAATGCAAACCACCACCATCACATCATCAACCATCCCCCAAACATCTCAAAACATGGTCTCGCAAGGACCAAGCATATCGATTGCACCACCCACCACTCAAAACCCACTCATCAATACGACGGTGCCTCTCATCACAACAACAAGCACTATTCCAAAACCACCTCCACCACCACCACCACCAAACTTGAACACATCAAACCAATACAACATTGTGTTACAAGCTACTCAACAGGGTGCCTATCAGAAGGCACTCCAACAAATCCAAAACTGACAAGCTGCACAATTAGCTGCCCAAGCTACACTACAAGTGCAACAAGCACAACAAACTGCACAATCCCAAGCCTTATTACAACAACAACAAGCCACTCAAACTGCTCAAGCCGCACAAGCTACACAGATTGCACAAGCTCAAGTGCAAGCTCAAGCTCAAGCACAAGCTCAAGCGCAAGCTTAAGCTCAGGAACAAGCACAAGCTCAAGTCCAACACCAAGCTCAGCAATCACAAGCACAAGCACAATATCTCGCACAACAACAAGTAGCCCTACAACAAGCATATCAGCAAGTACTAAAACAATACCAAGATCAACAAGAAGCAGCCCGATTAGTAGCCCAACAACAAGCATTGTTGGTACAACAACAGCAACAGCAAGCTTAGCAACAGACACTACTAGCACAGCAGCAACAGGACCAACAACAAGCATACTTGGCATAGCAGAATGTGCAAGCACCATCCATCAATACACCAACCAATCCACCCATCCCACCAACAATTGAACCACCACAAAACACCTTCACTCCACCCCCTAATCTGCAAAATGATGTGACAACACAAATCAGGTTGCTTTTGCAATAAGTGCTTGAACTTCAGTTAGGGAGAACCACAAAAACACCCAGCAACTTGTGTCCTTATCCATTTGATAGGAGTCTTGTAATGAAACCATTCCCGAAGGGATTTGAGATCCCCAAATTTAATAAATACCATGGGACAGGAAACCCTGAAGATCACATCAGGGAATTCTAGGTTCATTGCATGGAAGTCGCATATGACAATACGTATCTGATGCGACTATTTCCTAGAAGTTTGGCTAGCCAAGCCATGGAATGGTTCTCTCGCCTTCCTCCAGGCATCAAAAATTTCCAAGAAATAGTAGATGCATTCATCAAAAACAACGCATTCAATATTGGTATGGATGTTAGTTTAGAGGAACTATAAGCTCTAAAACAAGGTAAGAACGAATTATTTGCTTCTTTCTTACAACGATGGCAATCCAAGGCCAATCGGAGCAAATGGGTCATGCCAGAAGAATGAAAAGTTTGCACCATCATTTCAAATCTTGAGGGAACCTTGGCATTCCATCTCAAGGTGCAAGGGATCACCACATATGACCAATTGATCTCCAAGGCACTCAATAGCAAACGAGCCCTTATTTCACAAGGAGGATCACCTGCATATCTTGAACAACAAAAAAATCGCCCATCCACTAGTTACAATGAAAAACCACGCACATGGGAAAGAAACAAAAATGCTACCAACAATGGTGTTTTCGATGCCAAAGTTGTCATCAGCGCCCCTTGGTAAAACACACCCGCACCCCAACAGCAACCCCAAAACCACCATCAAAACAACGATCAAGCTAACGCAGTGACATAATAGCCAAACAATCAAGAAATCAACAACGTAAACGATCAAAGGGGACCAACCCAACGAAACAAGAAGTCCCCCAAACAGAAGTACACTGCCCTTGGGGAGCCACTCGAGGTCATCATGAAGAAATTAATAAATAAAAATCTCATCAAGGCTCCCACATATGAGAATTACTAGGAACCAAATGTGAAACCACCTTGGTACAATGAAAACTAGCTCTGTGACTTTCACAAAATCAAAGGGCACACCACTAATAGTTGAATGAGGTTGAAAAACCTAATCCAATACCTTATTGATCAAAAAATCATAAACGTGGAACAGCCAACAGGAAATCAGAACCTCGAGATATACATGAATTTGATGCCTAATCACAACAAAGGGAACAATAACAATGACAAAGGGAAAGGAACCTTCAAGACTGTAAATCATGTGTACGATCATGTCGTCGCATCCATGGATGAGTACTGCGCCACTATCACCATCAAAGGAGCCCATGTTGATTATGGAGTCACCACAAGAGGCGGGAAAATTACCATTGCAGGGTCATCTCAACCAAACAAAGCACCCACTTCCAACCCAAGATCTATTCCCAATGGCTATAATGTCCTTGATCAGCTAAAAATAACCCCAGCGCAAATATCCATCATGGAGTTACTAAAAATTTCATCCGCCCATCAAAAAATCCTTGAAGAAGCATTGGCTTCATCCACCGTCCCCGCGGATCTTGATGCAGAACAATTCCAAGCTATGGTTGGAAACATCATTACTCCCAACCTCCTTACATTCTCCAATCAATATTTTCCCACTCAACCATCTCATAATCGTACACTCTATTTGGAGGTCCTGGTGCATAAAAACAAAGTCAAGCAAGTCTTGGTGGATGGAGGTGCGAGCTTGAACATTTGTTCCCTTAAACTCATAAAGAATCTGAAAATCTCATAAGACTCCATCGAAAAAGGAAAAGGCATCACAATCAGGGCATATGATGACCAAGAAAGAGTGTCCCAAGGCACAATTCAACTCCCTATTCAAGTAGGGCCAGCAATCATGGAAACTACCTGTCAGGTCCTGGACCTCGACTTGCCTTATAACATTCTATTGGGATGTTTGTGGATCTATGCAATGCAAGCAGTAGCATCAACCTTCCATCAATGCATCAAATTCACATATGAAGGCCAAGAGGTCACCATCCATGGGGATCCCTAACCATTCTCTTACTACAAAAACCTAGAGGCAAAATATTATAAAATCCCTCAAGTGCCTAAAAATGATGAAGGTCCATCAACTCCATATATTGACCCAGCCACTCTCGCTTCCACATCTGCGACAAAGACACCCGCCACTCCCGCCATCCCCACCATCCCCACCATCTCTAATATCAAATTCATCATCCAAGACAATGGTTGTGGAAACTATACAATTCCCAAAAATGCTTTTGCGGTAGGAGAGTTACCATAATCTCCTAGATCACGAGGGTGACCGCAATCAAATGAAGCCTCCACATCCCAAACATCCACTGAAGGATATTCCAACTTCAGAAGCTGGGGATATCTCGGCCGAGAAGTAATAGAGGAGGAACTATCCCATCTCCTATATCAAGACAATAGACCGGCAGCCAATTTACCTATGAACGACAGCAACAAAGGCTTGCAAATGATGCTCACAATGGGCTATGACAAAAATTAGAAACTAGGGAAAAATGACAACGAGCTTCTAATACCCATCATTCCTGAGACATGCATGAAAAATCTTGGCCTCAGATGTACCCCTCCAAGTATAACCATACGTGGACGAGGTCCCCTAGTTAAAGCAGTTAGGACTCCCTGTCAGCCAACACTAGCTGAACTACGCTTACCTGTGTCTATCGGCTGTGTCATAGACAATTTCACTTTTGATATAACTAACGTCTATAGTAGTAGTGATGATGAGGAAGATACCATAATTGACCTACCAATTTTTTTTGAGAATTCCTCGCTCCTTATGATTAGCACCCTATCCCATGAGTCTGAGAACCAATCACATGAGATAAAACTAGTCTACCCTCAACTCATCGATCACTACCAACGAGGACCACCGATTCTTGACACATTCAAAAATGATGAGGCATTCTCATAATTCATGGGACTATGTGACACTATACCATGTGGTGACCATAAAGCTGGATTTTAAATCATTCTAGACACACAGGCTTACTACGGGGAGACGATTGAGTCCTTCAGTCACAAAAGTGAAAATATGATAATAATCTCAAGGTCCTTGAGTGAAAACCACACTATGGCACTCTTTGATCCTAAAATAGTAAAAAGAAAGGATGTATCCAACGGTGAAAACCTCTCTGAGGCACCTACGGATGAAGGATTCAATCTTCCCCTCAATGGTTTACACCAAGAAAAATTAGCAGTTCTAGCAGAAAAGTTCAACCTAGTCAACCTGGGAACATAAGGAACTCCACACATCACATTCTATCCCAAATCACTAATGACAGAGGAACAAGAACTCCTAGCTGCTTTCCTGAGGGAGAGAAAGGTCAATTTTGCATGGAGTTATGCCGACATGCCCGGACTAGATCCAGAGATTGTGGTCCATCATCTAGCAGTGTATCCTGAAGCTAAGCCTATCAGAAAAAAATTGAGAAAGATGCATCCCCAAATAGCCTTACTAGTCAAAATGGAATTGAAAAAACCACTTGATGCAAGATTCATAAGACCAATTGACTATCCCAAGTGGGTATCGAATCTGGTTCCTATTTCAAAACCTGATGGGGGCATCCGCATCTGCACAGATTTCAGATATCTAAAAAAAGCATGTCCAAAAGATGACTTCCTATTGCCTAACATTGACATGATTGTGGACATGACTGGGGGACATGGAATTCTTTCTCTAATGGATGGTTTCTCTGGGTACAACCAAATAATGATTGCCAAACAAGACCAACACAAAATGGCCTTCACTTGTCCATGGGGACTTATTGCTAGAACATGATGCCATTTGGCTTAAACAATGTTGGGGCCACCTACCAAAGAGCCATGACGTTAATCTTTCATGACATGATCCACAAAATTGTCGAAGATTACGTTGATGACATACTAGCAAAATCCAGAAAGAGGAGAGATCACATAGAAACTTTGAGTGCTATTTTCGACGAGCTAGAGGAATACAAGGTTCGTTTAAATCCAAAGAAGTGTGTCTTCAGCATACAGTCAAGAAAGTTGTTGGGATACATAGTGTCAATGAGGGGTATTGAAATAGATCCCTCCAAGGTAAAAGCAATCCTTGAGATGGAGGCTCCCAAAACATTGAAGCAGTTGAGAGGCCTCCAAGGCAAGCTTTAGTCCATCTGGAGATTTATAGCACAACTGGCAGACAGGAAAATCCCTTATTCTCACCTACTCCACAAGGGGATAGCATACAAGTGGGATGAAAAGTGTGAGGAAGCCTTCAACAAAATCAAAGAATATCTACTCACACCTTTGGTCCTCATGCCACCGATCCCAAGAAAGCCACTAATCCTCTATGTATCAGCAACAACAACAGCCCTTGGAGCTCTCCTAGCTCAGCACGATGAAAATGGGACATAGAGGGCCATCTATTACATCAGCTTCACAATGGTCAGGCATGAGTTAAACTACTCATTCATTGAAAAAGTCTGTCTAGCAGTAGTGTTTGCTTCATAGAAATTTAGACACTACATATTGGCACACAAAATCAAACTCATTGCCAAGATTGACCCCCTAAAGTACCTCTTGCCAAATCAATGCTCACAGGAAGGATGGCTAAGTGGGTCCCGATTCTATCTGAATACAACATTGAATACATAGAGTGGAAAGCAATCAAAGGCCAAGTGATTGCAGATTAGCTTGCAAAAGTACCCATGTATTTAGAGAATCCGCTCATATCAGAGTTTCCAGATGAATCCATCTTCAATCTCGGCATAGCCGACCACTGGAAACTCTACTTTGATGGTTCCTACACACAACATGGATCAGGAGCTGGTGTCTTCTTCATCACCCCATAGGAGGATTGTATACCTAGATCCTACAAATTGGCATTCCCCTGCACTAATAACATTGCAGAATATGAGGCTTTAACCATAGGTCTCAGAATAGCAGTGTAGTGGCACATCATGGCTGTCAGAGTATATGGAGACTCCCAGCTGATAATAAATCAATTGAATGATGAGTACCAAACAAAGGATGATAAGCTCACTCTGTACAAGAAATTGGTGGATACTCTCAAAGAATCCTTCATCAAAATCACATTTGAGCAAATACCAAGAGCAAACAACAGAGCAGTGGATGCCATGGAAACAATCGGATCCCTACTGGATATCCCTCATAATGTTCCAAAAAATGAATTCCTAGTAGAACAGCTTCTTGTGCCTGCATTCGAGGTACCAGAGTCGGAATTCGTGTGCGAAATCGTTGGTCCCGGTGATCCTTGGTACCATGACATTTATACATATCTAAGAATAGGAGTCCTCCCAGCTGACATAATGTCAAACCTCAAGAAATAATTTGTCAAAAAAGCATCTAGGTTTGTCATCCTAGGAAATACCTTGTACCATAGGAGCATAGAGGAAACCTTATTATGCTGCCTAAACGTTGAAGAAGCCTTGACTCCTTTAACTGAGGTACATAATGGGATTTGTGGTTCACACTCAAGTGGAATGACCTTGGCCAAGAAATTGTTGAGGACGGGGTATTATTGGCCTACTATGGAAAGGCACATGCATGACTACGTCAGACGGTGTTTCCAATGTCAGCAGCATGGGGACCTCATCCATGCTCCAGCTCAAGAGCTTCATCTAATTGTAAGACCATGGCCCTTTTCATAGTGGGGGCTTGATCTCATAGGGAAAATTACTCCCACCTCATCCAATGGCCACAAGTTTATCATTACCACCACTAAGTACTTTACCAAATGGGTGGAAGCCATACCAATGACTTACATAACTAAGAAGCAGATATCAAAGTTCATCTTTAACTATCTCATATGCTGCTATGGTGTCCCACAAGCCATTATCTCAGATAATGGGACACCTTTCAAAAATCAGGAGGTCTGTGACCTATGCAACAAATTCAAAATCCAACATCGCTTCTCCACACCATACTATCCCCAAGGCAATGGTCAAGCAGAAGCCACCAATAGCACAATCCTAAAAATCCTCAAAAAGACAGTCAATGACACAGGTCGTGACTGGAATTTATAGCTAAATCTTTCCCTCTAGACCTATCGAACCAACATCCGCACACCCACTAGTGCCACCCCATTCTCCCTACTCTATGGATCAAAAGCAATATTTCCCATCGAGATCGAGCTTCCATCACTAAGGATATCACTGCAAAACCTCATCACAGATGAAGAATACTGAGTATCAAGACTCAATGAGCTGGAGCTGCTAGATGAGTGGTGTATGGATGCATTAAATCATTTGCAAGTCTATCAGAACCGACTCAAGAGGAGATATAAAAAGAAAATCAGGAGTCAAACATTCCAAGTTGGAGAATTGGTGTTGAAGGAGAATCAGAAGAACATCCCAAATCCAAACAGCAAAGGAAAATTTGAACCCAACTAGTTGGGATCATTCATTATCACAACAAGTTATAAGTCAGGGGCATATCAATTATCAACACCCGAAGGGGAACCTCTGTAGGAGCCTGTGAACAACTCCCATCTCAAAAAAATTTATGCCTAAATCTTTCAAGGTATAGAACCAAAAATACAAAAAAAATAGAAAATGTCTTGAAAAAAATGGTCACCCTGATGAAAACCTGGCAAATAGGCATCTTGGAGACAAAAAAAAATCAAAAAAGAAAAAATCCAAAAAAAATTAGAAAAAGGATCAAAAACAGTAAAGAGAAAAATCATCCTCTAATGAAATCCACTTCGGTGGCGCTTTGGGCAAGTACCTTGGTGAAAACATGGAAAATAGATGCCTTGTGTAAATAAGCACTTTCCATCCACCAAGATCTTCATGGCTTGTTCTGCATCATCCATCACCCATCCATGTCTGCATCGTAGCTTGATCCTATGTTCGTGTCATGATCCCTCCTAGTACTACTCGGCCCATTCTCAAGGTCAGTTTGTCCTGCCTCTATTGGAGTAGTCTATTGTTTCAAGCTGGGGGCATGTTCTCATTAGATTAGATTTGTGTATATTCTTGAAGTCCTTAAATCAGAAAATCCAAAAACATCAAAAAAACCAAAAAATCCAAAAACATCAGAAAATTAAAAAAAAACCCAAAACATTCAAAACATTCAAAATCCAAAAAGTCAATCAAAAATAGAGGCATCTTGTCAAACTACAGGTCTTTGAGCCTTGAACGTAGGTAAGGTTGATCTTTGATCATCCCCTGAGACACTTAGGTTAGTCCTTTAGGAGTCTGTCATAATAAACTGACAATCCATTTGTTCATATCTCATCAATAATCAAGTCTGTGTCAGTCGAACTATGTGGTCATGTATAATGTAGGAAAGGCTAATCTATTGATCAGCCCTCAAGGCCCCTCGGATAGGTCTTTAGGTTAGTCTCTTGGTCAAAATTTTGGAAAACCCCAAAACAGTGGAAAATCAAAAAATCAAAACATTTAAAATCTAAAAATAGCCTTAAAACATTTCAAAAAACATCAAAAACATCCAAATATTTGAAAAATCCATCCATCCTCATCTCACCTTCACTCGCAATAAACATCATTCACAATAAAAAATCATCATCATCCTCAACCTTTGGTGAAACATTCGAAAACAAGTCTAGCAAATCAAAAGTGAAAACCAAAACGTCAAAATCTAAGATCTAGGTCAGTACGTAAACAAGTTGGTCAACTCTTTGTGTCAATAGCCTATCATCCAATCAGTCCCATATCAAAATCATCTGATATCATCATGTCCTAGGATGCATCCTTCCTACAATGGACATCAACATCAGGCATCACCATAGTTTAGTCCTAGCTAGCGGTATTAAAGAACATTAGCTTGTTTGTTTACTTTATCTTTGTCTTTTGACTTATATTTTTGCGCTCATTTTTGTTGGTGTAATTAATATTTAATTACACTTTACATAAGTTTACTTAGGTAATTATTTAATTCCTAGGTTAATTAATTCTCATCTTTATCTTTTGAGCTATCTTGTTGCTCAAGATAAGATTAGGGTTATGCATCTTTTCTTTTATAAAGTAAATCATTATCTTGTAATTATTGAATTCTCGAATAATATTATGTTGCACATATTTTTGCAATCTCTCTGCCTTTTATGATTTTTCTCTTCTGTGGAAGGATTATTCTGGTTTGCAAATCTGATCTTGGTTTCTATCAATTTCAATGACCTCTCGATGATGTCCTAAACGAAAGGATTTAGAGAGATAGGAATGGGGAACCGATCATTATCTTTTTATATGTCATGTTTGTTGGATATTCTTCTAATATAACTTGGTCATGCGTGTTTTGTTTAAGTGTAGGGAGGGTGTTTTAGGTGTCTTGTTGACCACATGGGAAGGCTTACTTTTCTATGTTTTGGCCCGAGATGTTTAAAATATTTGAACTGCATTTTGAATAAGGTTATGTATATTAGGTGTGAATAGGAGTACTCCTATCTGATTGTCAAGTCAAAGTCCATCACACTAGGTGCAACGCCATCCTGGTTCTTAATACCTTGATGCATCGTGCCTACGTGTGTTATCAAACATAAGATAATTGGCCCTTTAAAAATACCAACTCCTTGGCAAGCAATCATCATCATTATCATCATCTCATGTCTTTTTGGAATCTCTTATTTTCTTCTACCTCTTGCATTTTGCGCTAACATGGTACCATGGCAGTTAATCAAAAATCACTATCATCATTGCATTCATCCTACATCCACAAACCATCAGCATATTGCATATTGCATATCATATAGGAAACATTAAAATCATATCATAACATTGCATTTCTATTATACAAAATTTGATTATTCTAAGCATCTCACGAATCATTACGTTGCATTCATTTCACATAAACATAAAAGAAATCATCCCATAGCATTATAAACATCTGCATCATCATAGCATCATTTGTATTCATTCTATCATAATGTTGCATAATCATCCCATAACACATATAAGCATCCATTACGCTATCATACATCATTTGCATCCATATCGTCATAGCATTCATAAACATCATTTACACATATCATAATCATATCACATTGTCACAAGTGCATATCATACATAGAAAAAGTACACTACTGTTGGAGTTATGGACAGACACTGAGAGGGGGGTGAATCAGTGTATAAACTTTTTCAATTTTTGAATAAGACTTTTAATTATGATTTCCTTTTCTATCAACAACAAAGTAGAGTAATCACTTTGAAAGCATTTATGAAAAGGGGTAAACAAAGATATGACAACATTAACTCAGTCCATATGACAACATTAACTCATTCCATTAGACAACTTATGCAAATATTATTTGAGTGAGATATCTTGCATTTTCCAAAACAATTATGGCTGACATTGTTAACAATCAAAGCATGATGACAGTGCAGGTGTAACTCATAAGACTGTGCAAATGAAGATCAACATTATTGACTCACTTCTTAAACAACTTATTAGAATGCAGCTTTATAAGACACTGCAACAACAGTGCAACATAATGACACAAGAAAGGTATTGAGACAACAAACACCTTTAGCAAATTATAACAATTCTTGAGCAATGAATCAAATGAGAACTTTTATGCTTCCTTTTGAATTAGACTCTTCAACAATGACTTATGCAAGACATTTAAAATAAATATTTGCAGAGATGAAGGAACTAACATTCAACAATGTACAGACTGATAAAAATTATCACAATCAATAAGCATTATGACATCAAAATAAAGAGACCATAAGACAAAGGATTTTCTGAGTGGAAAACCCTCCTGGGGTAGAAAAACCACTCCTAAACTGCCTTACTGGCTTAATCTTCAAAAACCACTGTTAACAATGCCTTACAGGCTAATTTCTGAGCACCAACTCAAGGAGCACCAACCCCTTATTTAGAGACACCAATCTCAAGGAGCACCAACCCCTTACTCAGATATCTAAATTACAATAACACAGAGGACCTCTCTATTTCTTAAATAGGCTCACTCATACCTCTCTATCTAATACCCTAAATATTCAACATGAATCCTTAAAATATTAAATAAACAAGGTTTTTATAATATTACTCTGCATCATGTTTTCAAGCTTTTTATAACAGAGCTTTTTCACTATTTCATTTTTGATACAACAAGTTATGATATCACAGAATCACATCAATAGTATTACAGTGTTCAAAACACTGTATTTATATATCTTTTTCATATATGTCTACCAATGAGTCTTCATAGAAAACATTTTTCAAAGGAATCAGAAACCCTCATTCTATTTTTAGAAAAGGAGCCAGTAGAATGATGATCAACAAATAGTGAATAATCACGAGTAACACCTGTACAGTAGGCTATAATAAACTCTGACAGGAATAAATCAATGCTCCCTTTTCAAACTGCAAGAGTTTTTCATAACCCAGATCAAGTAATATCATTTCCTTAAAAAATATCTATTTGATACTATTTTTAGATAACCCATAAGTTGAATCCATAGGTTTTGCAACGAATGAAGTGATTTCAAATTGTAACTGACAAATTTTCAAAAAGCACGACTACCCATTATCTGAAACTCATAAACCCTCAATGCAAAATGAATATTCTACTTTTAAGAGCAATCAACGAAGGTTTTGAGGTAATGCAAATACCCATTCAGTTATAATGCAAGATTCCCAAATACACTTTGATATGCTGATAGAAACAAATGAATATCACAGTTGGAGACAGAAGAATGTAACTGAAATCATATAATGTTAAAACTGTCAGAGATACCCATTTATTTCTTTTTCTATTTCCTGAAGCGAACAAAGACAATACTTTCCATGAAAAAACAAATGACAGATGAGATACCTAATTAGTCAGCATGAAAAACAAATCAATACCAGTCAGATTTGCAACTCTTACGATTTCCTTTAACCTCTGACAAGCTTTCAACCAGTGAGGCACACCAAATTTGGCAGCCACACTCTTCATTGCTAAAACATAGTTGATTTCTTCCTGTCAGAACCATTACAGCTAGCTAGAATGACGAGTTACAGCAAAGAATTCAATGAAACAATCCTTCATGGCGGCGGCATGGCTAGGGTTTCATACTCAGCCAAAAAGATAGCACAATAAAACACACTTTTCAGTAACTTTTCCAAATGACAAAGCATTCAATGACTTTGTTAAAACACAATGAGATTTGAAGTCCACAATTAAATCAAAACATAATAATGAACAGCTTAAAATTTGATTGAATTTGTTGTCCAAGGAAAAGCCGACCACATAATCACCTTCAGATTTTTCTATCAAGTTGTCAACACATAATGATTATTAAAATAGACTAAATTCTGAGTCAAAGGTCTTCAAAGAATGCCGACTTAGAACAAATGATGGTTTCCAAATATTATAAATGAGTGGCCTTTTATATAAGTTGAACCAAATGAATATTACCATTTGAAATATGCTAAGAGAAACCCGATAGGGTTATTTCCATGAAGATGTCGACCCCAAAAATCATTAGCATGCCCGATGATAAAACAATATCATATGCAAAAGGAGAAAGGGCTCGATCAATAACAAGTATTTTCCTTTGGATGTCGACCATGAAGTCTAGGCTTGAGCATTGGAGACTCCAAGTATAATGTTAAAATTATATGCCATGTGAACCAACAAATACCATCAAACAAGTGGGTTGTTAGAACCAAAGTAAATTCAATGCCTCCAAATAATGTGAGTTCATTGAATGTAACCAGATGGCTTTAGAAACATGAGTGCAATGATGTAACTAATCCAAGTTTCATAGAACAAAGTGAATCAATAACCAAATTGCCTAAATCGGAGTAAGTGTTTGATAAAGCAAAGTAAATAAGCAATGTAAACCATATCTCAATTGAAATGTGAAGAACCTGATTACTAAAAAATTCAAGTCAAATCTACTTGTAGCTTTACCTCCAATAGAGTGTCATGAAAAAGCTCAATGATAATTGAATATCATATGCCAAGATTAACTTGATAAATAACAATGAAGCCAAGCTCATACTGAAAATGATATACCTGAATAATCTGAACCATGATCAACTTGAATGACATGTCAAGATAGCAATATCATTTATCACATAAGCTAATGCATGCCCTGTCACAATGAACATCATCTGAATAACCTGTATCAAGCCTTATCAACACTGTCAGTAACCATAACCATCTGAAGATATATTGCATTCATAAATCTGAAACTGTCAAACCATGAGAACCAAGAGAGTGATTTTGTCATCAAGGAAAAACCATGAACACAACTAAGATCCAACAACTACATCATACCATCCATCACTACATAATATAGATTTGTTAGTCTAAACATTTGCACAGCATAACATTTTGCATACATCATTAAAAATGCATAAGAAAAGGTATTGAAAAAGAAATACATACATACATCATCACATAGCATATCCATCATGGCATCATAAGATAGAAGCATTACATAGCATATAGAAAGTAGAACCATCCATAATGCATAAATAAGATAGGACATAGCATATAACATTGTATCAAAATCATCATCTCATATATCATTAAAATATACACTGTCATGGTACAAAAATTGGATCAATGTACATGTAATATCAATAAGTACAAAATGGCCCATGGGGCTATCAAAAATGAGCCCATGGGGCACAAAAAGAATCATGTCTCAATCAAAAATGGGTCTAGCCCTGTTGGCTACTGCCCTCGCCACCGGCGAAGGCCGTTTTGTGCCATTTTTTACATTTTATCTCTTTTTTGACCTTTCGAAGCCTTTCTGGACCTGCCGAGCACCTTGTCCTCTTTTTTCGTGAGATCACCCAAAAATTAGAAATTTCATTTGATCTCTCGAGAGGGCAGTATATGGACATGTTTTCTCTCACCAGGGCAGCAATGGGGCAAATTTTGAAATCGAAAAAAAATTGGCTTTTTGATCGAGACGGTTTATTCTTTGAAACAACACAAGAAGTGCATCGCTTCAAAGAGGGGAAAAATGTAGACATGTAAAATGTGTCGATTGACATTGCACATCTGATCTTGATTACTAACATCATTTTCATCCTGAATCATCCCTCTATCTAACCATTTAATTGAATACCCTTATTTGATTAAATTCATCAAATTTTTCTCCCTTAATTAAATCGATCAATCTGATCTAATTATCTCTATTTAATTAAATAATTCATTTTATTTGATTAAATCTCTAAAGTCCCACTATAAATTAAGTATATTAAAACCTTATTTGATTTAATCTAACATCCATCTCCTTTAGTTAAATAAATCAAAAATCTTTATTTAATTAATCTTTATATCATATTCTTCTCATCTTTTGATTTAAATCAACCCATAAATCTAAATCAAATAGTCACATCATCTAATCCTTCATTAAATTAATTAACCCTTGATTAATTTAATTCTAATCCATGTCCCATCCTCTAGCTTTTGCCACTTGCACATGAAAATAGATTTAATTCATTTATTAAATCCCTATTTTCTCTCAACATGGCATAATAGGGGAATATTCCTTCAATTTGAAAATCCCTCCAAGTGGGTTAGGTCCTTCCAACAAAACATTTATGTAATCTTACAAGTCCTTTTACCTTGAGCCAAGTGCCCTTTAAGTCATTCATTTTTCCCCCTGCCATGTCATTTCACTAATTTCAAATTTCACCTAAATGCATTTATGGGCACATTCATCAAAATGTGCACATCCCTCATCCATCCATCTCTTGACTAGTGGCATCTTGCCATTGGTTGAATGTTAGTCCCACATTGCTTCATTTTGGGAATTTCCCTATCTTATCATTCTATAAATAAGAGGTTTCTCTCCTCATTTGATCATCCACAATTTTGAGCAAACTTATTATACTCAATTTCATCTTCAAGCATTAGCATTTTCATCCATTTTATCAAAGTCTTAGCTAGGTTATGCAGGTTTTTCATCATGGAGCACACTTGAATCTTCAACAAAGTGGATCACTCTTCATCACTCATCAGCATTGCATCATTGGAGTTGGGAAAGGACCAATTTTCACATCAAATTGGCACCAATTCCCCCATGGGATCAAGAGTTTGCATGTTTAATTAGGATTTCATTTGCTTTCTTGTTTTGTTCTTCATTTCATTTCCTATTTTGAGCATTGCTAATGGATTTCATGGGGAATCTTAATTCTTGCTTGCATTTGATCTAACTGTGTGTTTGTTTATTGTGTTTTGCAGGTATTGGGATTGGGGTTCACAAGATGTATATATATATATATATATATATATATATATATATATATATATATATACCTATATATATATATATATATATATATATATATATATATATATATATATTTCAATTACATTGATAGGTGTATAAAATGGTAGCAAAGAGAAAAATATGAGCGTGTTAACTTTTTCATGAAACTTCTAAAATGGTTGACATACATTAAATAATGATGTATTGTAAATCTGGACTATTCATTATTAGGTTTTAGATCTAATGGTAGATATTTTTTTGGCTTTTCTTGTCCTAGAATGTAACCCTATTTTATGAGGGCGTGTTATAGTTATGGTAGAGAGAGACAGTGATGTGTTCTGAGAGTCTGATAGCGGTTGTGTTGTCTCTTGATCTCTAAGTGGTGATACTCTTGTGAGAGGCTTGCTCTGCAAGTATATTATAATCTTTGTGATTTACTTACTAATATATTGGGTGACTTTTGGAATGTGGGGTTTTACTCCCGAAAGGGTTTTCCCACGTAAATCACTATGTCGTGGTATGCATGATATTTATGTTTATTTATTTTTAAGTTTTTGTAATTGTTAAAGATATGTAAAATTTTGCATTATTCTCCTCTCAAGATTAGTGTAGAAAGTTGTTCTGCTACCTTAGCTTCCTTACATGGCATTGTAGTGATAAGTGATGGACAAAGA
>VDFB02000015.1:77780178-77801199 GCA_007258455.2 Sequoia sempervirens
CTTCAGACTTTTCCTTTCATTTTTGTGATATGAATGAGTATAACAATCATTGTCTGATCATATACCTTTAAACCTAAGCCATTGATCTCTGTCTATCGCTTATCACTATAATGTCATAGAGTGCACCCTTCATTTTCGTGATGTTAAGAAATTCAATGATCATCGTTGGATCAATTTCCAACCAATCTACACCGTCCCCTACTATATGACTGGTTGAAAATATGGGCCCACAAAATCTTAGTGGGCTGGTAGGAAACTGTTACCTATTCACCTTCCACTTCCTTCTTACATTCATCGCTCATTGTTGAATGCACTAGAAAATAGAAAATATGAAACAGGATGTGAAGAACACATGCGATGCAATCATATCCCGACACTTGTAAACTCTTGCATCATTCTCCACTAGTGCCACTTCCTTTGTTGAGTCACACCAGATACACTGCAGGAACCATCCAATCATCCTCACTCAATCTGCACCATTCCGCGTTGTCCCTTAGATCTTCTTGATCACAATATTTGATCATACACCATCACCCATTGCATAAATCATGTCTATCTTTGAAGTCATAATCGCGATGCAAAGGACTAACGTGATAGCCATCAGATCATCAAGGCTTGATCTCCTCCATTGATCAAGTTATCATCACCAAGTTGAAGGGAAACAAAACCATCTCCTCTTGACATGAAGTGGTCTACCCGATACAAACACACAGACTTCTCCAACCTAGAGTACTAGGTGAAGAGATCTAATCACTGAATGAATTAAATGACAATAAGTTGTAACTTATGCAACCGGTAACTTGCGATAGGTAGTCAACATCAAAACAAAATTCCATGATTACAACCCTAGGGTTTAACTAGTAAACCCTAATTCTACCAGAGAGAAGACATAAACCATTTGTAAGCATCCAACACACCATTTGATCCTAGAAATTATATATCTGGAATGTACTTAGAAAACCCACATTAAATCTAGACTCTAATTTTTTCAAACATCTGGAAGAACCTTTTGTAGTATCATGTCAATTTTACATGACCACACTGCAATATTTGAGCAATTTTTGCAACTTACACTCCATCTTCCAGAACCAAATCCACAACACACCATATCTCTCCTTATACATCAATGACAAAATTTTGACATTAATTCCAACACCCTTCATATAGGATCAGTTCCATCTCATTCCTGATCCCCTTTTGAAATCAATTACAACAATATGCTAACAATCTCCCCCTTTGTCATTGATGGAAAAACTAAATGCTCATACCAATTAACAAAATGGTCTGATACTAATTGTAGCATGTAACCTTAAATATCTGTACCAATTGAACCATTTACATAATTCACTCCCCCTTTGACATGCATCTCTTCTCATTTGAATTTTGCACATAGTTCTCCTTACTCCTATGTTGAGCATTGCTCACATTTCTCCCCCTTTGAAATCAATGGCAAAGGGCATACTTCTGAAAATATGCTCCCCCTTTGACAAACAATTCAAAGAGAAAGTGGGAATTCTTGACTATACAACCATCAAGTCATTAAAAATTTGTAAAACCATTGTTACTTGACTTGATCTATCCTTTCCACGTCCAGAGATAAATGAGGAACAAGTGAATCTCCCCCTAGATTCATTCCCTATCACTAACATTTAGTGACATGATGTGGGATCAATGACTCCCAACTTCTACCTTAGATATTCAAATTGTTCTTTGGGAAGAAGCTTGGTGAAAATTTCAACCACTTGTTAATTTGTGGGAACATACTCCAGGCTGACTTCCTTGTCTGCAACCTTCTCTCTAATGAAGTGATACTTTATGGATATGTTCTTTGTTCTAGAGTGCATCACTGGATTTTTTGAGATATTTATTGCACTTGAATTTTCACAAAGAATAAAGATAGCCTCTTTGTATTCTACCTTGATTTCCTTAAGCGTTTGCTTCATCCATAGGACTTGAGTACAACATGCTACTGCTACTACATATTTTTCTTTTGCTATGGAAAGTGATTGATTCTTTCTTTTTGCTCATCCAGGAAACCAACTTGTTTCCAAAGAAGAATGTTCCTCCACTTGTGCTTTTCCTATCATCTGCACATCCGGCCCAATTTGCATCTATATATGCGGTCAAGGAAAAATCCTTGCTCTTGGGGTACCACAATCCATAATCAATAGTGCTTTTGATATATCTAAAATTTCTTTTTATTGTGTGACATGAGATTCATTTGGTGCAGCCTAAAACCTTGCAACTAAACGTATAGCTTGCATAATATCTGGCGTTGATGTAGTTAAATACAACAAGCTACCAATCATTTACCTATACAACATTTGATTTGCATTTGGTGAGTCATCTAATTTTCTTAACTTACAACTAGTTATCATGGGGGTGCTAATTGGTCTACTATCCTCCATACCAAACTTTTAAAGCATTTCCTTAGCATATTTTGTTTGAGATATAAATATTCCATTCTAAGTTTGTACAATTTGTAGGCCAAGGAAAAATGACAACTCCCCTAACATTGACATCTCAAACTCATCTTGCATATGCGTAGAAAATATTTTACACATTTTATCATTGCTACCTCCAAAAATGATGTCATCTACATATACAACAACAATAATCATGTGCTCACCTTTAGATTTGAAATACAAATTACTGTCTGCACATCCCTTTTTGAATCCTTGTTGCTGTAGATATTGGTCTAATTTAGAATACCATGCTTTGGGTGCTTGCTTAAGACCATACAATGCTTTCATTAATCTGCACACATAATCATCATCTTCTGATAGCTGAAATTTTTTTGATTGTTCTATGTAGACTTCCTCTTCTAGGTTTCCATTAAGGAATGTAGATTTAATGTCCATCTGATATACTTTGAATCCCTTATATATTGAAAATGCAAGAAACATTCTAATTGCTTCTAATCTTTCCACAGGTGTAAATGTTTCTTCAAAGTCAATACCTTCAACTTGTGCATACCCCTTGCACACTAATCTTTCCTTATTTCTTAGTACCACTCCATCTTCATTTAGCTTGTTTCTAAACACCATTTGGTGCCTGTTGGCAAGAGACACTGCAATTTTTTTTTGGCGTTGTCATTGATGGAAACCCTTTTCAGCTAGTCGATCCGTGCGTTGCAATTTTCTCATACTGACAGATAAATTGAAGATCAGTAGTTATCTATTTAGTTAGAATAGAGCATCCAATAACTTCATTTTCTTCGATTCATATGCATATCTTCTGTCATTATTTTATGCTGTGGATCTCAGGGAGTATTGTTTGATGGATAATATGTGTTATCTATAAATCTTGGTGCCTCATATCAATTTTGGTGGAAGTTAGAAGGTCTGGTGAACTAATTTCCTCTTTATCAGTATATGGAAGCTGACTTGGTGAATATGGTGTGTCACAGATATTTGAGGGATTATTGTTTAAGTATTTTTGTGTTTGATCATTTTGATTTGGGTCCTCACTATGTTGTGGCTGACTCTTAAGGATGCACATTGAATGTTATGAATGATTTAAGTTGACAGTTTGTGAATATTTCTTACTTTGTTGAGGCCGACTTGAAGTGATTGAATTCTTGATGGCGGATATATATAAGTGGTCGATTATATAATTTTGGTGTGTGTTCGATGTGAGTTAATGTTTGTTGCGAATGTCAGAAGATCAGTAGAGCGATTATGCACAGTTTCACTTGTGCATTAAGGATTTTTGGTGAAAATTGAAGCAGAATAGAGCATAAGAGAATAATCAGTCAGAAGGTCCTGAATTGGATTGTTGAGCCTAACCAAAACTATAATCAAGCATTTGTAGATGCTACTCTATCAGTTCAAATCCTTGGAAATATTCCAAACTTTTGTAAGATAGTGAGCCTTTCTATTTTTGAGCAGTGAGCTCTAGGTAGTGTGCCTGAATGCAAATCCATTCCCATTTGTAATCATTTCTTTTGAGTATACTCAAAACAATATTGTGGATTGACCTCCACCATGGTTTTTCCCCTAACAAGGTTTCCACGTAAAAAATCTTTGTGTTATGGTATTGTGGTTATTTGTCTTATGTGCATGCATCTTTATTTTGATTGAATGTTATCAAAACTTTAAGAATCAGATTAATAAAGTTAGAATTTTCACAACACTGATTCGGTAAATCAGAGAAGAAACATGCAGAATGATGAAAAAGGAAAAGGGAAAGTCACTACAGATCAGATCAGGAAGTAGATGAAGAAGACATGGGTAAAGAAGAGTCCCTCTAGTGCAAGAAATGAGCCAACACCCGAATCAACTTTTGGTAATTCCTCCGGGAATTAGGTTGAGGCCTTTGGCCTAGGGGGAACTGTCAAGAAAATATTTCAAACCCCCTGTAGGTGATTGACACCAGGATGTGGATGAGTTTAGTGATTGCATTGATGATCTACATATGCTATTCAACAACCAGAGAAAGTATTTATGCAGAATTGAAGGTCTGTAGAAGAGTTATCTTTTACAGTGTATGGTAACAGGGTATCTAGATGAGTTAGGGAAAAAACATTTATTGCATCAAAAGGTTAGGTGTGCAAATAATAAAAGGTTATTTCTATCTTTCATTTTGTCATTTTGCATTTTGAGAAGAAGAAGTTTGAGGAGCTCAAAAGCGAACTTTGGAAAAATTTGGTGAGAATTCAAGTGTGAAGGCGATTCAAAGTCCCTAATTTGGCCAAAAGGTATTTTTTGGGAAAACTTGTAAACCTGTGAATTTGTAAAAATGGCTACTCCATTGGTAGTTGAAGTCAAGGATAGACCCCATCTAAAGTTTAAATGGCATCCTTTCAAGTCCATTGAGACTGAGCCCTTAGGTGCATTTTCGTTTGTTCCGTACGGTGTTTTTCACATTGAAGATATTAGGGAATACATTGATGACAATATTGAAGAGTTAGGAAGCTCATAGTTGCTAAATTTGTATTCCAAACACATTGTTGGTGAGGATTTCTATGTTAAGCCTGAATTCAAAACCCTAGAGGAAAATAAATTCACGCAGATTGTGAAATTCCCTGTATTTGATGAAAGCAAATGGGTCTGGTACATCTTGAGTCGAGTTCATGTAGAATTCATGTGGTTAAATTAATCCTTCAAAATTACAAAAGAGGCTATAAGTGCTATTACAGGTTTAAATTCCTCTGGTGGATTGCCGATTTTGAAGTCTGTGAAGAATCAAACCGTCACTGATGCAACTAGTTCGATATTTGATAGAAGAGTGATTACAATTGATAACATCATTGATGTGGGTGTGAAATTTTCTTCAATGGTCATTGGTTATAAGATATATCACTCTAGCCAAGAAAATTTTGTATCCTGTACAACCACATATGCAGCCTATCAAATGGTAAAGGAGAATGTAGAGTATGATTTGTGTGAATTGCTTCAAAGTTAGCTTATGGAGAATCTTGGAAAGATAAAGCAAGACAAGAAGAATTCTTTTAAATACAATAATCTGTTGTTGTGTTTGTTCTTTTATTTCATGGGTGAAGTTTCAGGAGTAGGGAAGGTGCATTGGCAAAGAGATAAGCTTGGTGCTATTTAGATTAGAGACATGTTATTCAGCCTTGGTGATTTGCAAGCTAAGAAAATTGCAATATGGGGATATCTCAAAAACTTTCAGAATGTAATGCAAGCAAGGGAAATAATTCCCACTTCTATTGTGGAGAAGTATAAGGATACAATTTATTTTATGGTGGATTTTGATCAATGCATGATGGAAGCAAAAAAACCTAGAACCGTTTGGATTATGCCTATGGGTTATGAAGTTGAGGAGAGAATCTTGGAGCTATATGCACAACATCTGTTAAGTAAGCCTGTGGATTCGTCTGAAGAAAAGTTTGGAACATATGTAGAGAAGGATATGCAAGTCCATGAGCAATTGAAGAAACCTATGATAGTTCAGAAAGTGATGAAAGAAGTGGAAGTATTTGCAGAGAGCATGGGAATACCTACAAGAGCTATAAGAGAACAAGCTAAAAGTGAAAAAGGGAAAGAGCCTGCTAAAACTAAATATGCTAGTCCAACAACATCCTCTGCTCGAACTAGATCAACAAGGAGCTCAACACCCTATCGGTCATGCAAAGAAATAAACCCTTGCAAAAGCTCAAGTTAAGGAATTCGGTAAAAGGAAGAAGGATAAGAGCACAAGAGTGTATAAAGCTATTTTAGGAGATGAAGAGATAGAGTCTGATGAAGAAGTTAGAGAAATAAAGCATATGAGCGCCCCTGCTGCAACTACAGTCAAGCCCTCTGGTGAAGAGAAGAAAGCAAAGAAGAAGATGAAGCCTGAAAAACCTGGTATGTTAGTAGAGGAAGTTGAAAGAGGTATAATTAAGGATGGAAGTATTAACCCTCTGTGTGAAGTGTATGGTACCTTTGATGCTGTTGGTCAAAAAGTCCTTGAGGAAGCTACAATTCAATATTTAAACAATTTCAATATGACTCTTGTTGAGATAATGGCACAGTTGCCCAAGGAATTATATGATGTTTTGGAGATGAGAAGAGTTAGTTCCAGAACTAAAGAAGAACAGCTGAGAGAATGGGTTCTTGAAAATTTATGTTTGGTAATGCCTATAGAGGAGATGAAGTCAATCCTAAAAGAAGTAAAAAGAGATTTCAAAAGAAAAACAAGAATAAACAAGCTTAGGTTGGGTAAGACTGAGGAAGTAGAAAAAGAAATAGAAAGTATTCTAAAGAAAGTTCTATTAAAGAACAAAATTGGTGTTGTTTCTAAAGAAGAGCATGTGGAAGATATTTCATCTGGTCTGGTAAATGAAGAGGTTACAATTGAGGATCCTTAGATTCCTCTTGAAGTGCATGATTCAAAAGAACCTATGGAGACCGAAGCTCCTAAAATTGTATCTATTGAAGAAAAGGAGATATTAGTTGAAGAAGTTGAAGCTTCAAATGACAAGAAAAAGTCTGTGGTTGAGGAACCAGTGCTCAAGGAAAAGAAGGTTGAAGTTAAAGGAGTTCCAGTAGAAGTAAGAGAGACTACAGAGGTAGTGATGAAGTTTCTAGAAGAGGAAAATGATGAATTTGATTTTGAGTTGGGAGATGCTCCTATTCATTTGTCTACCTTGTCCCCAATTCAGAAAGTGAAAGTCGCATCATTTTCACAAGCTAAGGCTAGGGAAGAAATTCTGAAGTCTCACATTGAGAACAGTGAATTATTGAATCTTGCATTGACTCTTCTAGAGAAAATCATGCCTACACATGTTAAAGACCCATCTAGTTCTTCCTCCGGTGAGCTGAAGAAACTTATAAATTCGGTAAGTAATCATTTTGAGTCACTTGAGAAGTCAACTTTGGTCAAAGTGCAGAAGGAGTTTGATGCCAGAAAGTTCAGTAGATTAAAAGGATTGATAGCTAATGATAAATCTTTGTTAGCTACCTGTGTGAAAAATGTTCAAAGTGCATTATTAGAAGGTGGAAGGATTCATAAGCTGTGCTTGTCTCTGTCCAAACTTACTGAGGAAAATGAGAACAAGGTTAAGGATTATGAAAAGGAGTTAGTTGCTATTTTTGATGCTTTTGATCCTTTAACTATTTCTATTAGAGAGAAAGAAGGTCAAGTTATATCCTTACTTGAAAAAATAAAGATTCTGAAGCATGATAATGATAGAATTATGGAAAGAACTAGTGAACTTAGAGGGCTAATTGGTCCAAAGATGGAAACCATGTTGAATGCTTTGAAAGAAGCACAAGATGCTATGGCGGTCAATGATTTGGTGAATCATGAATCTACAGAAGTGCAATATTATTTACTCTGTGGTCACATAACTATTTTGGAAAGTCTCAAGAAGTGTTGGGACACAAGCTTGAACCTATTAAAGACAAATTTTGCAGATATTTTCAAGTTTGTGTAAGTTGTTTGAAACAAAGTCTATACATATGCAGTTTTGAAGTTTTTGTTTGATTATAGGAGTTTTGTATGCAGATTCCCCATCTTTTCCATTGATGTCAAAGGGGGAGAATAGATTAGTGAAAAATGTATATTCATCTAAGGGGGAGTTGTAGTTTTGATTTGTGGACAAAGATCTTTTTGGAGTTTTGTTTGGCAGTGTATCTTTGTTGGTACTAATTCGACACTTAGTCATTTTTCACTAAGTGTTGCCACCAATGCCAAAGGGGGAGATTGTTGGCAAGAGACACTGCAAATTTTTTTTGGTGTTGTCATTGATGGAAACCCTTGTCAGCTAGTTGATCTGTATGTTGCAATTTTCTCATACCGACAGACAGATTGAAGATCAGTAGTTATCTGTTTAGTTAGAACAAAGCATCCGATAACTTTGTGTTCTTTGATTCATATGCAAATCTTCTGTCATTATTTTATGCTATGGATCTCAGAGAGTATTGTTCGATGGATAATATGTGTTGTCTGTAAATCTTGGTGCCTCATATCAATTTTGGTGGAAGTTAGAAGGTCTAGTGAACTAATTTCCTATTTATCAGTATATGAAAGCCGACTTGGTGAATATGGTGTGTCGCGGATATTTGAGGGATTATTGTTTAAGTATTTTTGTGTTTCATCATTTTGATTTGGGTCCTCACTATGTTGTGGCCGACTCTTAAGGATGCACATTGAATGTTATGAATGATTTAAGCTAACAGTTTGTGAATATTTCTTACTTTGTTGAGGCCGACTTGAAGTGATTGAATTCTTGATGGAGGATATATATAAGTGGTCGATTATATCATTTTGGTGTGTGTTCGATGTGAGTTAATGTTTGTTGTGAATGTCAGAAGGTTAGTAGAGCGATTATGCACATTTTCACTTGTACATTAAGGATTTTTGGTGCGAATTGAAGCAGAATAAAAGAGAAGAGCATAATCAGTTAGAAGGTCTTGAATTGGATTGTTGAGCCTAACCAGAACTGTAATCAGAAATTTGTATATGCTACTCTATCAGTTCAAATTCTTTGAAGTATTCCAAACTTTTGTAAGGTAGTGGGCCTTTCTGTTTTTGGGCAGTGAGCTCTAGGCAGTGTGCCTGAATGCAAGTGCATTCCCATTTGTAATTCTTTCTTGTGAGTATACTCAAAACAATATTGTGGATTGACCTCCACCATGATTTTTCCCCTAACAGGGTTTCCACATAAAAAATATTTGTGTTATGGTGTTGCGGTTATTTGTCTTATATGCATGCATCTTTATTTTGATTGAATGTTATCAACACTTTAAGAATCAAATTAATAAAGTTAGAATTTGCACAACACTAATTCATCCCCCTTCTCAGTGTTGCTTGACTCTAACAGTTCCAATCACATTTTTTCTTGGGGGTCTAGGAACCTATTCCCATGTTTTATTCTTCTCAATTTGATTTAACTCCTCTTCCATGGCTTCTATCCAGCTCTCATCCTTGCTGGCTTCAATAAAATTCTTTGGTTCAATATGATATAGGAGATCAAAGTTTACTTGGTCTTTTTTCTTTGTAAATCTTCTCCTAGTCTAAACTCCTTCATTTTTGTCACCAATTATCTAATTTGTGGGGTGATATTTTTGAACATACTTTGTAGGGGCCTTCTCAACTTCTACTTCCTTAGATTCTTCTTTTTCATGACTGGTTGATGGTTCATCAAAATCATTCTCATCAGGTTTGGTATATTTTATTTTCTCATCAATTTTGACATTGATACTTTCCAAAATTTGCTCAGCCTCATGTTGTAGCACTTGTAAGCTTTTCTTTGATTGGAGTATCCTAAAAATATTCCTTCATTACTTCTTGATTCAAAATTTCCAAAATTCTCATCTTCTCTTTTGATGTAGCACTTGTTGCCAAACACTTTGAAGTACTTCACCGATTTAGGTCTACCATACCACAACTCGTAGGGGGTACTATCACTATGTGTTCTGATTTGAACTCTATTCAAAATATATATTGCAGTGTGAACTTCCTCTCTCCAAAACATATCAGTTAATATGTTCTCTTTTAACATTGTTCTGACCATGTCCTGCACTACTCTATTCTTTCTTTCTACAACTCCATTTTGCTATGGAGTTCTTGGAACTGAGAATTGTCTCTTGATTCCATGTGCCTCACAATATTCAACAAATTCACATGATGTGAATTCTCCTCCTCTATCTAAACTTAAGCATTTGATCCTTCTACCTATCTCCTTTTCAACCATTTTCCTGAATATCTTAAATCTTTCAAATTCTTGTGACTTGTCTCTCAAGAATGTCACCCATGTCATCCTTGTGTAGTCATAAACTAGCAACATAAAGTACCTTTCTCCTTGCAATACCCTTATTCATGAAGGTCCACACAAATTAGTATGAACTAGCTGTTGTAAAGGCTTAGTGGTTGAATACTCCTTAGTTGGGAAATTAGCATTTGTTTGCTTTCCCTGACATTCCTTGCATATGACATTTGTAGGCTTGGTTATTTTAGGAATACATGTGTAAATAGATCTCTTGAACTTACTTTTACCAAATTATCAAAGTTTATGTGGCCTAATCTTCTATGCCATAACCATCCTTCATCAGCTTGTCCTATTAGACAACTTTTACCTATTACTTTAGAAAGGTTGTAAAGATTCCTGTCAGTTCTTAATCCTTGTCCAATTTTTTTTCCATTCTTTCTTATTTTACATCCTTCTGAATCAAAGATGACCTTGTAACCATTTTCACACATTTGGCTTACACTTAACAGGTTTTGCTTCAATCATTCCACTTACAAGACATCTTTAGTGAGATTTTTACCATCTAGACTCAATATGTCTTTACCATAGATCTTGAATGCAGTGTTATCACCAAAACTCATAGATCCTCCATTACATTTCTTGAGTTTGATGAATTTAATTTTATCTCTAGTCATGTGCTTGGAGCAACCACTGTTAATTACCCATAGGTTTTTCTTCTTAGCATGCAATGCTTTCTGTGCAATCATTGATTGTGTGGAGATTTCTCCTTTTTATTTCCACACCTTCTTAGCTTTCTTTTCTTTCTTATCCTCCATAATTCTAGATTATTTGTTTACTCTAAGAGGTGGATGTTTCTTTTTATCATTCTTAACACTTGGTCTAGTAAATTTTGTTCTACAATTTTTAGCTAAATGACCAAAGTTATTACAGTTATAACAAACAACATTCATATTCACTAAATGAGCAAACAAATTTTTTCTTTCAAAGTTTGCACTCCTCTTAGGAATGACTCTACATTCTCTAGCCCTATGAACAAATTGATTACATGTATAACAATATCCATAGAAATATGAAGAATACCTGGTCGTAGCATTTTGTGCAGGATGAGGTGGTCTTTTGTGCATCTACTTCCATGTGTCTCTCACCCTAGTGAATCCATCAACATTAGTCCTTCTGAAATTCTATCTTCTCTTTTGATGATTAGGAGTTGATTTGTTATCCTTCTTGTCTGCAACAAGCTTCTTTTATTCCTTGGTTTTCTCAACTTCTGTAGATTTATTTTTGAGTTCACCCCCTTTGCAATCACTTTCATTGACAAATTTAGACTTTTCTCCTTCCCTAAATCATTCATATAATTTTGTAGATGCATCAAAAAAATAGCTCTACCCCTTCTCCAATGCTAAGCCTTATTTCTCCTTGTTAGATAGCTTTTTTGTACTCAATAGTTCATCCAGAATTTTAGAACCACCTTTTAGCTTTATTCCTTTTTCAACATGATCCTTAGCTTTCTCCATATCCTTTCTCAAAGGAACAAGTTCTGCCTCAAGCTTCATGCATCTATCCATTTAAGATTTTAATTTTGTTTTCATTACTTCTTCCATTCTTTTGGCTTCCTCCACTTGAAGTTTCAGATCTACTATCAGCTGATTAGATCCATCAAGATCCTTTCTTAGCTTGTCCGATTCCTTTTGTGCAAGTTTATTTTGCTTTATGTTCTCCCTTTTCAATTGTTCAATCTCATCTCTGAGATCATCTATCTCATATAGGGCACAAATAAGTTCTTCCAAGTTAACCTCTCTTTCTTCTTCACCTTCTTCATGAAGGTCTTTTTCCTTTTCATTTTTCTATTCTTCAGATTCTTTTTCCATGAAAATAAACTCATTTTCTCTCACAACAAAAGCACAACTTTTTTCATCATCTGAGCTATCATCTAATACATCACTGTCCTCTTGGATGTATAGACTCTTCTTATTTTTTTGAAAGTACCTTCTTTTAAAATATTATGGTTTATTCATTTTAATATCTTTCTCATGCTCAAAATTATCTTTCTTATTATAGGAAAATTTAGCAACAAAATAGCCTACTTTACCACATTCAAATAATTTAACAGGAAACTTACCTTTATATTTGCTAAATACTCTTCTTAGTCTCCTGATAAAATTCTCCTCTTCTTCATCAGTCTCTTCATTCTCAGATGTGATCATCTTAGTCTTGTCTTTCTTAGGTGCTTCATCCTTCACTTTGTTGGCAACCTTGAAGGAAACTTCTTTTCTGGATGGTTTTGTATCTCCCATTCTCATCTCATAAGTAGTGAATATACCATGTATCTCATTTAGAGTAAGTTTGTCTATCTCTCTCTCGCTTTCTCTATTGTTGAGATCTTAGAGTCATACTTGTATTTCATTGACCTAAGAACTTTTAGTATGACTTCTTTCACTTCTCCATATCCTCTAATGGAGTTCACTATATCATTAAATCTTAGAAGATATTCTGCAGTCTTCTCTTCTTCTGTCATCTTTAGGCCTTCAAATTTGGCTCTCAGTACTTGAATCTTGGCCAATTTTACTGTGTCATCTCCTTCGTAGATCTTTTTTAATGTACCCTAGACATCTTGTACATTCTTACAATACATAAGTTTGCTATGCATAGATCTAGACAAGCTGTTCATAATAGAAAACCATGTTTTTTCATTGTTCTTGTAATCCTCTTTTCCCACAACATCAATAGGAAGTTTGGCCAATGGTATGTATCCATTCAAAAAAAAAACACACACACCAAACCCTAAGGACCCCAAGTATCTATTCATCAATGAGCTCCAAAAAGTATAATATGTTCCATCGAACCGGGGTGGCTTGTTTGTGGAAGAACTTTCTTGATTGGCCATTGTGTTCACAAATCCAAGGATCTACCTGAGATGATTAAGCTTCTCCTAGCGAACCTAGGGATCTAATACCAATTGTTGGAATACAACAATCTACAAAGAGGGGGGGTGAATAAGTAGATATTAAAATTTTAACCTTTTAACCTTTAGAGTAGATTGATTTCTTAAACACTTAGTGTGCAGATTAAAACATGAAATACAAAAATCTAAACAAGCACACAATCTAACAACTCATAACACAAGATATATGTGAAAAACCTAAGACGGGAAAAAATCACGGTAATAAAATGCTGCTAGGATCTACTATCGTAATCCAACCTCACAAAAAATATTTTGTTACAACTTTTAAGGGAACCAACCCTAAGGAGACACCAATCCCCTAATCTGAGCACCAACTCAATTATATGATGGGTCCAAACTATCAGATTTACAACATAAAATATTATTACAATTTGTCCCTTAAGAACTAAAATCAATGTTACAACTTACTCAACAACTGCTTAGTTGTCTGTTGCTTCCAGAGAAACTCACTTCTCTACTTTGCACCCCTCTGTTTTGCTCTGTTCTTCTCTTCTTCTCTTAGTCCATCCTCTATCCACTTTAATGCACACTCACACACCTTCTAGAGCTCTCACTTATCTTTTTAGTGTATTATATATCCTCCACAAAAGCTCAACATACCTTCTGCTGTATGTGCTCACACTTCTTCACTCAACTTACACACATACAACAAATTTTTTGTCCATTATCTGATCATATGTTTTGTGTAGTTGCTAACTAATGGTGATTCCCTCAAGATTCTCTACCATAATCAGATCTTCTGTTAGGGTTTCAGAATATTTTCTCCACTTCCATACTCCTGCATTGAGTTTCACAACATTAAATTTAGTTATATAGAATTTTCCTTTATTTTCTCTCTATCAAACCTTAAGATCGGATATGCAATTAATACATCCTTTTGAATATCTGATTTGATCTTGATTCCATCCTCTATAGGAATCTATGCCATAGTTCTATGTATCAAATATTCATTGACATTGGTCACTGGTGCAGTTGAACATTTAATTTTTGCCATTATGTCAGTTTATTAGTTGAAACATTGTTTACACGGACTTAGCCGTTTGTCATCTTCATGTTCAAATTTGGGCCATTGATCACTTATCTTCACACTATGATCTTATGACTCCAAATCAATCATCCGCCTTTAAAACCTGACCATCAAATAAATGGTATTTAAATCTCCATCATCAATTTTGTTATTCATGGCCATCGTGTATCACCATTATTCACCAAACATTCAATTCACAAAAAAAAATGTGAATTGATGCAACAACCACTGTTTGATCTTCCTCTGAATCTGATCCTTTGATCTCATCCAACTTATAGCCATCACACATTGTGGCTTCACTTAAGACTTTTCCTTTCATTTTTGTGATGTGAATGAGTATAGTGATCACCATTCAATCACATACCTTTAAACCTGAGCTATTGATCTTTGTCCATCACTTATCACTACAATTCCATGTAAGGAAGCTAAGGTAGCAGAACAACTTTCTACACTAATCTTGAGAGGAGAATAATGCAAAATTTTACATATCTTTAACAATTACAAAAACTTAAAAATAAATAAACATAAATATCATGCATACCACGACATAGTGATTTACGTGGGAAAACCCTTTCGGGAGTAAAACCCCACATTCCAAAAGTCACCCAATATATTAGTAAGTAAATCACAAAGATTATAATATACTTGCAGAGCAAGCCTCTCACAAGAGTATCACCACTTAGACATCAAGAGACAACACAACCGCTATCAGACTCTCAGAACACATCACTGTCTCTCTCTACCGTAACTATAACACGCCCTCATAAAATAGGGTTACATTCTAGGACAAGAAAAGCCAAAAAAATATCTACCATTAGATCTAAAACCTAATAATGAATAGTCCAGATTTACAATACATCATTATTTAATGTATGTCAACCATTTTAGAAGTTTCATGAAAAAGTTAACACGCTCATATTTTTCTCTTTGCTACCATTTTATACACCTATCAGTGTAACTGGGAAATATATATATAAATATATATACATCTTGTGAACCCCAATCCCAATACCTGCAAAACACAATAAACAAACACATAGTTAGATCAAATGCAAGCAAGAATTAAGATTCCCCATGAAATCCATTAGCAATGCTCAAAATAGGAAATGAAATGAAGAACAAAACAAGAAAGCAAATGAAATCCTAATTAAACATGCAAACTCTTGATCCCATGGGGGAATTGGTGCCAATTTGATGTGAAAATTGGTCCTTTCCCAACTCCAATGATGCAATGCTGATGAGTGATGAAGAGTGATCCACTTTGTTGAAGATTCAAGTGTGCTCCATGATGAAAAACCTGCATAACCTAGCTAAGACTTTGATAAAATGGATGAAAATGCTAATGCTTGAAGATGAAATTGAGTATAATAAGTTTGCTCAAAATTGTGGATGATCAAATGAGGAGAGAAACCTCTTATTTATAGAATGATAAGATAGGGAAATTCCCAAAATGAAGCAATGTGGGACTAACATTCAACCAATGGCAAGATGCCACTAGTCAAGAGATGGATGGATGAGGGATGTGCACATTTTGATGAATGTGCCCATAAATGCATTTAGGTGAAATTTGAAATTAGTGAAATGACATGGCAGGGGGAAAAATGAATGACTTAAAGGCCACTTGGCTCAAGGTAAAAGGACTTGTAAGATTACATAAATGTTTTGTTGGAAGGACCTAACCCACTTGGAGGGATTTTCAAATTGAAGGAATATTCCCCTATTATGCCATGTTGAGAGAAAATAGGGATTTAATAAATGAATTAAATCTATTTTCATGTGCAAGTGGCAAAAGCTAGAGGATGGGACATGGATTAGAATTAAATTAATCAAGGGTTAATTAATTTAATGAAGGATTAGATGATGTGACTATTTGATTTAGATTTATGGGTTGATTTAAATCAAAAGATGAGAAGAATATGATATAAAGATTAATTAAATAAAGATTTTTGATTTATTTAACTAAAGGAGATGGATGTTAGATTAAATCAAATAAGGTTTTAATATACTTAATTTATAGCGGGACTTTAGAGATTTAATCAAATAAAATGAATTATTTAATTAAATAGAGATAATTAGATCAGATTGATTGATTTAATTAAGGGAGAAAAATTTGATGAATTTAATCAAATAAGGGTATTCAATTAAATGGTTAGATAGAGGGATGATTCAGGATGAAAATGATGTTAGTAATCAAGATCAGATGTGCAATGTCAATCGACACATTTTACATGTCTACATTTTTCCCCTCTTTGAAGCGATGCACTTGTTGTGTTGTTTCAAAGAATAAACCGTCTCGATCAAAAAGCCAATTTTTTTTCGATTTCAAAATTTGCCCCATTGCTGCCCTGGTGAGAGAAAACATGTCCATATACTGCCCTCTCGAGAGATCGAATGAAATTTCTAATTTTTGGGTGATCTCACGAAAAAAGAGGACAAGGTGCCCGGCAGGTCCAGAAAGGCTTCGAAAGGTCAAAAAAGAGATAAAATGTAAAAAATGGCACAAAACGGCCTTCGCCGGTGGCGAGGGCAGTAGCCAACAGGGCTAGACCCATTTTTGATTGAGACATGATTCTTTTTGTGCCCCATGGGCTCATTTTTGATAGCCCCATGGGCCATTTTGTACTTATTGATATTACATGTACATTGATCCAATTTTTGTACCATGACAGTGTATATTTTAATGATATATGAGATGATGATTTTGATACAATGTTATATGCTATGTCCTATCTTATTTATGCATTATGGATGGTTCTACTTTCTATATGCTATGTAATGCTTCTATCTTATGATGCCATGATGGATATGCTATGTGATGATGTATGTATGTATTTCTTTTTCAATACCTTTTCTTATGCATTTTTAATGATGTATGCAAAATGTTATGCTGTGCAAATGTTTAGACTAACAAATCTATATTATGTAGTGATGGATGGTATGATGTAGTTGTTGGATCTTAGTTGTGTTCATGGTTTTTCCTTGATGACAAAATCACTCTCTTGGTTCTCATGGTTTGACAGTTTCAGATTTATGAATGCAATATATCTTCAGATGGTTATGGTTACTGACAGTGTTGATAAGGCTTGATACAGGTTATTCAGATGATGTTCATTGTGACAGGGCATGCATTAGCTTATGTGATAAATGATATTGCTATCTTGACATGTCATTCAAGTTGATCATGGTTCAGATTATTCAGGTATATCATTTTCAGTATGAGCTTGGCTTCATTGTTATTTATCAAGTTAATCTTGGCATATGATATTCAATTATCATTGAGCTTTTTCATGACACTCTATTGGAGGTAAAGCTACAAGTAGATTTGACTTGAATTTTTTAGTAATCAGGTTCTTCACATTTCAATTGAGATATGGTTTACATTGCTTATTTACTTTGCTTTATCAAACACTTACTCCGATTTAGGCAATTTGGTTATTGATTCACTTTGTTCTATGAAACTTGGATTAGTTACATCATTGCACTCATGTTTCTAAAGCCATCTGGTTACATTCAATGAACTCACATTATTTGGAGGCATTGAATTTACTTTGGTTCTAACAACCCACTTGTTTGATGGTATTTGTTGGTTCACATGGCATATAATTTTAACATTATACTTGGAGTCTCCAATGCTCAAGCCTAGACTTCATGGTCGACATCCAAAGGAAAATACTTGTTATTGATCGAGCCCTTTCTCCTTTTGCATATGATATTGTTTTATCATCGGGCATGCTAATGATTTTTGGGGTCGACATCTTCATGGAAATAACCCTATCGGGTTTCTCTTAGCATATTTCAAATGGTAATATTCATTTGGTTCAACTTATATAAAAGGCCACTCATTTATAATATTTGGAAACCATCATTTGTTCTAAGTCGGCATTCTTTGAAGACCTTTGACTCAGAATTTAGTCTATTTTAATAATCATTATGTGTTGACAACTTGATAGCAAAATCTGAAGGTGATTATGTGGTCGGCTTTTCCTTGGACAACAAATTCAATCAAATTTTAAGCTGTTCATTATTATGTTTTGATTTAATTGTGGACTTCAAATCTCATTGTGTTTTAACAAAGTCATTGAATGCTTTGTCATTTGGAAAAGTTAGGGAAAAGTGTGTTTTATTGTGCTATCTTTTTGGCTGAGTATGAAACCCTAGCCATGCCGCTGCCATGAAGGATTTTTTCATTGAATTCTTTGCTGTAACTCGTCATTCTAGCTGGCTGTAACGGTTCTGACAGGAAGAAATCAACTATGTTTTAGCAATGAAGAGTGTGGCTGCCAAGTTTGGTGTGCCTCACTGGTTGAAAGCTTGTCAGAGGTTAAAGGAAATCGTAAGAGTTGCAAATCTGACTGGTATTGATTTGTTTTTCATGCTGACTAATTAGGTATCTCATCTGTCATTTGTTTTTTCATGGAAAGTATTGTCTTTGTTCGCTTCAGGAAATAGAAAAAGAAATAAATGGGTATCTCTGACAGTTTTAACATTATATGATTTCAGTTACATTCTTCTGTCTCCAACTGTGATATTCATTTGTTTCTATCAGCATATCAAAGTGTATTTGGGAATCTTGCATTGTAACTGAATGGGTATTTGCATTACCTCAAAACCTTCGTTGATTGCTCTTAAAAGTAGAATATTCATTTTGCATTGAGGGTTTATGAGTTTTAGATAATGGGTAGTCGTGCTTTTTGAAAATTTGTCAGTTACAATTTGAAATCACTTCATTTGTTGCAAAACCTATGGATTCAATTTATGGGTTATCTAAAAATAGTATCAAATAGATATTTTTTAAGGAAATGATATTACTTGATCTGGGTTATGAAAAACTCTTGCAGTTTGAAAAGGGAGCATTGATTTATTCCTGTCAGAGTTTATTATAGCCTACTGTACAGGTGTTACTCGTGATTATTCACTATTTGTTGATCATCATTCTACTGGCTCCTTTTCTAAAAATAGAATGAGGGTTTCTGATTCCTTTGAAAAATGTTTTCTATGAAGACTCATTGGTAGACATATATGAAAAAGATATATAAATACAGTGTTTTGAACACTGTAATACTATTGATGTGATTCTGTGATATCATAACTTGTTGTATCAAAAATGAAATAGTGAAAAAGCTCTGTTATAAAAAGCTTGAAAACATGATGCAGAGTAATATTATAAAAACCTTGTTTATTTAATATTTTAAGGATTCATGTTGAATATTTAGGGTATTAGATAGAGAGGTATGAGTGAGCCTATTTAAGAAATAGAGAGGTCCTCTGTGTTATTGTAATTTAGATATCTGAGTAAGGGGTTGGTGCTCCTTGAGATTGGTGTCTCTAAATAAGGGGTTGGTGCTCCTTGAGTTGGTGCTCAGAAATTAGCCTGTAAGGCATTGTTAACAGTGGTTTTTGAAGATTAAGCCAGTAAGGCAGTTTAGGAGTGGTTTTTCTACCCCAGGAGGGTTTTCCACTCAGAAAATCCTTTGTCTTATGGTCTCTTTATTTTGATGTCATAATGCTTATTGATTGTGATAATTTTTATCAGTCTGTACATTGTTGAATGTTAGTTCCTTCATCTCTGCAAATATTTATTTTAAATGTCTTGCATAAGTCATTGTTGAAGAGTCTAATTCAAAAGGAAGCATAAAAGTTCTCATTTGATTCATTGCTCAAGAATTGTTATAATTTGCTAAAGGTGTTTGTTGTCTCAATACCTTTCTTGTGTCATTATGTTGCACTGTTGTTGCAGTGTCTTATAAAGCTGCATTCTAATAAGTTGTTTAAGAAGTGAGTCAATAATGTTGATCTTCATTTGCACAGTCTTATGAGTTACACCTGCACTGTCATCATGCTTTGATTGTTAACAATGTCAGCCATAATTGTTTTGGAAAATGCAAGATATCTCATTCAAATAAGATTTGCATAAGTTGTCTAATGGACTGAGTTAATGTTGTCATATGGACTGAGTTAATGTTGTCATATCTTTGTTTACCCCTTTTCATAAATGCTTTCAAAGTGATTACTCTACTTTGTTGTTGATAGAAAAGGAAATCATAATTAAAATTCTTATTCAAAAATTGAAAAAGTTTAGACACTGATTCACCCCCCTCTCAGTGTCTGTCCATAACTCCAACAGTAGTGTACTTTTTCTATGTATGATATGCACTTGTGACAATGTGATATGATTATGATATGTGTAAATGATGTTTATGAATGCTATGACAATATGGATGCAAATGATGTATGATAGCGTAATGGATGCTTATATGTGTTATGGGATGATTATGCAACATTATGATAGAATGAATACAAATGATGCTATGATGATGCAGATGTTTATAATGCTATGGGATGATTTCTTTTATGTTTATGTGAAATGAATGCAACGTAATGATTCGTGAGATGCTTAGAATAATCAAATTTTGTATAATAGAAATGCAATGTTATGATATGATTTTAATGTTTCCTATATGATATGCAATATGCAATATGCTGACGGTTTGTGGATGTAGGATGAATGCAATGATGATAGTGATTTTTGATTAACTGCCATGGTACCATGTTAGTGCAAAATGCAAGAGGTAGAAGAAAATAAGAGATTCCAAAAAGACATGAGATGATGATAATGATGATGATTGCTTGCCGAGGAGTTGGTATTTTTAAAGGGCCAATTATCTTATGTTTGATAACACACGTAGGCACGATGCATCAAGGTATTAAGAACCAGGATGGCGTTGCACCTAGTGTGATGGACTTTGACTTGACAATTAGATAGGAGTACTCCTATTCACACCTAATATACATAACCTTATTCAAAATGCAGTTCAAATATTTTAAACATCTCGGGCCAAAACATAGAAAATAAATCCCTTCCCATGTGGTCAA
>VDFB02000015.1:77801299-77881675 GCA_007258455.2 Sequoia sempervirens
AAGGAAGATCAGTCATCGGATTGACTTGATTCCTGGAGTCAGTTTTCCAAATAAGGTAGCTCATAGAATGACTCTAGCATAAAATGAGGAGTTGAACAGAAAAGTTCAAGAGTTGTTGAGAAAGGGTTTGATATAGGAGAGTTTGAGTCCATGTGCAAAACTTGCAGTACTAGCACCAAAGAAGGATGGGGAGTGGAGGATGTGTATAGATTCCTGAGTCATAAACAAGATAACAATCAAGTACAGATTTCCCCTGCCAAGGATGGATGACCTGATGGACTGTTTGAGTGGAGCTCAGTACTTCACAAAGATTAATCTGAAGAGTGGATATCACCAGATCCGGATTCGAGAGGGAGATGAATGGAAGATCGCCTTCAAGACCAAAGAGGGCATGTACGAGTGGTTAGTCATGCCTTTTGGGCTAACCAATGCACCGAGCACATTCATGCGGCTCATGAACGAGGTACTAAAAGAATTTCTGGGAAGTTTTGTTATTGTGTATTTAGATGATATTTTGATTTTCAGTAAGACGTTGGATGAGCATCTGATGCATATTCGAAGAGTCTTTGAGAAGTTAAGAGAAGAGAAATTGTTGATTAATTTGAAGAAGTGCAGTTTTGTGAAGAGGGAGTTAGTGTACTTGGGGTTTGTTGTCTCAGCAGGAGGTCTCAAGATGGACCTAGAGAAGGTGAAGGTTATTCTAGAATGGCCTACCCCAAGAATTGCTACCGAGGTGAGATCTTTCCATGGTTTGGCTAGTTTTTATAGAAATTTCATTAGGAAACATCAAGAGGCATTTTGTGGACCCCTGACTGAAACAATGAGAGGGATAGAAAAGAATTCAAGTGGAGCAATGGAGCAGAAAAAAGTTTTGAACTGTTGAAGCAGAAGGTGACAGAGCAACCTGTTCTAGCCCTCCCAGATTTCAACAAGGTGTTTCAGGTGGATTTTGATGCCGCTGGTTGTGCCATTGGAGCAGTGTTGAGCCAAGAAGGTAATCCCATTGCCTATTTCAGTGAAAATTTAAATGATGCCAAGAAAAAGTATTATGTATATGATCGTGAATTTTATGCAATAGTTCAAGCAATAAAGAAATGGAGACATTATTTGTCGCCGGCGAAATTTGTTCTACATACCGACATCGTGCCTTGCAAGACATAAATAGTCATGAAATTTCAAATCAGAGGCATATGAAATGGGTAGAGTTTTTGCAAAGTTATACCTTTGTTTTGAAACATAGGAGTGGGAAGTCAACAAGGTTGGCGGATGCCTTTAAGTAGGGAGGCATACATTGATGACAAAGATGTAGATTGAAGTGGTTGAGTTCAATGAACTCAAGACACTATATGCAGAAGATCCTAATTTTGCAGAGGCTTGGAAAGCTTGCAAGGAACTTGTTACAGTGGACATGACAAGGTGGTTGGATTTCATAATCTAGGATGGCATGTTATTTAAGCGGTGTCAATTGTGTATCCCGGAGGAGTTCCATGGAGGGAGAACCGATAAAGGAGAAGCGATTAAAAGGAGGAACGCGTGACATTTTGGTCGGGATAAGACCATTGCCATTATTAGTATACGGTTATTGGCCCGCTTTGTCACGTGGATGCGTGAAGAAGCTTGTACAAAGCCGCAGTGGTATGTCGATGGCTAAAGGAGTGAGCCAAAATACGTGCTTATATCAGCCCCCACTGCACTGTGTAGAGGCCATGGGAGGATATGGGTATGGACTTGTTCTTGGTTTTCCCAAGGACACAACGAGGGAATGATTCACTTTGTGGTGGTTGATAGGTTTTCAAAGATGGCACATTTCATTCCATGTCGTAAGACCCGCATGATGCAGCCCACATTGTCAATTTGTTCTTCAAAGAGGTGGTGAGGCTACATGGTCTCCATTAAAGAGTATTGCTTTCAGATCGCGGACACCAAATTTGTGGGGTACTTTGGAGTGAACTTGTGGAAGAAGTTGAAGACGTGAGTTGAAGTTTGCCTGCGACACCATCCACAAACGTATGGGTAGATGAGGTTGTTAACGTGAGTCCGGGTAACTCCACTGAGAGACAGGGAGATAAAACCCAAGGGATGGGATCTGATCTTACCCCAGAAGAATTTTTCTAACAATTCTGTCAACAGAAGCACTGGTAGATCACCATTCTAGATTGTGTATGGAGGTAGCCCCAGAACAGCTCTAGAATTGAGGAAGATGGACCAAGAGAAGAAAATAAGTGTTGAAGCCGAAGATTTTGCAAAACACATCAAGGATATACATGAGAAGGTACAAGAACATATTAACAAGATGAATATGCAGTATAAGGCTAAGGCAGATCAGAAGAGGAGGCATAAGGGGTTTCAGATTGGTGATGAAGTGATGGTCCACTTGAGGAAAGAAAGATTTCCAGTGGGAACATATAAAAAATTGAAGATGAAGAAGTTTGGTCCCTGTAAAATTTTGAAGAGGCATGATTCAGGGAATGCATATGAGGTAGAGTTGCCAAATGGATTCAACATTTCCCCTGTGTTCAACATTTCAGATTTAACAGAGTATCATGAAGGTGGCGCAGAGGAAGTACCAACGATGGAACAGTGTGGGATTCCAGCACCTACTTCAGAAAAGGAGGATATTGAAGAAATCCTAGATAGTCGTGTGGGAAGGAGTACTAGGAACAGGCAGTATGAAAAATATCTGGTGAAATGGAAAGGAAGGCCTGTTGAAGATTCATCCTAGTTGCCTAAGGGAGAGGTTGACCATTTGGGTTTTCCTCCACCATCTGAGACATGACGGGGTCACTTCTCAAATTACCCTGGGTGTCTGATGTAGGAGCATCTAGTGGTGTAAGGGCAATCTTGCATCACCCAAAAATAGTTAAATTTCAAGTTTCTCAGTTTTAGATGTTTTTACATTTTTGGATACCCTTTTCGTCATAAGGAAATTCTCAATTTATGGTTTTATTTTTTGTTCCTGGGTTGAAAGATATTGCAGTTTTAGTTTCCCAGATTTGCACCTGAAAATCTTCCGAGTTGGATTTGAGGCACTTAGAGTTCCCAAAATGGCCCCGAAACTTGCCGAAATTGGCATAGCGGATTTCAAGCGCGTTCTTGACTTTGAGACCTTTCCAACGGTTTGAACGGTTCGTGAATCGAAGTCCTGGATCAAAAGTTATGGCCCCGAAGTTGGCGCACTTTCTAGAAGATACTTGCAAATGCTCTTTTGAAATTTGAACTTCATGTTGTAAATTTTTGGCGCCAAACTGCCTAAACTCAAATTGAATGTTGTTTTGGCTCCAAACTAATGAGGAGCTCTATTTATGGGTGGGTTTCTAATTTTTGGGGAACTTTTTGGGGACAAGCTCGCATATTGCGAAAGGGTTATTCTGTAGCTTTTTGTAGCTTGCATGTGTTGTAGAACTTGGGGATTTGAGATCCTCTGCATGTAAGAAGCTCCATTTTCTGAATAATAAAATTATTCTCTTGTTTTTGGGTTATTTTCTAAGTCTCGGGCTGCGCCCTCATCAACCGGATAGGGCTGTTGAGCTCCTTGTTGATCTAGTTCGAGCAGAGGATGTTGTTGGACTAGCATATTTAGTTTTAGCAGGCTCTTTCCCTTTTTCACTTTTAGCTTGTTCTCTTATAGCTCTTGTAGGTATTCCCATGCTCTCTGCAAATACTTCCACTTCTTTCATCACTTTCTGAACTATCATAGGTTTCTTCAATTGCTCATGGACTTGCATATCCTTCTCTACATATGTTCCAAACTTTTCTTCAGACGAATCCACAGGCTTACTTAACAGATGTTGTGCATATAGCTCCAAGATTCTCTCCTCAACTTCATAACCCATAGGCATAATCCAAACGGTTCTAGGTTTTTTTGCTTCCATCATGCATTGATCAAAATCCACCATAAAATAAATTGTATCCTTATACTTCTCCACAATAGAAGTGGGAATTATTTCCCTTGCTTGCATTACATTCTGAAAGTTTTTGAGATATCCCCATATTGCAATTTTCTTAGCTTGCAAATCACCAAGGCTGAATAACATGTCTCTAATCTAAATAGCACCAAGCTTATCTCTTTGCCAATGCACCTTCCCTACTCCTGAAACTTCACCCATGAAATAAAAGAACAAACACAACAACAGATTATTGTATTTAAAAGAATTCTTCTTGTCTTGCTTTATCTTTCCAAGATTCTCCATAAGCTAACTTTGAAGCAATTCACACAAATCATACTCTACATTCTCCTTTACCATTTGATAGGCTGCATATGTGGTTGTACAGGATACAAAATTTTCTTGGCTAGAGTGATATATCTTATAACCAATGACCATTGAAGAAAATTTCACACCCACATCAATGATGTTATCAATTGTAATCACTCTTCTATCAAATATCGAACTAGTTGCATCAGTGACGGTTTGATTCTTCACAGACTTCAAAATCGGCAATCCACCAGAGGAATTTAAACCTGTAATAGCACTTATAGCCTCTTTTGTAATTTTGAAGGATTAATTTAACCACATGAATTCTACATGAACTCGACTCAAGATGTACCAGACCCATTTGCTTTCATCAAATACAGGGAATTTCACAATCTGCGTGAATTTATTTTCCTCTAGGGTTTTGAATTCAGGCTTAACATAGAAATCCTCACCAACAATGTGTTTGGAATACAAATTTAGCAACTATGAGCTTCCTAACTCTTCAATATTGTCATCAATGTATTCCCTAATATCTTCAATGTGAAAAACACCGTACGGAACAAACGAAAATGCACCTAAGGGCTCAGTCTCAATGGACTTGAAAGGATGCCATTTAAACTTTAGATGGGGTCTATCCTTGACTTCAACTACCAATGGAGTAGCCATTTTTACAAATTCACAGGTTTACAAGTTTTCCCAAAAAATACCTTTTGGCCAAATTAGGGACTTTGAATCGCCTTCACACTTGAATTCTCACCAAATTTTTCCAAAGTTCGCTTTTGAGCTCCTCAAACTTCTTCTTCTCAAAATGCAAAATGACAAAATGAAAGATAGAAATAACCTTTTATTATTTGCACACCTAACCTTTTGATGCAATAAATGCTTTTTCCCTAACTCATCTAGATACCCTGTTACCATACACTGTAAAAGATAACTCTTCTACAGACCTTCAATTCTGCATAAATACTTTCTCTGGTTGTTGAATAGCATATGTAGATCATCAATGCAATCACTAAACTCATCCACATCCTGGTGTCAATCACCTACAGGGGGTTTGAAATATTTTCTTGACAGTTCCCCCTAGGCCAAAGGCCTCAACCTAATTCCCGGAGGAATTACCAAAAGTTGATTCGGGTGTTGGCTCATTTCTTGCACTAGAGGGACTCTTCTTTACCCATGTCTTCTTCATCTACTTCCTGATCTGATCTGTAGTGACTTTCCCTTTTCCTTTTTCATCATTCTGCATGTTTCTTCTCTGATTTACCGAACCTCTTCTATAGAAACTAGCAATATGACCAGTTTTGTTGCAATTGTAGCACGCCATATTTCTTTTTCCAGACCAATTGTTCCACTATCTTTCTCTTGATCTGTACTGGTTAGAAATATGGCCAAATCTATTGCATGTATAACATCTAACATCTCTATAAAAGTTGTTCATCATATTTTTGCATTCACTTGACTTAAGACCATACTTGTTACAATTAAATCATTGACCGGAGAATGATGGACCATTTGAATTCATTCTAGTTCTACATTGAGCTACCATATGGCCAAATTTATTGCAAACATAACAAATACCATTAAATTTTTGAGCATTAGGTTGTCTTACCGGATACCTTCTAGTGTTGTTCATCTGATTTCCTTGTCTAAACCTCCTTTGTCCAGATTTCCTTAGTCCTTGTCTAGATCTGGAACCTTATCCTTCTTCATATCCAAGACTTTGTTTGTCACCATCAGTCCTCTGACTTTTAATTAGTTCATCAAGCTTGGCTGAGCTAATCTTGAACTTCTCCTTGAATTCATTTGTTGTAGCAAGTTCATCTCTGAGATCAACAATGTGCTTTTCAATCTATTCCTCATTGTGTGTGGTTTGTTCTAACTCTAGTTCCAACTAAATGAATTCATCAGTAATTCGACTGCATTCTTTAGATTTCTCTTTCAGGGATTGGGCAAGCTTTTCTTCATTCTTCTTTCTATCTTCAATTTCCTTAATTATCCTCATCATGATAGATTTCATCTCATGCTTTTGAACTGTATTATCCCTGGCAATCTTTTCACATTATTTTGTCTTTTCCTTCAGGGCCTGACTTAGTTGCTCATCTACAATGCGTTTATTGTCTTCATGCTTGATCTGATCACAAAGTTCCCTTCTCTTCTCCCTGGACTTGTTCATTTTTTCTTTCAATGACTCAATGAATCTCTCAGCATTCATGAGATTTTCTTGTAATTCTCGGACTTCATTTTTTGCCTAATCAAGATCATCTAGGGCCACCATAATTTGTTATTGAAGACTACTTGAATCCATTGAAACACTTTCCAAGATCTTCCTCAAGCTTTTAAGCTTCTTCCAAGGAACTGAACTTTGATACCAATTGTTGGAGTCAAGCAACACTGAGAGGGGGGGTGAATCAGTGTTGTGCAAATTCTAACTTTATTAATCTGATTCTTAAAGTTTTGATAACATTCAATCAAAATAAAGATGCATGCACATAAGACAAATAACCACAATACCATAACACAAAGATTTTTTACGTGGAAACCTTGTTAGGGGAAAAACCATGGTGGAGGTCAATCCACAATATTGTTTTGAGTATACTCAAAAGAAATGATTACAAATGGGAATGGATTTGCATTCAGGCACACTACCTAGAGCTCACTGCTCAAAAATAGAAAGGCTCACTATCTTACAAAAGTTTGGAATATTTCCAAGGATTTGAACTGATAGAGTAGCATCTACAAATGCTTGATTATAGTTTTGGTTAGGCTCAACAATCCAATTCAGGACCTTCTGACTGATTATTCTCTTATGCTCTATTCTGCTTCAATTTTCACCAAAAATCCTTAATGCACAAGTGAAACTGTGCATAATCGCTCTACTGATCTTCTGACATTCGCAACAAACATTAACTCACATCGAACACACACCAAAATTATATAATCGACCACTTATATATATCCGCCATCAAGAATTCAATCACTTCAAGTCGGCCTCAACAAAGTAAGAAATATTCACAAACTGTCAACTTAAATCATTCATAACATTCAATGTGCATCCTTAAGAGTCAGCCACAACATAGTGAGGACCCAAATCAAAATGATCAAACACAAAAATACTTAAACAATAATCCCTCAAATATCTGTGACACACCATATTCACCAAGTCAGCTTCCATATACTGATAAAGAGGAAATTAGTTCACCAGACCTTCTAACTTCCACCAAAATTGATATGAGGCACCAAGATTTATAGATAACACATATTATCCATCAAACAATACTCCCTGAGATCCACAGCATAAAATAATGACAGAAGATATGCATATGAATCGAAGAAAATGAAGTTATTGGATGCTCTATTCTAACTAAATAGATAACTACTGATCTTCAATTTATCTATCAGTATGAGAAAATTGCAACGCACGGATCGACTAGCTGAAAAGGGTTTCCATCAATGACAACGCCAAAAAAAAATTGCAGTGTCTCTTGCCAACAGGCACCAAATGGTGTTTAGAAACAAGCTAAATGAAGATGGAGTGGTACTAAGAAATAAGGAAAGATTAGTGTGCAAGGGGTATGCACAAGTTGAAGGTATTGACTTTGAAGAAACATTTACACCTGTGGAAAGATTAGAAGCAATCAGAATGTTTCTTGCATTTTCAATATATAAGGGATTCAAAGTATATCAGATGGACATTAAATCTACATTCCTTAATGGAAACCTAGAAGAGGAAGTCTACATAGAACAATCAAAAAAAATTCAGCTATCAGAAGATGATGATTATGTGTGCAGATTAATGAAAGCATTGTATGGTCTTAAGCAAGCACCCAAAGCATGGTATTCTAAATTAGACCAATATCTACAGCAACAAGGATTCAAAAAGGGATGTGCAGACAGTAATTTGTATTTCAAATCTAAAGGTGAGCACATGATTATTGTTGTTGTATATGTAGATGACATCATTTTTGGAGGTAGCAATGATAAAATGTGTAAAATATTTTCTACGCATATGCAAGATGAGTTTGAGATGTCAATGTTAGGGGAGTTGTCATTTTTCCTTGGCCTACAAATTGTACAAACTTAGAATGGAATATTTATATCTCAAACAAAATATGCTAAGGAAATGCTTTAAAAGTTTGGTATGGAGGATAGTAGACCAATTAGCACCCCCATGATAACTAGTTGTAAGTTAAGCAAATTAGATGACTCACCAAATGCAAATCAAATGTTGTATAGGTAAATGATTGGTAGCTTGTTGTATTTAACTACATCAACGCCAGATATTATGCAAGCTATACGTTTAGTTGCAAGGTTTTAGGCTGCACCAAATGAATCTCATGTCACACAATAAAAAGAATTTTTAGATATATCAAAAGCACTATTGATTATGGATTGTGGTACCCCAAGAGCAAGGATTTTTCCTTGACCGCATATATAGATGCAAATTGGGCCGGATGTGCAGATGATAGGAAAAGCACAAGTGGAGGAACATTCTTCTTTGGAAACAAGTTGGTTTCCTGGATGAGCAAAAAGAAAGAATCAATCACTTTCCATAGCAAAAGAAAAATATGTAGTAGCAGTAGCATGTTGTACTCAAGTCCTATGGATGAAGCAAACGCTTAAGGAAATCAAGGTAGAATACAAAGAGGCTATCTTTATTCTTTGTGAAAATTCAAGTGCAATAAATATCTCAAAAAATCCAGTGATGCACTCTAGAACAAAGAACATATCCATAAAGTATCACTTCATTAGAGAGAAGGTTGCAGACAAGGAAGTCAGCCTGGAGTATGTTCCCACAAATTAACAAGTGGTTGAAATTTTCACCAAGCTTCTTCCCAAAGAACAATTTGAATATCTAAGGTAGAAGTTGGGAGTCATTGATCCCACATCATGTCACTAAATGTTAGTGATAGGGAATGAATCTAGGGGGAGATTCACTTGTTCCTCATTTATCTCTGGACGTGGAAAGGATAGATCAAGTCAAGTAACAATGGTTTTACAAATTTTTAATGACTTGATGGTTGTATAGTCAAGAATTCCCACTTTCTCTTTGAATTGTTTGTCAAAGGGGGAGCATATTTTCAGAAGTATGCCCTTTGCCATTGATTTCAAAGGGGGAGAAATGTGAGCAATGCTCAACATAGGAGTAAGGAGAACTATGTGCAAAATTCAAATGAGAAGAGATGCATGTCAAAGGGGGAGTGAATTATGTAAATGGTTCAATTGGTACAGATATTTAAGGTTACATGCTACAATTAGTATCAGACCATTTTGTTAATTGGTATGAGCATTTAGTTTTTCCATCAATGACAAAGGGGGAGATTGTTAGCATATTGTTGTAATTGATTTCAAAAGGGGATCAGGAATGAGATGGAACTGATCCTATATGAAGGGTGTTGGAATTAATGTCAAAATTTTGTCATTGATGTATAAGGAGAGATATGGTGTGTTGTGGATTTGGTTCTGGAAGATGGAGTGTAAGTTGCAAAAATTGCTCAAATATTGCAGTGTGGTCATGTAAAATTGACATGATACTACAAAAGGTTCTTCCAGATGTTTGAAAAAATTAGAGTCTAGATTTAATGTGGGTTTTCTAAGTACATTCTAGATATATAATTTCTAGGATCAAATGGTGTGTTGGATGCTTACAAATGGTTATGTCTTCTCTCTGGTAGAATTAGGGTTTACTAGTTAAACCCTAGGGTTGTAATCATGGAATTTTGTTTTGATGTTGACTACCTATCACAAGTTACCGGTTGCATAAGTTACAACTTATTGTCATTTAATTCATTCAGTGATTAGATCTCTTCACCTAGTACTCTAGGTTGGAGAAGTCTGTGTGTTTGTATCGGGTAGACCACATCATGTCAAGAGGAGATGGTTTTGTTTCCCTTCAACTTGGTGATGATAACTTGATCAATGGAGGAGATCAAGCCTTGATGATCTGATGGCTATCACGTTAGTCCTTTGCATCGTGATTATGACTTCAAAGATAGACATGATTTATGCAATGGGTGATGGTGTATGATCAAATATTGTGATCAAGAAGATCTAAGGGACAACGCGGAATGGTGCAGATTGAGTGAGGATGATCGGATGGTTCCTGTAGTGTATCTAGTGTGACTCAACAAAGGAAGTGGCACTAGTGGAGAATGATGCAAGATTTTACAGGTGTCGGGATATGATTGCATCACATGTGTTCTTCACATCCTATTTCATATTTTCTATTTTCTAGTGCATTCAACAATGAGCGATGAATGTAAGAAGGAAGTGGAAGGTGAAAACGTAACAGTTTCCTACCAGCCCACTAAGATTTTGTGGGCCCATATTTTCAACCAGTCATATAGTAGGGGACGGTGTAGATTGGTTGGAAATTGATCCAACGATGATCATTGAATTTCTTAACATCACGAAAATGAAGGGTGCACTCTATGACATTATAGTGATAAGCGATAGACAGAGATCAATGGCTTAGGTTTAAAGGTATATGATCAGACAATGATTGTTATACTCATTCATATCACAAAAATGAAAGGAAAAGTCTGAAGTGAAGTTGTGATGTGTGATGGATATAAGGTGGACGAGATTAAAGGCTCAGATTCAAAGGAGGAATATCTAATAGTGTTCACTACATCAATTCACATCGTTGTTGTGAATTGAACATTTGGTGAAGAACGGTGAGATGTGATAGTCATGAATAAAAAGATCGATGATGGATATTTAAAAACCATTTATCTGGCGATCAGGTTTTAAAGGAAAACAATTAAGTTGGAGTCATAAGATCATGGTGTGAAGACAAGTGATTTATGGCCCAAATTTGAACGTGAAGATGACAAACAACTAAGTCCATTTAAATAGGGTCTCAATTGATAAAATGACATAGTGGTGAAAATTAAATTTTTAATTGCACTAGTGACCAATGTCGGTGAATATTTGATGTGCAAAATTGTGGCACAAATTGCTATAGAGGATGGAATCAAGATCAAATTGGATATTCAAAAGGATGTATTAATTACATATTTGATCTTAGGGTTTGACATAGAGAGAATAAGGGAATTCTCTGTAATTGAATTTAATGTTGTGCGGATCAATACAGGAGTATGGAAGTGGAGAAGATATTCTGGAACACTAACAAAAGATCTAATTATGGTAGAGAACCTTGATGTAATCACCATTGGTTAGAAACTCCACAAAACATATGATTAGATAATGGACAAAAAACTTATTGTACGTGAGTAAGTTGAGTGAAGAAGTGTGAGCACATACACAGAAGGTGTTTTGAGCTTTTATGGCAGACAAAGAATACACTAAAAAGAGAAGTGAGAGTTGGAGAAGGTGTTTGAGTGTGTATTAAGGAGGATAGAGAATGCACTAAGAGAAGAACAGAGTAGAACAGAGGGGTGCAGTGTAGAGAAGTGAGTTGTTGTGGCAACAGTAGACAGTTGAACAATTGCAAAGTAAGCTATAACATTGATTTGAGTTCCTAAGGAACAAATTGTAATAATCATTTATGTTGTAAATTTGATAGGTTGGAGCCATCATATAACTAATTTGGTGCTCAGATTAGGGGATCGGTTTCTCCTTAGGGTTGGTTCCCTTAAGATTTGTAACGGAAGATTTCTTTGTGAGGTTGGATTAGGACAGTAGATCCTAGCAGCATTTTCTCACCGTGGTTTTTTCCCATCTTGGGTTTTGCACATATATCTTGTGTTATGAGCTATTAGATTGTATGCTTGTTTAGATTTTTGTATTTCATGTTTCCATCTACACAATAAGTTTTTAAGAAAGATCAATCTGCTCTAAAGGTTAAAAAATTAAAATATTAATATCTATTGATTCACCCCCCCCCACCTAGTAGATTGTTGTGTTCCAACAATAAAACCAGGGGATTGGTGTCTCCTTAGGGTTGGTTCCCTTAAACATTGTAATTAGAAGATATTCATTATGAGGCTAGTTTAGGACAGTAGATCCTAGCAGCTATTCTCACTGTGGTTTCTCCCATTGTGGGTTTTCCATGTATATCTTGTGTTATGAGTTGTGTGTGTGGTTTACTTTTCTGAATTTCATGAATTAATCTGCACATAAAAGAGTAAAAGTTTTAAGAGCCAAATTTTAAGTAATCTACTAATTCACCCCCCTCTTAGTAGATTGTTGTGTTCTAACAGTCCGCACAAATCTATATGGATCAAATCTAATGGATTTGTTGTCTAATACTCCTTAGCAAGAAATTTTCTCTTAGTTTGTTTTCCTTCATGATATGGTTTATAGCTGGTAGATTGAGGCTTCTTAACCTTTGGCATATCTCAAACCATTCCTCTTGAGCTAATCTTCATAATATCATCAAAATTAATGTGTCCCAATATTTTGTATAAAATCCAACTTTCTTCTCTTTGCACAGTAAGGCAGTTTTTTTCCATTTAGCTCGTTGAGATGATATATGTCATTGTTTGTCAGGCTTCCTTCCACAATCAGTTCTTCAGTACTATATTTCTTGATTTCAAATCCCTCAACATTGAAAGATAGCTTATAACCTTTATCACACATTAGACTTACACTTAAAAGATTATTCTTTAGTCCTTCAACATACAAAATGTCATGATTTTTTTTCCTACCACAATCAAGAATCAAGGTACCCTTACCAGTGATTTTGGTAATAGAATTGTTTCCAAGAGTCACAAAACCTCCTTCAAATTTCTTAAAATTCATGAACTTACTTTTATCTCTAGTCATGTGGCTAGAACATCTGATATATATGATCCACAAATTCTTCACTTTCCAAGCATGTAAAGCAGTTTGAGAAATCATTGATTTCTCTGCCTTTTTCTCTTCTGAAACATTCTTCCATACTTTATCTAATTCATGAAAAATAATAATAACTAGAAAAATAATAATTGAACCTAGTGTTGTATCCTTGTATTCTAGATGTTCTATTTATCTTTTGAACTTGGATAAAACTATTATTTTGTGTCTTGCTACCATCACTTGCAATAACCCTTTTAGACTTTGTACTTCTAGAACTAGTCACTTCCAAACTCCCTTTAGTAGGCTTCATTGGTTGTTTTGTAACTTTTTTCTTTTGATCATCAAAACCAATTCAAGTTTTGACATGCGGAGATCATTGGCATCCCAATATTTTATCTAGAGTCTTGGTACTCTTTCTAAACTTTAGTTGCAACTAATGATTCACCTTCTCAAGCTCTTTTCTTATTGAAACAAATTTTTCCTCAAGCTTCTCATAGTCCTTATCCCTTGATAGCAATCTTTCGGTCAAAACTTCTTCAAATTTTTTTCTTCATCCCGAGTCTTCATATCAATTATCATCTTCTCTACTCTATCTAGATCTGAAGATACCTTTCTTGGCAACATGAGGATGATCATGTATGGTATTGCCATTGATGGCAACCCATTGTAGAAGTGATGGTTCATCAATTTGTATTAAGTATGGATCAAGCCAAGTGTTTTTGGAAAATTGGCTAAGTGTTTGACCTAGATAGTGATGTGATAGAGCATTAGTTATTTGGATTGTGTTAGGGTTCAGGCAGATCAAAGCAACAATCATTAACAATTATATGTAGATTAAATAACCCAAAAATAATAATGAAGAATAACACAAAAGGGATCAACATAGGATTTCAACGTGGTTCACCCAATATGGGCTACATCCACAGAAACTCAGCCATCCAATGATTTTATTATCCAGTGCAAAATAGATTACAATCTTGTGAATACCATTGCCACAACTTATATCCAAGCCACTTATAACAAGCCTTTTGGAAGCTTCTAGAATTAGGGTTTTACAAACTCATTTTTCATTTTTCAGTTAACAAAAAATTAACTATTGACCCCTTAACGTGAAAAAAGGGAAAAAAAATCAAGGGTTGCGCCCCTCCCCACCCCGGAAAGAATGTGTAAAGAGTGTATAGTATTTGCATGATCAGTCATCACATACCAATAGTTCGCATTGCTTTGTACTACAATATCTTGTCATATGGTTTTTAGGTGATAATGGTATGTGTTGAAGTAGTCTATATCCAAATTTTTAGGGTTGTATACCTTCCGCAGCAAAATATATTGATGTAAGAGTATTGGCCTAAGCAAAAATGTTGGAATGCTCTGCATTTCACCATGGATGATCATTGGTATTTGTGGATTTGAGGAAGTTCTTGAAGATTTCAGATGTGTGTTCACTTCGAGTCTCAAGTGGTTTGGTGGTCCATGTGTCAAGTTTAGAGATGAACAATGGGTTCATTCAATTGTTGCCTCACTAGTTTTGTTGTGTGGTGTTGACCTAAGGGTTTTGGGGTTGTACGGAACTAAATTATGTATGGATAAAAATCATAGGAATATCTATAGGTCATACCAACCTATCTTGGTAAAAAACACACTTTGGTTACTTCCATAAGGTATGTATTATGGATTTTTGAGCCAACATATTATGGTGTCACATGTTTCATCTAATTAGGTTGACCTAATTGATGATATGATTATTTGTGGAATATATACATATATATAGAAGGTCAATTTGTTGATGATAAGAAATTGAAATGAGATCAGATATGTGAGGTGTGTAGTGAAGTTTGAAATGTGATAGTAGTGAAGTCTTGTGACAATGAGGAATGAAGTGTGTAAAGTTAGTTTTATGAGCCTAACGGGAACTATATCTTCAACATATAGTAGATGCATTGTAAGTAGTTCAAATTATGGCAGTAAGATATCAATTTCTTTATCTTCTATAATTTTGGAGGAAGTGATATTCCTTGGGAAGTGAGCCCTCCTATTTTCTGGATAGTGATTCCTCTGAGAGGTGAGACCCTTAGGTAATGAGCCTCCTATAATCTATTGTAACCGGTTATGATATATTGTGAGCTAATCCTCGCCGTGGTTTTTTCTTTTCAAGGTTTTTCCATGTAAATTTGGTTTTCTTGTGTTGATTGTTTTGATGCATGCTTTAATTATTCCTTTCCATTTCTGCAAGTTCATTGAGATGCTTTGAATGTACTTTTAAGTTAATGAATTTTAGGGAATATTGATTCACCCTCCCTCTCAGTATTTTGGGTGTTCAACAATTGGTATCAAAGCAAGGTTCTTTCAATTTTCTTAATAGGTGAGGTAGATCTTGGAGTTTGAACACATGGAAACTAGGAGGTATCCTATAGCTTCAGAATAAATTATTATGGAAGGATTTACTAAAGAAGATTATGAGGTTGATATGAAAAGAGAGCTCAAATCTGCTCTTGATGACCTGGATAAACCAAAATGTGAGAATAGAGATCTAAAAGAAACTCTTAAGGAAGTAGATGAATGTATCAAGAAGTTGAGGAATCAATTCATGAAAGTTAAAGAGCAACCCAAGGAGACAAATGAGTATAAACAATCAAATGAGACAATCACTAATCTGAAAGTGCAAGTTGAAGAAGGAAAAAGAGTTGAAGGTTGCTTGAATGCTAAGTTGAAAGAAAAATTTGTAGAATTCTCAAAGCTTGAAGAAGTTATCCCTAAGGAAAGATATTGGAAAATCAAAGAGTCAAGAAGACAAATTCAAGAAGAGATCCACCTTGATTGATGATATTCTTGCTAGTCAAAAGGCCTCTAAGGACAAAGAAGGATTGGGGTTTGAAAAGGGATAAAAATCAAAGGAAAAATAGACTTAAAACTATGTTGAAAGGAGAATAATGAACAAAGGAAGACTGGAGATAAGAAGAGAAATATCAAACATATCTAGAACTAGAAGAAATATTTAAAGAGACCTCCTATTAGACAACCAGCTTCACAAAGGTACCCATATTTTAATAGTTACTATTATTATTACAACAAATTTGGACATAGAACTATATAATGTAGAAGTAGGATGAATTGGAATTTTCTATAATTTTTCGGTCAATGCTATGCATGCAATAGATTTCGTCATAAGGCTAGTGAATACAGAAGATGGATGATGAATAGTTACAATAATGGTATGATGCCTCAATCATTCCCTGACTACTATTACACATGTAATGGGTTTGGGCATAAGGTTATTGAATGCAAATATAAAATGGAAAGAAGTTTTCTTCATAACAAAGTGTCACATGTTATAAATGTAATAAACCAGGACACATAGCTAAGTTAAAGAAGATGAAACCTTTTGTTCCATAGAAGAAGATTGATTTAATTAAGGTAAAGAAGGAGATGAACAAGATCTAGAAGAAAAAGGAAGAAAATGATGTGAAGAATGAGTCTATGCCAAATTCTAGTGTAGATGTTTCATTCAGAAGCTAGATAGAAAGTGTTTGGCTTAGGGTATTTTGAACCAGAGTATGCCAACTTGACGGAGAAAAATTTGGATGTGTGGACAGAATTCCCTAATTTCTTCTATGATGATGAGTGTGTGAAGTATGTTCTAAGTAGAATTTATAATAAATTCATGTGGTTGGATATGCCGCATATGATAACCAAAGAGGAAATTAGAGTTGTTATCGGTTTGTGCTCCACAGGACCTGTCCCAGCATTGAAGGCAGTAAAGAATGAAGTGGTGATGAAGCTTATTGGATCCAAGTTTGACAAGTGTGCCCTAACAGTGAATGACATTGAAGATCCATCTATCAAATATGCTACAATGATGATTGGTTAGAAGATATTTTAAACAAATAGAGAGAATTTTGTCACTACCACTATGATACATATGGCTTATCAGATGGTGAAAGAAGGCAAAGACATTAATCTTTGTGAGCTCTTGCAATTACAGTTGTTGGAAATTTTATAGAAGACTAAGGAGTCAAAATACCATTTTCGGTATGGTACTCTTATCATTTTCCTAATATTTTACTTTCTCAATGAGTTTCCCAAAGTGAAGAATGTTGTATGGCAAGATAATATTCCTATAGGTGTTCAAATTAGATATCAATTGAGGAGATATCCTAGTAAAGATTCTTGTGGTTCAATGGTGTTGGGGTTCTTTAAACACTTTCAAGCTCGAATGCAAGAGAGAGAAAGTATTCCAAGTAAATTTGTGGACAAGTATAAGAATGAATTAACATTTATGGTTAGCAAAGATTACTACTACATGGAAGTAGTTTAACCTAGAACTGTTTGGTTTTTGGAGTTGCCTTATGAGGTAGATGACTCTGAATACATTGGTCTTATAGAGATTGTGTCAAGAAAACCTAGAGATACAACAATTAAATAGTTTGGTACCTATAAAGAGAAATCAAGTAAAGAGAACCTGGAAAATAAAAGGAAGGATATTGAAGAAGAGGTTGAAAAGATGAAAGTTGAGTTGGAAAAGAAGTTTGGTACCCCTATGGACCCTATGGAAAAATCTAAAGATACATTTGCACCTTTAGAGACTCCACAGAGATCAAGAAGGCCAAGTAAGACCTCACCCTCCACACCTACTATTACCAAGCCTTTTGAAACAAAACCAATAGGTGGTTCTAAGAAGATAGACACATATAGCCTTCCTAAGCAACAAAAGGATCCAAAGAGAAGAAAGAAATAAAAAGAAACAAGAGTTAGATATTTAGAAGAAGAAGGAGAGGAAGAGGAAGAACATCAAGTGGTCCAAAAAAGGAAATCAAAAGTCTCCTAGGAAGAGACCAGTACAAAAAAGGGAAAGAAGAAAGAGGATACCCCTTTGGTCCCTGAGCATAGTCCTATGAAGTTTGATGCACTATTCAGTGCTATAGCAAATTTTGGAATCTTGAAGGATACAGTTGAAATGTGTCTGGAAGACAATAATGCAGATAAAGCAACAATTGAAGAGGCCATTTTCAAATGCATGGTGATATTTAATGTTGGCCTAGGTGAGATAGAGGATTATTTGTTGGATGATTTAAAAGGTGTATTGAGTGCAAGAAGACAAGAGGCAATTGCAGAAAATGCAAAGATGAAAACTTTTTCCTTGGAGAAGATTGGTTCCTCATTATCTCATGAGGAAAGAGCTAAGTTTTCTCAATTGTACCCCCAAAATATTAGGAAAAACAAAGATTAAATACTCTTATGAGAAAATACAAGGATGATATAGAGAAGCTAAGAAGAGAAATATTGCAAATAGTTGAAAATATTCTTAAGGAGTTGGGAGCCTCTCTAGGGTATGAAGATCAAATATAGCAAGATGCATCCCTCTTGGAAAGAAATGAGCCACTCAATGAGCAACATGAGAAAGATGATATGTTAATAGATAACACTCATCTCAATGTGGAGATAACTATTGAGCAGAATAAAGAGGATGAGCAAGGAGTCTTGAAGAAGACTAAAGCTCAAAAGGAACAAATTTGTCCCTCCTCTGAAAGTTGAGAAGATTGCAGAAGAGTTTTTTGGAAGTAGAAAGAAGAAGAGTGATACACAAGAAGAAGAAAGCACTAAAATAGGTTGTGAATCCTTCGGACCCTCTAGAGATTCATTCAAAATATTCTAGACATGAAATTGTAGTTCCAACTAGTGGTGTCTGTACAACTATTACAAATTCCTATGCAACAAGGTCAAGTGGATATGGATAGGATCTCTCCTCTCCATAAGTTGCAACTTGGTGATGTACTCCATGCCTCTACAAGAAAGGAGATACTTCAAACTCACTAGAAGAGCACAAATTTGGTTGATGAATCTGTCAAGGTGCTATAAGAAGACCTTCTCGAAGTATCCATAGATACTTCTTTATTAGGTGTGCAACAATTGAAATTATTGCTAGATTCTTTAAGGAGTACTTTGTAGGTCTGGAAGAGAAGATTGGAAGGGAAGCAACAAATAAGTTGGATAAAAAGAGGATAGATGATGCCTCAGATAAGTGTGCTACTATGCATACCAAGTTGTAAGGAAACTTTAAGGATGTTCAAAAGTGTTTGGAGGAAGCCAAACAATTGTTTCAATTTTGTTTGAAATGGCCATTGTCTACAAAGAGCATAAAGGATCAGATGGACTCAATTAAAGCCTCTAGTGTATATGATTTGGTGAATGATGGAGATGGTGCTACTAGAGTAGTCATTCAAAATTTGCATGATCAATTCTTTCTACTGCAAGAACAAAAGATAAAATCATAATGCAGTACAGTCAGCTTCAAGATATGGTAAGTGTAAGGATTACTTCTTTAACTAGAGTTTTGGCTAATGTGGAGAAGGTTGTATAAAAGATTATAGTGCCCAACTCTTTGGAGAAGGAGAAGACCTTTATGTAAAGTTTGATAGAGTTACATGTTGGCTTTCACCAAGAAGTATTGGGAGGAACACCTTGCAAAATTAGATACATCATATCAGGGTATATTACCCTCATCCAATTAAGGTGTACATTTTTTGAATTGTATAGTCAATTTTTTATATCAATGTACATATGAGGAGTTAGTAGATGGTATTGTAGTATATTTTATAGATGGTATTGTAGTATATGATGGATAACATAGATATGGGGATCTATTCTCATGCAAATAGATCAGTAAGGGGATGTAACATAGAGTTACTACCCTTTGCCCTTAATGTAAAAGGGGGATTGAAGCATATAAGTGTGTTGCCATCAATAAAAAAGGGGGAGATTATTGGAAACATGAGTATGATGATGTATGGTTTTTTCATTGATGGAAACCCATTGTAGAAGTGATGGTTCATTAGTATGTATTTATTCTGGAGCAGACCAAGTTTTTTTGGGAAATTGGCTAAGTGTTTGACTGAGATAGTGATGTGACAAAGCATCAGTTTTGTGGTAAGCATTGCTCCGCACTACAATATCTTGTCATGCAGTTTTGAGGTGATATGGTACATGTTGAAGAATTCTATATCCAAAATTTCAAGGTTGTATTTCTTCCACAGTAGAAGATATTGATGCAATAGTATCGGGCTAAGCAAAGATATAGCTATAGATGCAAAGTTCATGTTGGAATGCTTTGCATTGCACCATGGATGATCATTGTGCTTCGTAGATTTGAGGAAGTTCTTGATGATGTCATATGTTTGTGCATTCCAAGTGTCAAGTGGTTTGGCAGTCCACATTTCAAGTTTTGGGATGAATAGTGGGTTCATTCAGTTGTTAACTCACCAATTTTGTTGTGTGATGTCGACCCAAGGGTTTTGGGGTTGTGCAGAACTAAATTGTGTTTGGATCGGAATCATAGGAGTATCTATAGGTCATATTAACCTATATTGGTGAAGAATGTTCTTTGGTTACTTCTACAAGGTACGTATGATGGAGCTTTGAGCCAGCAGGTTATGGTATCACGCATTTCATCTAATTAGGTTGACCTAATTGATGATATGATTGTTTGAAAAATATATACATATATATAGAAGGTCAATTCATTGATGATAAGAACGTGAAATGAGATAAGATATATGAGGTGTGTAGTGAAGTGTGAAATGTGATACTAGTGAAGTCTTGTGACAGTGAGGAATGAAGTGTGTAAAGTTAGTTTTTTAAGTCTAATTGGAACTGTATCTTCAACATATATTAGATGCATTATAAGCAGTTAAAATTATGGTAGTGATCCATCCTTTTGTATATCTTTTGTAATTTTGGAAGAAATGATCTTCCTTGGGTAGTGATCCCCCCTATTTTATGGAGAGTGAGTCCTCTGAGTAGTGAGCCCCTTAGGTAGTGAGCCTCATGTAATCTATTGTAATTGGTTATGATATATTGTGAGCTAATCCTCACTGTTGTTTTTCCCTTTCAAGGGTTTTCCACATAAATATGGTGTTCTTGTGTTGATTATTGTGATGCATGATTTAATTTTTCCTTTCAATTTCTTCAAGTTTATTGAGATCCTTTGAATGAACTTTTAAGTTGATGAATTTTAGGGAATACTGATTCACTCCCTCTCTCAGTATTTGAGATGTTCAACAACCTTTTCTTTAGCCTTCACTTCTTCTGCAATTTTCTTCTCCGGTCTCTTAAATCTCCTTACCAACACAAAACAATTATTCCACAAGATCTACCTCATCCTCATTGTTCCCAAAATCAATTATTCCACAAGATCTACCTCATTATTCCACAAGATCTACCAACATCTCCTTCAATTATTTCCATGGCCATGAATACAACCATCACTTTTTCATCTCTGGAGATATCTTCATCTTATATATCAATAGAGTAGCCTTCCTCATTAGTGTAGAAACTCTTTTGTTTCCTCTAACCTTTATTCCTTTTCTAAAATGATTTATTTCCATACTTTTTCTCAACATTGTTAGAGTCCTTATGGGGACACTTATCCATAAAATTTCCTACTTCATTTCAATTTAAACACTTGAAAGGTAACTTGCCTTTATACTTACTGAAACCTCTTTGTAGCTTCTTCAAAAAATTGGATTCCTCTAGATCTGATCCAATATTAGAATCTAGATCAACTTGCTTCTTATATACTTTGAATATCACCTCTTTCCTTATAAAATTCTCACTTTCAAATCTCATTTCAAAATCAGTTAGGATTCCATGCAATTTAGCTTTCTTCAAAACATTCAGATCTTTAGCTTCTTCAATGGCAGAAACTTTAGAATCAAACCTTCTAGGAAGAGATCATAGTACCTTTTTCAAAATAGTTCTTTCTTTCAATTCCTCACCAAGACCTCTAATAGAGTTGACAACTTCATCAACCTGGAGTAGGAATGTGGCAGTATTTTCATCTTCAGACTTTCAAACTGAGATCTGTGAGTTTGAAGCTTTTCCTCTTTGAATTTTTCATCACCTTCATAGATGGTATCCAAGTTTTCCCATACTTCCTTCTCTATTTTTCACCATGTTACTTTCACAAATTCAAAGTTAGTCAATCCACATAAAATAGCATTCCTTACCTTAGCATTAGTTTCACAAGCCTTCTTTCTGACTCGATCCCTAGGAGGGTTTTCAAGAATATCATATCCCTCTATAACTAACATCCAGATATAGGGTCCTAGAGCCATCAAGTAGGATTCCATCCTAAATTTTCAAAATGCATAATTGGATCCATCAAAGAGTGGTGCCTTATTTGTAGATAATCCTTATTGAGCAACTAAGTGTGTCATCCTAGAACTACCTTAAGTTTTTAGGCTTCTTCAAAGGAACTTGGCTTTGATACCAATTGAAGGGAACAAAATCTTTTAAGAGGGATGGTAAATCATTAGATCAAATCAATTTAAAACTCTTTAATTCAACACATATATCAGACATGAAACTTGAATCAAATTAGATATTGATGTGTGGCTAATAGACTCAGATGCTTCTTTCCACATGACCTCTCACAAAGTTTGGTTCTTGAAGTATGAAAAGTATGACAGTGGGAAGGTGTATGTGGGTGATAAATCTCACCTTAATATTGTTGTCCATGGAAGAGTCAAGATCCAATTCCCTAATGGTAGAGTGAGGGGAATTGATGGTGTTTTGCACATCCCTAGTTTGGCATGAAACCTACACTTAGTGAGTAAGATGGGTGATGTGGGAGTGTAGGTTGTTTTCTCGAGTGGTGGATGCAATATGACTAGAGGTTCTATGGTGATTTCTAAGGGTGTTTGGATTGGCGCCTTGTATCAGTTAGATGTATGCACGATTAAATGCAATAGTGCATCTATGAAGTCTAAGAAAAGGGCTTTGGATTATTCATCCTCATCATTAAGTTGAGCAGAGAAGAAGACTGTGGTGTCTACATATGACAGTCTTGTTTTTGGGGTACCTAAGGGTGCCAATTCTTTGGAGATGAAGCTCCCATCAGATAAGACAATGTTGTGGCACCAAAGGCTTGGCCATTTTTGTGAGAAGGTTCTTAGAGCCCTAAAAAATAAGAGCATTTTTTAAGGCCTTGATGATTGTGATCTCGAGTTCAATTTTACAAACATTTTATATATGGGAAACATGTTCCCTTTTATTCTAGTTCTCAAAAATCTTCTAGGCTTTTGGATTATGTGAATTCTAATGTGTTTGGTCTAGTTAATGTTCCTTCTTTGTCTAGATTTTTGTACTTTATCTCATTCATAGATGACTATTCTAGAAGGAAAATTGTGTATTTCCTCATAAGTAAATCTAAGGTTTTCAATCGATTTAAGGAGTTCAAATCCTTGGTTGAAAACCAGACTGGTAGAAAAATCAAATGCTTGAGAATGGATAATGGTGGTGAGTTTTATTCTGCAAAATTTGATAGGTTATGTAAGGACCATGGGATTGAGAGACACAAGACAACTCCATACACCCCATAGAAAAATGGAGTTTTAGAAAGGATGAACAGAATGTTGATGGAGAGGACTAGGAGTATGTTGAGTGGTCCTGGCCTTGAACAAAAATTTTGGGCTGAAGTTGTAGCCACTACATGTTATCTAATCATATCTCCTTCTCCAACACTTGTTTAAAAGACACCCATTGAGGCATGGTCTAGCAAGAATCCCTCAATGAGACATCTTAGAGTCTTGGGTTTTAAGGAATATTCTCATGTGCTTGATGCGAAGATATCTAAGTTGGAGAACAAGGTAGTGAAGTGTATCTTCATTAGCTATGGTGCTAGTGTAAAAGGGTACAATCTTTGGGATCCAATTGTAGAGAAGGTTCTCTATGGTTGGAGTTTAATCTTCCATGAGCTGAAACCTTCCATGGTTGATCTATAGCCAAGGAAGGAAGAGAAACAAAAGGAGGTAGTTCAAATTCCACCCACTCTTGAGAGAGATGAATTACATACTGTTGGTGGACCTGATGATGAGGGGAGCTCTAGTAGCTCTAACAGTTATGAAGAAGAGTTAGAACCTCAACCTTAGCCATTAAGGATGTCTACATGAGAAAGGCGATAACTGGATAGATTTGGATATTCTATGTTAGACTCTAGTTGCATATTTGCTTTGATTGCTAACACTAATGAACCTAGGATTATTAGAGAGGCTATAGGTATGCATGTTTCCTAAGGGATGGAAACCTATTGGTTGTAAATGGGTGTTCAAGAAGAAAATGGGTCCTGATGGTAGCATTGAGAAGCATAAGGCAAGGCTGGTTGTGAAGGGATATTCCCAAGTGGAGGGAATAAATTATGGGGAGATTTTCTCTCCTCTAGCTAAGTTGGCATCCATTCATTTCTTGTTATCACTTGCAACAACTTATGACTTTGAGGTTGAGAAAATGGATGTGAATATAGCTTTCCTTCATGATGATTTGAGGAGGAAATTTACATATCAAAGCCAAATAATTTCGTTGTGAAAGGAAAAGAGAATCTAGTGTGCAAGTTGAGAAAATTTGTGTATGGTTTGAAACAATCTCCTTGGATGTGGTACCAAAAGTTCAACACCTATGTGTTTTCTTTAGTATTTTTGAGATTCAAATCTAACCATTGTGTTTATTACAAGACTGATAATGGTCACATTCTCATTGTTGTCTTGTATGTGTATGATATTATTATGCCCTACATACAAAGCCCAACTTTTTGCTTAGCAAAATTGGGACCCCCTCTATTTTCCTTCATTTCTTTGTTTTGGTATGTCATGTTCGCACTTTGTCTTTCTCATTTTTGTCCTTTCTCATACCTAGTTTGTTTTCTTTGTCTTTGTCAAATTAGGGTTTCAGACTGGAACTTACACTTTTCACTTGGTGAAGGTTCAATTTCCTTGTTCCATCTTGATTCTGATCTCTTCTTTCTTTTCGTCTTTGTTTTGTCGAGATCGGGTTTCGGAATGGAGTTGACACCTGACACCTTTCGGGGTTTCAAGTTATGGTTCCATCCTGGCTTCGATCTCAAATTCCTTGTTTTCATTTGTTTGGTTCGAAAATCAAGTATTGGACCGGAAACAAAACAAGGAACCTTTCCAAGGTTCCTATTCCTGGTTCAGTCCCAATCTTCATTTTCATGTTCGTTGTGCTTTTTTCCTATCAAGTTTGGGTTTAAGAACTTTCTCAGAACCTTGCACTCTTTGAAGGTTCATGTTTTGAGTTCCACCCTGATCCCGATCTCTAGCTCATTTTGCTTTGTTTTTCCTTCGGGTGTTGTTTGAGTTTGTGTTCCTTGTCTAGTCCTATTCCCAATCAACATCTTTTGGTCAGTGTCTTTTTGCCTCATTGTCTCGTTTCTATTTTTCTCTTCATTTTCATTCTTTGCTTTTCATCTTCATTGGCTTGTCATTTGTTCTTTTTTTTACTTGTGTTGTTTCTTTATTTTTTTTTATTTTGATCTTGTGTGGTCTTCTCGATGTCAGCTTTCATTGTCTTCGTTTTTGTCCTCTTTTACGCCGTTTGTCTTTAGAGTCAGAAAATAAATTAAAAATTAAAACATTTCAAAATACAAAAAAAATTAAAACATTTTGAAAAATACAAAAAAAAATTATAACATTTTGAAAAATACAAAAAATATAACATTTTAAAAATCCAAAAAAAAAAATAATAATTAGAAAATTTTATAAACAAATAAAGAAATTTATTTAATTTTAAATTTTAAATAAATAGATCTTTTTATTTTAAAAATATTTATAAAATTAAAATTTAGAAATAAATAAAAAAAAAAAAGATTTAGTAAAATAAAAGATTTAAAAAGAAGATTTAAATAAAAATATTTAAAATTTAAAATTAAAAGATTAAAGAGATAATAATAATAAGTAAATCTCTCTTTGGAATTTTTTTAAATTAATTTAAAAAAAAAATCATAAAATTGAAAACTTTAAAATTTAAAAAAAAAATCAAAAAGATAAAAATAAATAAATAAAAGAGTCCAAAAAAAACCTGACTGGCACAGGAGAGAATTAAATGAAAAGTGCATCAGGATTTAATATTTCCAATGGACTTTTCAAAGGGAAAAAAGGTCTGGTGTCAGCACATGAAACGATCCCGCTCCCACACACCCATGAGTGAAATTGTACTTTTGGAGTTGGTCGCGAGAAGACACCCAAACCATGCACCCAAAATTAAATGTTCAAGTTCTAGATTTTATCTGATTTTCGCCCCCGCACATAAGCAATAGGAATCAGGTCCCGAGCAGACACTAACCCCATTGTAATTAAGTGCCCTGGTTTAGGTATGAACCTGATCAGGAAACTTGCCATTGTAAAAGGGCACAAAGTCTGAAATTGCTTCAGATCCCGCTCTCGATAGTCATGAAACAAAATGCAGACTATAGAAGTCTCGCCCACCATTAATACTCCGCTTGGAAGAAATAGAAATGGATTTGATGAAAAGGCTTTATAAACATCGAGCAAATGCAATTCATTGGCAATAAAAGCCAAATCTCACAAGCTTTACCAGCACACTCATCAGCCTGTGTCAAAATGAAAGCTTTGGAATCGATTGTATGAGCACACATCAAAGCATGGAAAACAATGGGCTATGAATTGTTTGACTATGCATCAAAAAGGGGTTATTTAATGAATCTTTGGATCTGCACAAAATAGATTTGGTGAAAACGCTTGAAAAACTTGCAAGCAAATGTGACAGGCAAGTGTGAAGCCAAAACCCATGACCTTTTTCCAACCTCCTCCTTGTCCGCACCAAGGGAAAAAGGGTGCATGATGTTGGAGTTGCAACGGCCATGGTAGACATGAATGCATAGATTGAAGCACAAACAAGAGCATGTGAACGATATGATAAAATTCCTAGAAAGAAGTGCAGATTTTTATGTTTAAGTTGCAACCGCCTTGGTAGGCATGTGTGTGATAAAATGAAGAATGCATCAAAGCACAAAGGGAACTAAAAGACTTAGGTGAAGCAATTAGTGTGGTGAGTCTACGTGAAGCAGAAGCCCAGGGTAATGTTATTTTCTTGGCCACAAATTGAGGGAATCAATGGACAATAACAAACAATTAGTTGGTATGTTTGAAAAAGTCATACAGGAAAAAGGATTCCTATGAAGTATCAATAAAGTTACAAGAATAGGTCCTCCTACTCAGAAATCAAGTTGAAAGACTTGAAAAGGAGATTGATACACAAAGCACTACATTTAAGGACAATTTGCACAGATAATGTGGTGAGTGTTAAAACAGAGTATACAATTGTCCTTAGGAAAGAAGAAGTTATTTAGTTAAAGTTGCATGATACCCCTTAAGAGAATTAAATATTAATTGAAATGTATGAGAAGAACCAATGGAAAATGGAATTGGATATCGAAAACTGATAGGGAAAGTTGAGCTTAATGGAGAGATAAATGATGAAAACTCAAACGGGGAGCGAGTTGATCCAAATATGGCATCAAGTAACAAGAGTCAAGATTTTGAATCCACATAGAACATTAATTTAATGATATTTTATTTTAAAATAACATTAAATTTTAAAAAGGGGTTTTCTTATTATTTCAATTATGAGAGTTGAAGTTCATCATACACTTTTAATTGAAATATTTTGGATATTTGATTAATTTTATAAAATTAATTAATGTGCTTTGTGTTTACAGATACCTCTTTTGAAGATTAAAATGGATCATAGTGGAGATGATTTACAAATTTGATGTGCAAAGAAAGATTGCTATAAAGGTTATCAAATTGGAAGTAAACTGGATACGCGGTGGGCCAGTTTGACGTGATTTCTGGGAAAAGACATTGTTTCCCATCGTGTAAGAGAGGAACTTAGAGTTGAAATTGCAAATTGAAAATTGTCAACTGAAGCTCACTAGAATTAGTTGAGACCAAACATAATCAAAGCTGAAAGTTGCAACTTTTGAACTGAAGCTAACTAAGGTCAAATGAAATCAAGCAAGAGTTGAAACAAAAAGTTTCTTGTGAAGAATGATTGAAAGCTACAACTTTTAGATGCATTAGTTTTGGAGGGATTTATGTAATTTTGAGCTATTTATTGTCAAATCAAAGCTCATTTGAAGGAGTTGGGATTTTAGGAAAATTTAGATAGGAATTTTTGTTTAGAGCTGATTATAGTTTAGTAGTAAGATAGATGATACATTTTTCTTGCATTCTTAGGGTAGTTGGGTGGATCTGAAAATACTAGTTTCCGTACACTGGTGAATTTGTCAGAATTGTAAATATTATTTATCTGTCTCATCGTAGTATAAGCAGCCAAATTTAAACTTGCTTCATGTTTTACTCTGGAATTATATTTATTTGGTTAACTATTTGATTTGAAGCTTTCAAGGAATGAATGAAGTTTTATCTTTTCTTTTGTTCCAATTGTGATTTGTGATTTGTTGTTAAAGTCTTCACTATGAATGAATGTTCAAATTTGTATTGATTACATTTGACTTATTCTACAGTTTAGTTTAGGAATTCCTTGAAGAGTAACAAGTATGGTTAACTAAATGAATCAACATTCTTTTCTCTCTTGTGTCCCTGATCTATCTTTTTCTTTTTTTTATCCCCCGATTAGATTAGGTTTAGGTAGAATTTTGATCTTGCAGCAACCAAGAAGCTCAATGACCAACAAGCCCCTTGAACATTACAGCCTCATTGACCGCTCAGCAAAACAACAACATTGTGACCCAACATCCAGGACCTTGGAAGGTGATTGATTTAGCGATCGTTTGTATTTTCTAGGAGAGGTAAGGTGATTGCATCTTGCCTGCATGTTGTGTCAATTTGGCCATTACCAGAACTGACACTAGAAGGAGGGCCACTTGAACAAAAAAAAAATTGTGTGAGAGTGGGTTGGATCTTGGAAAACCCAACTTTGATGGGTATCCCTTTGTGTATACCTAGATTTATTCATGAAATGCTTGGTCACATGTATGATAGGCTTCCTCTATTTTTCCCTAACGGTGGATAAAATGCTTCTAAACATGTCAATATTTGCAGGGATTTAGTCATTTTTCTCCAGACTCAACATGAAGATACCATTTTTCAATTGTTTTTCAAAACACTTAAAGGTACATCGTGGAAATGGTATATTAATTTTCCACCAAATTCTATTTTTTCACGAATAGAGTTAGAAATATTATTCCTGGATTAGTTTAATCCTCATGTGCATGCACCACACCCATCACATGAATTTTCAGCTATGAAAAGGATACCACTGGAATTCATTTACCAGTTCAATCATAGGTTCTTGTTTATGTATCAAAGGGTTCAAGCTTTAAATTTGGTTATTGATGATCATATCCAAATAGAACATTATTATTGGGGTTTGAACCCTTCATTTGCAACAAAAATTAGACATTGTGGTGAGGCTACATCCCTACATGATGCATTGAACAAAGCTCTCTTATTGGTACAATCTAGACATGGCACAAGAAATTTGGGTAGCCAAAATCAAGTTTATAATCCTCTTGTGCTTGAAAACTGCCATCCTTTGCATCCCTACGTAGGTTTACCCACCATCCATGCCCAGATGCAATCATTCTCACCAAGCAACTACAACCTTCCTAATATTCCAAACACCACATTTACCAATGCTTCAAATCAAGTCAATCCCACGCAAGACCAATGGAAGAATCTATCTTTGCAAAATGCAACCACAGAGGTATGTATTCCACCTACCAATGAAGTTGTGACTATATCATCTCTTTTTATTCATATTCCAAAGCATAGTGCATTGAATCATGATGAAGTTGTAAATGAAGCATTTGATGAGCAAGTATATCATTTTGACGTTTTGTTTGACAAGGAGCCTGAAACAAATATAAATTTAGAGCATAATGGAAATATCAAGTCAGAATCTAGTTTCATTGGAAATGTTAATACTAACAATGATATTGAAAGAGATGAGGTATTAACACTAGATTGTTGTCATAAAAAATAAGCAACTAAAGAATCTCCCTCCAACGCTTTGAACATTTCTTCTGAGCAAGATGAACAACAAGATGAGGGATGGACAAAGGATCATGGTTCATGTTGGATAGATATACCATGTATGCAAAATCAATTAGGGGAGAAACTGGAATAATTAGGAGATCCGAAGCTATCAGAACTCGCTAGGCCAAATAGATGTAGGATACATCCAACAAATCAACATTCCTAGATGGATTGCCATGTTTTCCTAGGTAGGATGGAATTATATTTCAGACAGTTTATTGTTGTTGAAGAAATACTTATGGAATATCCTTGGAGTACCTACCCACTCAATGAGGTAGATGAAACAACTAGCACACATGAAAATGATAATGACTCCATCTGCAACAATGAGGGTAGCTATGAGAAGATGTTTAGCTCTTCCCCATCATCTGATGACCTTGATCCTTGCATTGAGATGGATCCAACAACTGAAAAAGTTTCCCTATCTGGTGCAGACAAGATAGATGTGGAGAACAAGTTCATCAATGTGTTCATAGATTCTTTCATGATGGTGAATTAGGCAAAAACACCCTTTGATGAGTTAACACAAGAAAATGACACTGTTGATTTGAATAATGAATAGATTGAAATACAGAACAACATATTTTTGGATAAGATTGCACACGAATCTCATAGTCAAGGAAAAAATTTTGAATCCCAAATGGAATCTTCAAAAGAAGATCGAAGAGATGTCAAAATCCATCAAGTACTCCCTGATGGTCAATTGTATCAAGATTACCCTTGTCAAGAAAATAGATTTTCTCTCAATGTTGATGAAAGTACTAACATGAATGATTTTAGTGTTTTATTGCAGCAAGGAATGTATGATAAGATTCAACTGGAAGAAGTAGAAGAATTTCAAGAAAATGACTAAGAGGCTCTCTCAGAAATTGAATCACTCCAGCATGACAAAGATAACGAAATGGGGAAGTATTTTCTTAGTTTTGATTATATTTATTCGAACGACTTGTTTGAAGAAAATCCTCAGTTATCATGCATTAATGAATTTGACCTTGACGACGGTAAACTTGATGTTGACTTGCACATTTTAGTTTATAATATGTAGAAACATGAACTAAAGAAGTATTTTCTTATATTTGACTTTGTGCATTCAAATGAGTTGTTCAAAGAAAATCCTTCTTCATCGTGTATCAGTATCTCTGACATTAATGGTGATGAGCTGGATGTTGATTTTTAGGCTCTTGATGGTGATATGTTTGAAGAAAATGTTGAGAGAAATGCTTCATTTTCTGAGGAAAAGGGTTTGTAGACCTTGTAAGTTGACAACATGGGTGATTTTTTGCTTATTCCTTCTAAGGAGACTTTAAAAATTTGTCTTTGTGCCCAAGATGAAAGCAGCAATGTTGGCACATGGATATTCCAACTGCATAATGGACCTCGTTGTAGATGACTCATGTAAAGTTCATCCTTTTGGTTCACATTACAAGGTGAGGTGCTCTGATTTCCTGTCAGAAGGGGAGAGTGTCACGACAGGTAAGATAAATTTTGAACAAATTGACTTAAAAGTTGAGGAAGCTAACCATGTAATTGGTAAATTCTATGTTGTTGAGAACGTGATTGAGGTTGATAATCTTGGTGAAATCAAGCATATTGGTTTGTTGTTTCAAACCAGTAATGATAAGGATATGCATGTAGATTTTAAATCTTGTTGTGACATCTTATATAATAACTACACACCACTAATGGATGCCCTTTCTTTTAGCATGCATGTATCAGAGCAAAATGGAGGGGTGTTCCATGAGTTCACACCTTGTGAGAAAGAATTCATACAACATGATCCCACCATAGCAACTGAAGGTCTTCTAAATTAGGTGGTGTCTTTTCATTACCCTCTGTGTTTTAATGACTTTCAGTTTGATTATGACGTTGGGGATAATAAAATGTGTGTGGATAAATTGTAACAATGCTAAGAACCCATAGTTGTTAATATTTTAAACTTTATACCTTCAAAATTAATTTATTGCACATAAACTTCACATTTCTGAGTATAAAGATGAATTTTCTAGATTCAGAACTGTACCTAACAAATTAAGACTTCTACACATAATGAAAAAATAGTCGGGTGAATGTACAATTTTTTACAGTTTTATGTTTGAAGAGCTTGATTTTGGAGTTATTTTAGGATTAAGATTGGTTAGTGTCATTTTTTAGTTTAGTTGGTTTTTTTTTTCATTTGTTTTGTCAATTTTGGTTTCTTTTCTTTCGTTTTGTTGTTTTTTTTTTGGGGGTCCTCTTGTTTTTGTTTTTGTTTCTAGGTTTGTTGTTTGTTTTCTATTTTTAGTTTTGTTGGTTCATCATGTCAATGTTCTCATGTGTTGTGCTCCTCTCTTTTCTTGTATGTTTCTTTTCTTTCTTTTGGGGTTCCTCTCATTGTCAGTAGAAGCTGAGTTATCGTATGCAAGTCATCTTGAACGATGAATCTATTGAGAGTCTAATGTTTGTATTTTCAAACACTTGAGTCAGTTGCTCTAAAAACTTTGATTTACTTTCATCCATTTCAAACTGCGAAATGTTAGCATGGATTAGGACTTGGTACATTATGTATTTTTTGGAGAGTTTTGAAATTCTATCATGCTTTGCACATCTTAAGAAATCCATTAGTAAGTTTACATCAGGTGGGGTAGCTCTATTCCAAGTGAAAAATCTAAAGGGTTGCATTTATTTCACGATGTCCACTATGGTTCTCAACCCGCTACTTAAGCTTCACTACTTGAGGATTGAGAGAAAAACAAAAATTATACTTCAAAAGACTCAACACCTAGGAAAAAGAGAAAAGAAAAGAAAATCTAAAAATGAACTCAATCAGTGAGGGTAATTCAAGTATCTCTACTAGGGCAATAGACGCCTGATTGGCAGTAGAGAGATGCTTAGAGAGAACCATAGGTATCTCTTTCGAGGCTATAGACACCTGTCTGGCAGCAGAGTTATGCCCAGGATATCATTGCACATTAGAAATGTAACTCAAACTACGTAGCTTGGGTAGAGTCTATTCCACTTTGATCATGACAACACTTATGGAGGGGAATGAATCATTTTCACACACAAACAGATTTCAATTTCATCTCAGACCTTTGTCGTGTCCCAGTTTTGATTTTGTTTGCACTTTTTAGGTTGCTTTGAATGAGTGTAAACTAGAGATTTTAGGTATTTGGAGGGTTGTGTGTCTTAAAATTCTTAGAGAATTTTCCTATTCGAGTAGCCATTTTTTATGCCTTGCATACACACCCTAATTTTTTGCTTGAAAAATTTGGGGACCCCTCTATTTTCCTTTGTTTCTTTGTTTTGGTCTATCGTGTTCACGCTTTTTCTTTCTCGTTTTTGTCCTTTCTTGTGCCTTGTTCATTTTCTTTGTCTCTGTCTAATTCGGGTTTCAAACTAGAACTGACACTTTGCACTTGGTGAAGGTTCAATTTCCTTGGTCCATCTCGATTTAGATCTCCACTTGCTTGTCATCTTTGTTTTGTTAGGATTGGGTTTCAGAATGGAATTGACACCTGACACCTTTCAGGGTTTCAAGTTTTGGTTCCATCTCGACTTCGATCTCTGATTCCTTGTTTTCTTTTGTTTGGTTTGGAATCAGGTATTGGACCAAAACCAAAACAAGGAACCTTTCCTGGTTCCGTCCTGATCCTAATTTCCGCATTCGTTGTGCTTTTCACCTATTGGGTTCCAGTTTCATAACTTTCTCAAAACCTTGCACTCTTTGAAGGTTCTTGTTTTGAGTTATGCCTCGATGTCGATCTTTAGCTCGTTTTGCTTCATTTTTCCTTCAGGCATTGTTCGGGTTCACATCTCTTGTCTAGTTCCATTCTTGATCCCCATCTTTCGGTCAGTGTCTTTTCAACTCGTCATCTCATTTCTTTTCTACTCTTTGTTCTCGTTCTGTGTTTTCCTTCTTCATTGGTTTGTCGTTTGTTCTTTTTTTCGACTTGTGTTGTTTCTATGTTTTTTTTTTTTTGATGTTGTGTGGTCATCTCGATGTTGTTTTTTGTTATCTTCATTTTTGTCCTCTTTTGCGTCGCTTGTCTTTAGAGTCAGAATATTAAAAAAATCAAACATTTCAAAATACAAAAAAAATTAAAACATTTTGAAAAATACAAAAAAAAAAACATTTTGAAAAATACAAAAATATAACATTTTAAAAATCCAAATAAATAAATAAAATTAATTAGAAAATTTTAAAAACAAATAAAAAGAAATTTATTTAATTTTAAACTTTAAATAAAATAGATCTTGTAACATCATGAAAACAAGAAAGATCAAAGCAATAACAATGCAATTAAACTCTAATGTAAACTAAGCTAACAACAAAGAACAATGGAAAGACAAAACATAAATACAAAACAATCTCACCCAATATCTGCATAATTCCATGCATAACCTCGATTGTCCTTCTCCATTTCACCATTTGATTATAATTTCCCTCAGATTTCTCTATGCAAGTATAGCCTATGATAGTGATTTAGCAAAACATCAAAGATTTAGATAATAGATTGCTTCCAAAAGTCATAATATTTCGAGAGGAGTAACAATGATGAAGGTTAAGCCAATTTATAGAGAATAGGGTTTTCGAATAACAGGCTTAGATCGAAAGATGATTCGACGATTCAGATTAAAAAAATTGGCATGCATTGAGATTACTGTCAGTAGTGACATGAGTGATAAAACATAAAAGGTGAGAATTAAGATTAAATAATAATTTAATCTTTAGTTGAAAGTATTCGAAAATTAGAAGAATAATGATTGCATGTAAAGGATAAAGATGGAATAAAAGAAATGATCTGTTTGGATGCACGAATGAATTAATTAATTAATTAAAGCTATTTAATTAATAAATGTTTGCATGCAAAAGAATTAAAACTAGATAACTGACTGATTAAATCAGGAAGTCTCTTCGTTAGAAATAGACAATATTAGATCAAGAGATAACGAACTGATTTAATTAAATCTCAAGTTAAGTGTTAAGTGAATAATTAGATAACTTAAGTGATTATCCAAATATAGAAGAATATGTCAAAAATAAGCTTTTATGAATTAAATGATTATTTAATTCAAAATTCAAAATTTGAGGATTAGATTTATTTAATTGACCAGAGAAAAGGTTTAAAGAATAATTAAATAATGAAAGTGTTTATTTAATTATAGTCGAAAGTGTGACAAGAATAAATTAAATAAGAATTTATTTAATTTCAGAAAGAGGATAAAGTTAATTAGCAACGTAATTAAATAAAGAATATTTATTTAATTAATCGGGATTGAATAAAGATAATTATGAATTAATTAAATAATTAAAGTTATTTAATTAATAGAGGAATAAAGGTTAAAATGACTTAATTAAATAATTAAAGTTATTTAATTAATAGATGAGAAAGGACTTTAGAAAATAATTAAATAATTAACATTATTTAATTATGACAATGAAAGTATGAATTATGAAGAAATTGAAGTTATGGGCCTAGACCAATTTTTAGTGTCAACATTTTGCCCCTCTTTGATTCAATGTCATTTCGGTGTTGTGTCAAAGAAAATTAGTCAAAAACATGCCCCAGTTGTGCCCCAGTGTGAAATAGGTAAGGGTATGTTGTTGGATATTGCTGATATGTGGTTGTCATTGATGTCAACACTATAGGAATTAATTTCTTTAAGGTTGTATATGTCGAGGATATTGAGAAAATTGTAATAAAATAAGTTGCAGGTTGTTGGTGATGCAATGAAGTTAGGTATGGTGGCTAGCTCAGTATATTGATGATAAGAGGTTGTGGATTAAAGGGTTTGTTGACAAATATATCTAGTTTATCCACATGAAGTTTCAGAGGTTCGCATGAAGATTTGATTGAGTTATGAGTATCTATGTTCTGATAGTTGTTATGTTGTTTTAGTTAGTGTTCCTGAAAGAAGATGTGATTCTAGTAATTTGAGTTGTTGAGGATGCTTTTGTGGTGATTCATGATGGTTGTGGATGTTTCTAGATTGTGCTCTATCTGTGTTGTTGGTCCGCATTGATTGTTGTGCTCACTATTGGTGATTTTCTTCTACGAGTTCATATTTTTTCATAATCATGGCCGACAGGGTGATTGTAGCGTGTTGCAGATCTTCAAGGCATAATTTTTGAAGGTGTTTCATGTTCGAGGCATGTTGGTTTGGGTCCTTACTATGTTTTGGCTGACATTGTTTGGTTTGCATTGATAAATTGTTTATTGATTTAGGCCGACAGTTTGTACACATTTCATATTTTGTTGGACCGACATGTAGTTGATGTTATTCTTAGTTGTGAATATATATGATTGATTGTTTATACCATTTGAAGGTATGGTGTGCGAACAATGTTCTAATCTTTCCAAGGCAGAATTAAAGTGTGAAGAAGAGTGAGTAGAAGAAAGTGTTTATGTGCTTAACTGGAACTGTAATCAGGCATTAGAAGATGTTATTTTCTCAGTTCAAAATCTTATGGATGTAATCTGAATGTTACTGTAAGACAGTGAGTCTTCTTTCGGGAAGTAAGTCTTTTGTATTTAAGCAGTGAGCTCTAGGAAGTGTGTCTAAATGCATGTGCAGTCCCCATTTATAATACTTTTAACAAAGTATAATTTTGTGGACTAACCTCCACCGTGGTTTTTCCCCTACCAGGGTTTCCACATAAAAAATCTTGGTGTTATATGTGTTTTTGATGTGGTGATGGTTTATGCTTTCATGTTTATTTATCAGATCTGAGAATAAGTTTAATATTTATAATTTCTGTGACAACCAATTCACCCCCCCTCTCAGTTGTTTTCCATTGTGTTTCCAACAATTGGTATCAAAGCAGGTTCCTCTGAAGAAGCTTGACTGCTTGAGATGATATGGGATAGTGACATATAAGAAGGATAGTCTAAGATTTGATGGAACTAATTATTCTCTGTGGAAGACTTGAATGGAGTGTCATCTGAGATGCATTGGTGAACCTTACTGGACAATTACAAAGAATAGGTATATCATCCCACTGAATGGTCCTTCTACTGCAGGTGAGATTAAGGAAGTCGAGTACAATATCAGGGCTAAGGAAGCATTGTTCAGTGCTCTGACTAATTCCAAGATGACAAATGTAATAGAGCTAAAGATTGCTTATGAGATCTAGAAAAAGTTGGAAACTTTGTATGAAGGTGATACCCATGTGAAGATTGCTAAGCTACAAAGCCTGAAAGGGAAATATGAAACGTTGAGAATGGGTGAAGATGAGAACATCACTTCTTTTATGCAGAGAGTGAATGAACTTGTGTGTAGTATCAAATGTGTTGGTGGAACATTGGAAGAATCAAAGATTGTTGCTAAAGTGCTTAGATCCTTTCCTGATGCATACAAACACAAAGCTGCTACTATTGAGGAGATCCAGACTGTGACAAATGTAACCAGAGACATGTTGATTGGTAAGCTTGTTGCTTTTGAGTTAAGTGAGTATGGTGAATCTATTCCTAAGATAGAATCTACATTCAAAGATACTATCTCCAGAAAAGATAAGCAGAGATATGATCCAAGAGAAAGTTATTCTAGAAAAATGTCCAAGTATGAGTAGGAAATGAGAGAGATTGAAGAAGAAGAAGAGAGAAAACTAGATGATCTTGAAGCACTTATTGTCAAGAGGGTGCCCAGAGGAGAAGGTAAGTATGAAGGGAAATTGCCTCTTAAATTTTTTTCTTGCAATAAGATAGGTCATTTTGCCTCAAGGTGTCTGAAAAGAGTTCCTAAGCCAAGACCTAACAAGCCTAGATTCCAAAGAAAGTGTTATTATGTTGTTGATGAAGGTTTGGCAGATGATGAATTTGATAAAGGGAATTTAAGTGAGGATGAATGGGTATTTATTTCTATCAAGGAAAATGATCCAGTACCTACTGAATCTGCTAGTTGCATAAATGTGGAGAAAGCTCTAGCTTCCAGAGTTGAAGAAAAACATGAATGGGTGATTGACAATGGATGCTCTCATCACATGACAGGTGATAAAAGTAAATGTGTGAGCTTGGAAAAGTATGATGGTGGTGTTGTAAGATTTGGTGATGACAAAGATGGTGTAATCCATGGCAAAGGATCCATTTCTCTTGATGGTAAGCATAATACTAATGATGTTCCATATGTGGAAGGTTTGAAGCATAATCTCTTAAGTGTTGGACAGATGGTTGACAAGGGATACAATCTTCAATTCAAGGATGGAAAGTGTAGAATATTGGGGAGTTCCAGAAATGTGATTGCATCTAGTACAAAGACAAAAGGTAATATCTTTCACCTAAGTGCTACTAGTAAAAGTTGTTTGATTGCTCAAGTTGATGAAAGTTGGTTGTGGCATAGGAGATTGTGTCATGTAAACTTTGACAATATTATCAAGATAAGTTCTACTTAGGCAGTGAGAGATCTTCCTAAGTTGATAAAACCTACTAATGCTATATGTAAGGAATGGCAGTTAGGGAAGCAAACTAGAATTTCATTCTGGAGCAAACAGCATTGTTCAAATGAAGTGTTGGAGCTTGTGCATACTGACTTGTGTGGTCCTTCTAGATTTAAAATTTCACAAGGAGACAATTATTTCATGTTACTTATTGATGATTATTCTAGATTGATGTGGGTTACTTTCTTAAGGAAAAAATCTGAAGCTCTAGAGAAATTTAAGATTTTTAAGGCTATGGTTGAGACAAAGACAGGTCTGAAGATTAAATGTCTGAGATCAGATAGAGGTGGTGAATTCACTTCCAGTGAGTTTAAATCTTTTTGTGAAGAGCATGGGATAAAGAGACAATTATCTGTCCTGTGGACCCCTCAACAAAATTGAGTTGTGGAAAGGAAGAACAGGAAAATTCAAGAAGCTGCTAGGACTATGATGCTAGAAGGAAATGTTCTACATATCTACTAGAGAGAAGCTATGAGTATTGTCATTTACACTCTCAATTGGATACATGTCAAAGGTGATACCGGTAAGACTCCTTATGAGCTATGGTTTGGTCATAAGCCTATTGTTAGATACTCAAAATCTTTGTGAGTAAATGCTATATCAAAAGAGATGAAGATATAGGAAAGTTTGATGCTAGAAGTGATGAAGGAATCTTTCTTGGTTATTCTACTAAAAGCAAATCCTACCGGTGCTACAATAAGATATTGAGGAAATTAATTGAAAGTGTTAATGTCAAGATTGATGAAGACACAGTTAGACCATCCAAAATCTACAGATATGATTCAGACGATTAGAATGAAAATTCAGATAAAGGAAAGAAAGTTCAGACTCCAAATCAAGTTCAGATCATTCCAGTGAATCTGGAAAATCAAGAGAAAGGAACTAGTGAAAGTGCAAAAGTGAGATCACAAGAGCCTGAAGTTCAAGAATACCCTAAGACTCCAAGGTATGTAAGACTAAATCATTCAAAAGATCATATTATAGGTGATAAGAACAAAAGTGTTTAAACTAGGAGAAGAATTTCAAAAGAATACTATTTGATCTCAAAGACTAGGCCTAATAATGTCAATGAAGCATGCAAAGATGAACATTGGGTGGAAGAAATGAAAAAAGAACTACTACAAATTGAGAAGAATGATACATGGATTCTTGTTCCTAGACCTAAGGACAAAAATGTAATTGGAACTAAATGGGTCTTTCGGAACAAATTGAATGAGCAAGGTGAAGTTGTTAAAAAAAAAGAAAGACTTGTGTGTAAAGGATATTCTCAGATGGAAGGAATTGACTTTGAAGAAAATTTTGCTCATGTTGGTAGGATTGAAGCTGTGAGACTATTTCTTGCTTATGTTGCTTACAAAAACTTCAAGGTTTATCAAATGGATGTCAAGTCAGCATTTCTAAATGGTGAATTGGAAGAAGAAGTGTATATTGAGCAACCTGATGGATTTCAATTGACTGATTAGGAAGATATAGTTTTTCGGTTGAAGAAAGCATTGTATGGACTTAAGCAAGCCCCAAGAAAATGGTATGCCAGATTGGAAAAGTATTTGTTCAAGCTTGGATTTAATAAAGGTACTGCTGATAGTAATTTGTATTTCAAGATTGATCATGATAAAGATTTGATTGTTGAAGTCTTCATTGATGAAATCATTTTTGGAGGAGATGATAATTTTTGCATGAAGTTTTTTGATGAGATGCAGAGTGAGTTTGAAATGTCTATGATTGGAGAAATGAAATTATTTTTGGGATTGCAAATTACTTAGCTAGATAGAGGGATTTTTATATTTCAGTCCAAGTATGTGAAATAATTGCTAAAGAAGTTTGGTATGGAAAATTCAAAGTTAGTTGGTACACCTATGGTGATCGGATGTAAGGTAATACAAGATGATGATTCTCCTAAAAAAATCAGACTAGATACAGATCCATGATTGGTGGATTGCTCTATTTGACTCAAACTAGACCTGATATCATAAATGTTGTATGCATTGTTGCAAGATTTCAAGCTAATCCTAAGGAATCTCATGTGACAGCTGTGAAGAGGATTTTCAGGTACTTGAAGGGGACAATTATTTTTTTCCTATGGTATCCTAAAGAATATTATCTTACTTTGAGTGCTCTTACTGATGTTGATTGGGAAGGAGATGTGAATGACAGAAAGAGTACCAATACTAGTGCATTTTTCTTGGGAAATAAGTTGATTTCATAGTTAAGTAAGAAGCAAAATGTCATTTCTTTATCTACTGCAGAGGCAGAATACACTATTGCTACTAACAATTGTACTCAAGTATTGTGGATGAACCAGATGTTGAAAGATGTCAGAGTTGTGTATGATGAACCTCTTGCTATATTTTGTGATAATTCAAGTGCAATTAACATTTCTAATAATTTGATGTTGCATTCAAAAACCAAGCATATATCTATCAAGTTTCACTTTTTGAGAGAGAAGGTGAGTGAAAAGGAAGTCATATTGGAGTATGTTCCCACTAAGGAACAGATTGCAGATATCTTTACCAATCCCTTTCCTAAGGATACTTTTGATTATCTCAGAGGGAAGCTAGGGGTGATTACCCCTCCTAATCAAAATTAAGATGCATTGACTTGCATCAGTCTGTGCATTTCATAGTCATATCTTGTGATCTAGATTGATGTTGCGGTGGCTACTACTCAGGGGGAGTAGTCAGATATTCATAAATATGGTCCAGAGCTTGTGTGGAGAAAGATAATGTGTATCTTTTTCATTGATGTCAAAGGGGGAGAAGAGTCATGTGAAAAACTATGAAAGAGTTAAGGAGAAAAGAGTCAAAATCTGAGGAGAAAGTGCTAAGAGAAAGTATCGTTGATGGTTTTTTTCACATCATGTGTTGACATCAATGCCAAAGGGGGGGATTGTTGGATATTATTGATATTTGGTTGTCATTGATGTCAACACTATTGGCATTAATGTCTTTAAGGTTGTATATGTCGAGGATATTGAGAAAATTGTAATAAAATAAGTTGCAGGTTGTTGGTGATGCAGTGAAGTTCAGTATGGTGGCTAGCTTAGTATATTGATGATAAGAGGTTGTGGATTAAAGGGTTTGTTGACAAATATAACTAGTTTATCCACATGAAGTTTCAGAGGTTCGCATGAAGATTTGATTGAGTTACGAGTATCTGTGTCCTAACAATTGTTTTGTTGCTTTAGTTGGTGTTCCTGAAAGAAGATGATGTGATTCTAGTAATTTGAGTTGTTACAGATGCTTCTGTGGTGATTCATGATGCTTTTGGATGTTTCTAGATCATGCTTTATATGTGTTGTTGGTCCGCATTGATCGTTGTGCTCGCTATTGGTGATTTTCTTCTGTGAGTTCATGTTTTTTCATGATCATGACCGACAGGGTGATTGTAGCGTGTTGTGGATCTTTGAGGCATAATTTTTTAAGGTGTTTCATGTTTGAGGCATGTTATTTTGGGTCCTTACTATGTTTTGGCCGACATTGTTTGGTTTGCATTGATAAATTGTTTATTTCAATTTAGGCCGACAAATTGTACACATTTCATATTTTTTTGGACCGACATGTAGTTGATGTTATTCTTAGTTGCGGATATATATGATCAATTGTTTATACCATTTGAAGGTATGGTGTGCAAACAATGTTCTAATCTTTTGAAGGAAGAATTAAAGTGTGAAGAAGAGTGAGCAGAAGAAAGTGTTTATGTGCTTAACCGAAACTATAATTAGGCATTAGAAGATGTTATTTTCTCAGTTCAAAATCTTCCAGATGTAATCCTAATGTTACTATAAGACAGTGAGTCTTCTTTTGGGTAGTAAGCCTTTTGTATTTGAGTAGTAAGCTCTAGGCAGTGTGCCTAAATGCATGTGAATTCCCCATTTATAATACTTTTAACAAAGTATAATTTTTTGGACTAACCTCCACCGTGGTTTTTCCCCTAATAGGGTTTCCACATAAAAAATCTTGGTGTTATGTGTGTTTTTGATGTGGTGATGGTTTATGCTTTCATGTTTATTTATCAAATCTGAGAATAATTTTAATATTTATAATTTTTGTGACAACTAATTCACCCTCCCCCCTCTCAGTTGTCTGCCCTTATGTTGCCAACATATGCCCCCTCGAGAAAAATGAAAAAAATTTGAAAAATTCCAAAAAAATTGGAAATTCTCCCGATTAGTTAATTTGATGGCCAGAAGTTTGATATGTTATCTTCTATATGATATGCATATGTTATGGATGATAATGTTTACATTATGATGTTTTATGCAGCTTATAATGTTATGTTGATTCTATACGATAATGTACATGTTATGGATGACAATGCTCATGATAATGAGATGCAATGTGATGTATGTATTTACAATGCTATCTACATGTATGTTTTGTGATAAAATGCTATAGAAATTATGATGATTAATGGATGATATGTCATGGATTCCTAAATGCTATGGATGTCTATATTTTTGTGTTTTTCAAATGCAACATATGATTTAATATGTATGATATTTACATGATGTTTCTAACATGAATGCATATGCAAGATGCTTTATATTTTTTCGTGCCATAGGACCGTCATAATGCAAGAAAGAAGAAAAGTAAGTGCGAATTAATATGAATAATAAAAGACATGGATGTTAGTATTAGCAATCTTTGATGTTTTGCTAAAACGCAATAGGCCTTGCATTAAATCATCATTGGGAAGTAACTAATACAAATGGAGACAAATAGCATGATATGAGATAGACCAAGGTTTGCAAGGTCATCCACCTACTAAAACAGACAGTCACAGACAAGGAGTGTCCTAACTCATACTAAAGGCAAAGTTGCCCAGTCTTTTTGCCAAGACAAACCACAGACAACAAAAAAAATAAAAGACGGGTCATGAGACGTCATCGCTCCTCTAAATCCTTCATGGGACATCCTCGAGGAAACTAGTAACATGACTCAAAAATCAAAGCCAAAAGATAATCGACAAACAGCAATCGAAGAAAAGAGAGTCCTGATACATCGTTGCTTCTCTAAATCCTTCATGGGACATCCTTGAGAAAGCTAGTAACAGGACTCAAAGATCGAATCAAATGAAAAGATAAGATAAATAAGCCACAAAGTCAATAGCTAATAAAAATATTTTCCAAAACTTGATCTGTTTATTTGATTGTTTTGATTGATAAGATGATTGATTGATAAAGCCTGATTTCAGGAAGGACACATACTGTATAAGACGTTGAGTCTGGTTTTGATTTTGTGACTATCTGTATAAGGCATGACAAAAGTCTGGTTTTAGAAAGACACGTATTGTATAAGACGTTGAGTCTGATGTCGTTGATGTGATAACCTGTGTAAGGATATGTTGATTGTTTGACAATGTCTATATTCAAGAAGAACTCATCCTGTATAAACATAGGTTGATTGTTGTTTTGATGATGTTTGTTTTTAGGAAGGACACATCCTGTAGCATACATAAGTTGTTTTTTTTTGGTTGTTGCTTTGGCAATTTGTTTGATTGACTTGATGACCTTGTTGACTTGTTCATCTTGTTGATGTGTGACTTGATATGATGTGTTGACAATTGTTTATGCTTAACGATGAACCCTAAAGGATTGACCTAGTGCGGCCTCGAGGGCTTATCAATTGATGGCCTTGCCTATGTTATACATGCAGAGACCTCGTATTTCGACTAGACTTTTACTGACAAGACTGATTGAACAAGATTTGATTTATTTACAGATATAAGATGTGTGTGATAGTGAATGTGACGAACCCTAATGGACTAACCTAGTGTAGCCTTGGGGGCTCATTGATTGATGGTCTTGCCTACATTATACACGCAAAGACCTCGTAGTTTGACACGACCAATGACCCTTGTCATATAGACAAATGGATTGAGTCATGATTTTATACATACAAACCTAAAATGACTGACCTAATGCCTTAAGGGCACATCGGCAGATGGCCTTGCCTACGTCTAGTCACAGAGGCAATGTAGTTCGATGATGACAAAGACTGACAAGTGCTACTGACTCTGACTCTATTTTGGGATTTTTGACATGTTTTTATTTTTGTCTTTTTGAAGTTTTCTGATGTTTTTGGATTTTTTTTTGAGACATTTTGTGATGTTTTTCAATTTTTTTAGGAAATTTTGTAATGTTTTTGGATTTTCTCAATGGTTTTACACCCTCAAAATAGCCAATATAAGAACCAAATGACGTAAGTCAAGTGCCTGGCCCCAGTCGGGTATAAGACCAATTTATTATGAAAAGGAAAGGGAAATGTGAAGTGCGCTCGATGTCAATCGTTCCAAGTTATGAAAAGGACAACCATTTATTATGAGTGGTATGTACAAGTGATGGATGAGGAAGATAGGTAATATGTACAAGGAAGTCAGATTGGAATGATGGTAGACAAAGGTGCAAAGTTGACTACACATGGCGCTTGTTTGCCAGGTTTTCACCATGGTACCTATCCAAAGCACCACCAAAGTGGTTTTCACTATTGGACAACTTATTTCTCTTTACTTTATTTTCTTGATTTTTTTTTATGTTACATAGACGCCTGTTTGCCAGTTTTTCACCTAGGTAATGATTTTTTTGATTTTTTGATTTTTTTGTATTTTTGATGATTAAGGCAAGGCTCTCAGAAGCTATGGGTAGAACTTTTTCAGATGAAGGCTATTGATTGGTGTTGATAATGGTTCACCTTTAGGAGTAGAGAGTTGATATGCTCCTGATCCAAAGGCTTTTGTAACAATGTAGGGTCCTAACCAGTTTGTTTCAATCTTTCCTAGTTTCTCTCTCTCTGCTTGATTCTTTGGATTTTCCATTAAGACTAGGTCAGCAATGTCAATTTATATTCAATACCTTCCTGTTGTAGCTAGGACGAAGACGATTTTGATATGCTTGGAGATGATCTAATTCCTTTTGTCTTCATTTGTCTAGGAATTCTAGCTCATGTAGTCTTGACAAACGGTACTCTTCATCGTCAATATTCCCTTTCAAAGATACCCTTAGGGAAGGAATCTTGACCTCAATAGGCAAGATGGCCTCAAAACTAAATATGAAGGAATATGGAGTGGCACCGGTGGGAGAACAAATGCTTGTGCGGTAAGCCCATAATGTTGGGTTAAGCTGTAAATTCCAATCACGACCAGCATCATTGATAGTCTTTTTGAGGATTCTGATGATTGTTTTGTTAGATGCCTCTGCTTGGCTATTACCTTGTGGGTAATATGGAGTGGAAAAGTGGTGTTGGATATGGAATTCTTCGCAGAGATGACGAACTTCTCGGTTCTTGAATGTACGACCACTATCTATGATTATGGACTGAGGGACACCATACCGACAGATGATATAGTTAAGGATAAACTTAGAAATTTGTGTGTCGGTGATGTAGGTCATAGGAATGGCTTCAATCCACTTGGTAAAGTACTTAGTTGCAGCAATAATGAACTTATGACCATTGGAGGATGTAGGATTTATCTTGCCTATGAGATCAAGTCCCCATTGGGAAAAGGGCTACGGTGATGTTATTGGACGGAGTTCCTATGCTGGTGCATGTATCAAGCCTCTGTGTACTTGACATTGTCGACATTTCTTGACAAAGACATATGAGTCCTTTTCCATTGTAGGCCAATAATAACCCAGTCTCATAGTCTTCTTGGCTAAGGTAGGACCGCTAGAATGGGATCCACATATACCCTCATGTACCCCACACAAGGTTGCTTGTGCTTCTTTAGTATCGAGACATCTCAATAGGGTATTGTCTAAGGCACATCTATAAAGGGTATCTTTGATGATGGTATACTTGGCTGACTTGCGGAGAAATGTCCTATGTTGGTTATTTGAAAGGTCAAGGGGTAAGATTTCGGCATGAAGGTAGTCATATATGTCTTTATACCATGGGGAATTGGGACCAACAATCTCACACACCATCTCTAAATCTAGGATGTCATAGGCAGGGACCAAAAGTTGTTCTACCAAAAACTCGAATTTAGGCATGTTGGTAGGTATGTCCAAGAGTGAGGCAATAGTTTCCATGGCATCTACTACCCTGTTGTGAATGCAAGGTATTTGATGAAAATCAACCTTGTCAAAATACTTTTTGAAACTATCTTCCATGTGTTTGTATGGAGCCAGCTTTTCATCTTTAGTTCCATAGTCATCATTAACTTGTTGGATTACTAGCTAAGAATCACCATAAACTTGTTGGTGCTTGATCTTCCATTTTATTGTCATATGTAATCCTATCACAAGAGCCTCATATTCTGCTATGTTATTGGTACAAGGTAAGGTAATTATGAATTACTTAGGAATAGAGTCACCTTGTGGTGTGATAAACAATATACCAACCCCTGAGCCATGATTTGTGTGGGACCCATCAAAGTATAACTTCCATGTCATGCCCATGTCAAGAGTGAATATAAACTCATCAGGAAAATCTGCAACTAGAGGATGATCTACTTGTATTGATGCATCAGCCAACTAGTCAGCAATGACTTTTCCTTTATAGCTATCTTTTCTACATATTGGATATCATATTCATAGAGTACCATTACCCATTTGGCCAGTCATCCTATTAATGTTGTTTTGCTGAGAAGATATTTCAGAGGATCTATCTTTGCAACCAACATCGTTTGGTGGTTTAACATGTAGTGCCTAAGTTTTTGAGTAGCAAATACTATTGCAATACAAGCATGTTCAATGGTACTTTAATTGAGCTCATAACCTACCAAAGTGCGGCTGATATAGTATACTTCCATTTCATGACCCTCATTATCGTTCTATGCAAGAAATGCTCCTAGAGTTGAGGTGGTTGTTGAAATGTAGAGAATCAATGGTTGTCCTTCTGCAGGTGGCATTAACACTGGTGGTGTGAGTAGGTAATCCTTGATCAGTTGAAAATCTTCTTGGCACTTACCTGTCCATACAAATGGTACTCCTTTTCTGAGTAGATGCTAGGAGGGATGTGTTTTATCTGCTAACTGGACTATGAATCTTCTGATACACTATAGTCTCCCTTGGAGTGTCCTTAGTTGATTGAGATTAGTTGGAGGAGGCATGTCTATTATAGCTTTCACTTTTTTTGGGTCCACTTCAATGCCTCATCTAAAAATTATGTACCCTAGAAGTTTTCCTGATTTCACGCCAAATACACATTTCTTTGGGTTCAGCCTCACTTTATATTCTTCTAGTATTTGGAAAATCTTGTCTAAAACCTATAAATGATCAGCTCTTGTCAATGATTTAGCTATCAGATCATCCACATAGTCCTCCATGAGAGTATGTATGAGGTCATGAAAAATAGTTGTCATGGCACATTGATAGGTTGCTCCAGCATTTTTAAATCCAAAGGGCATGACGTTCCAACAATAAGTTTCCCATGGACAAGTGAAAGTCGTCTTAGGTTGGTCTTCAGTTGAGGTTCTGATCTGATTATATCCTGAGAAACCATCCATAAGGGATAACATTTCATATCATGTTGTTAAATACACTATCATGTCAACATTCGGCAAGAGAAATTCATCTTTGGGACATGCCTTGTTTATATCTCTGAATTTTGTACAAATGTGGATGCCCCCTATTGGTTTTTTCACTGGTACAAGATTGGAAATCCAATCTGCATAGTCAATTGATCTTATAAATCTGACATCCAACAGTTTCTTTAGTTCAGCCTTGACTAGTAACGCAATTTGTGGGTGGATTTTTCTTAACTTCTGCTTCACAGGTTTGACACCTGGTTCTAATGGAAAATGATGTAATACTAGTTCAGGATCCAGTCCAGGCATGTCGGCATATGACCATGTAAATTTGATTTTTCTTTGTGTGAAGAAGTTGTGAAATTCAGGTTGCTCTATTTCTTTCAAGGATGTTGCAGAATAGATTCTCTTCAGTGCCTATGTTGATTTCCATAAATTCTTCAACTAACATGGGTGACTTTTCCTAAGCAATAGGGAGAATGTTCAAACCTCCATCCTTGGGTGCCTCAGATAGGTTTTTTCCCTCGAATATGTCATTATTTTTTGCTTTTTCATTGTCCAAAGGTGCCTTTTGGTTTTCACCTAGGGACTCGTCATTTTTATTATTATTTTCATTATTTTTCTTATTTTTGTAACTGGAGGGTTGAATAGATTCCCCAAAATATTCCATGTTATCCAAGTCTATGGTAAATCCAGCCTTATGGTCACCACTAGGTATGCCTTCTCGCAGTCCTAAGAACTCAACTATTGCTTCATCATTCTCAAAGATATCTAAGACGGGAGTGTATTGTTGATCCCAATCGATAAGTTGGGGATATACTAATGGCATGTCATCATCGAAGGTGTCAAAGTTCAAAGGAGTCAAGATAAAGGTTGATTTATTAACATAGTCGCAAAGGTTTCTTACCAAATCTTCCTTACTCTTTTGCTTGGGCCTAGATGGATTCTAAGGTGGGCCTATTGCCAAGGTTTGGTTATCTGAAATAGATTTTTCAAGTTCCCAATAGGTAGGATCAAGAGATTCCCAATAGTAATGTTTAAACCATTCCTCTTTTTTCAAAGTCTTCGGTGGACAGGAATCAATGCATTTGGCGAGGATTTCAGCATTTGGTCAAGTTCTCCAAATAGTTTATCAAGGTTCATGACAGAGGTGGAGTATAAGGAATCCTACTCATATTCGTTATAGTCAGGGGAATCACAGTAGGGTTAGTCAAATGGCTCATTAGATGTATCAATATCTTCAAAAGAACTTACTTCCTCAAGTAACAGTGATGTGGTACTAGAAACTCCAATCTAGAGTGGTTGAAACCCAAGCCCTAGGCCTTTCAGCCATTTAGAAACAGTGATAGGTTCAGTCCTCCCATTTTGATGTAACCCTAAGCCACTATGTACATTATATCCTTTGCTTTTCATTATCATGAAACCTTTTCCATATTGTTTTGTGGGTATTTGAGCAAGTGGAGGAGGTCCTTCATCGTCTTCTTTGTATAACCAGGAGGTTATATCGTCTTCGTTTATGGCTTCTTTACTTAACTCTCCCCATTTTGTGCAAGTCATTGTGGGAGGGATGTGTATGGTGACCATTGATTGTCTCCTATCTGTTGTAGGTAAATTGTATGATTTAGGAGGAACCAAATGGCTGAAACAATAAGATGTCTTCATGTGATACTCTCCACAACCCTTATCTTGGATCTTAACCTTAGGAGTGGAAGGTAATGATTACAAAGTGGATGTTTTAGAAAGAGTGGATGGATCGACATAGTGAGATGAATTGGATGATGAAGCCTCCTGGTTTTGTTAGAATTAGGTGTTGTACACCTTGCATAATGCTTATAATGTTTAATTTATTATTTTTCTTGTGGTGCACCTAGGGGTACCTAGATGAACGTGCATCACTAGGGGTTATAATGTTGGGGCCACTTTATGTTGTATGTAACATTGGGACTTAATTGTAAAATATAATTATTTAATATTGGAGAATAATAAAATATAATAAAGTACCCAATATTAAATGTGGAGTCACATGATTATAAGTTCATGGTTTTGGGCACATGGTTTATGTAATACCACTTGGTGGTTTTGTGGGAGCTTGTTTCTATAAAAGCAACCACAAGGGTAGTTGTCTAGGGTTGGAGAGTTTGTTGCAGGTTAGCAAGTTGAGCTTGTGCATGTGTGAGGGTTTGAAGCATGGCATGGGATGTGTGGATTCATGTTTTGTCACATGGAATGCATGGATAGCTTGTTGCTTCAAAAGTGTTCATGGATTCTCTATAGATGTATTGTAATGGGTTTTCATTACTAAATAATACATGGAGTGTGGATGCTTTTGGAGGCTGGTTTTTCCCTCTTAAGGGTTTTCCAAGGGTATATCTTGTGTCATATTTCATGGGTATGTTGTTTATTCTCTTGCATGTTGATATTGAGTATTTACTTGCATGTTTTTTAGTTTTGGGTTATGTGGAAATTGTCATTGTATGGCTGCAAGTTTCCTTACAGGTTTACAGGCACCTGGCGTTGGGGTATCCCTCGTAGGTTAGTGCAATATTGGAGAGGATCTGGGTCACCATCTATTGTAATCTCAGTGCCATTGTAGGGGAATTTTAGACATTGATGGTACATGGAAGGGACTGCCTTCATAGCATGAATCCATGGTCTGCCTAGCAGAAGGTTATATGGGAGGACGAGATCCAAGACTTGGAAGTTTGTCTCCATAACTGCAGGAGCAATTCTGATGGGGAGTGTTACAAATCCCTTTTATTTTCATTCTTCATCATCATAAGCCTTAATGACAATGCTTTTGGTGGTGTCCACACACGCCTCTGAGAAGCCTAATGCCTTAACCAATTTTAAAGTGCAAAGATTCAACCATGCTCCTCTGTCTACCAAGACTCGTCTAACTTTCATTTTATGAACAAGGACTTCAAGATGCAAAGGTTCATTATGGTTTGTCTTCTTAGTTGCATAATATTGTTTAAAGAAGGTAGCATGATGATTGTTGGTTAGGTAGCCTACCATCTCTTGGAAATGATTGACATCAAGGTCATTAGGGATAGTCATGCTTTGTAAAGCTTTGTCTAGAATAGATCGGTGATCAGGTGAGATACACAAAAATTCCAAGATAGAGATTTGGGTTGGGGTCTTCCCCAACTGGTCAAGTAAGTTATACTGAGGCTTGGAAGTCTGTGGTGGTTGTTGTGATGGAGGGCCTTGGATGGTTATTTTGGTTCGGCGAGTGTTGACAGCACACTCAGGAATTTTGTTTATGGTAATCGTATTGACATGCTCATTGACGGCCCGGATGTGTTTTATGATTGGGCCACTATAATCATGCTTGACATTAGCATACTTGGCTACAATATTGGTCTTGTTACCCAAACTGGGGGCATTTCCTTTCCCATGGTCATGTAGTGGATCAAAAAAGACCTTGTGATCAGTATTTGAAGATGCTTATTTCTATCCACCAACTTCAATAGTTTTGTTCTCGACAAAATCATGTATGATGTTTTTCAATTGTCGACAATTTTGTAGGCTATGTCCCTTAGTTCTATGGAAATCACAAAACACATTGTCATCTCACCAAAATGGTTTAAATTATCCTAGATCGTATTGTCTTGGCTCTTGAAGCTATATGAGGTTGTGTTGCAACAGTTGTTTAAAGACCAATTCGATGGGTTCCCCTAGGGGAGTGAACTCATTTTTTGGAAACCTCATTTGTTTTTGTGATCATTGGGTGTTTTTGACAGTGTTGGGGGTTTGATTGATGGCATTGAGTGTGTTGGTAGAGGGGTTCTATCCTCTAAGTGTAATGATTGGTCCTACTTGTAGGGTTTTAGCATCAACAATCCCATCATTGGTAATGTTTTTGTTCTAAGACCAAAACTTGTTTCTATCATTAGGGGTGTTTTGCACATTTGGATTTTTGTTGGGTGTCTTGAGTTCACCCTTGTCTATGAGACCTTTTTCTAGTATGAGGCCCTTTTCCACTAGTTCCACAAATGTAGTACAACAGTGTACTCTCAAGTCACTTCTCAATTTTGAGTTGAGGTTTTCTTGGAATATAGTGACCTGTTTCTCAGGTATTTACACAAGACATCGACTGCCTATACTTCTCCATCTCTGGAAGAAAGTGATAAAATTTTCTCCTTTGTCTTGTGTAGTGTGACACAAGATTGCTATGTTGACCTCGTTGTCGACGTTAAATGAGAAGTGTTCGATAAATTTTTTGGCCAGTTCACCCCATGATTTTATGCCATATTGAAGACCCGAAAACCATTCCAGTGCAATTCCAATAAGTCTCCTTGGAAACAGTCTCATAAGATATGTGGGGTTGTATGCGACATCTATGCGCATCATGGAAAATTCCCTTATATGTTCGATTGGATTGCGCTTTCCATTGTACTTGGGAAAGTTTGGTATAACATACCCATGTGGGAAAGGTGTCATGTATAATGATTTGTCGAAGGGAAATGGGCATAAATCCCTTGTTGAAAAGGTTCTTTTGTTAGACACTTCCATATTATCCATCTGTGTTTGAAGAGCTTGCATTCGTGTCTACAGGATGTCAACTTGAGTTAATGATGTGTTAGTTGGATTGTTTAGGTCTATGTACGTGTTTTGAAATCCAACGTTTTGTGATGGGTTTTGGTTAAGTGTTGGTATCTAAAGTGGATTTTGATTTGGAATCTGTGAGAATGGATTCTGATTTGGAATTTGTGAGAATGGGTTTTGATTTGAAATTTCTGAAGTGATGGGTCGGCTTCCATATTGAAAGGAGGGTATGTTTCCTATCTGTGAGACCCCAATCTATGGTATAGTACTAGCAACATTGACACTTGGTATAGCTTTTGTCTGTGGTATGGTACTAGTAACGCTAACGCTTGATATAGTAGTTGTTTGTGGAATGGTACTAGTGACATTGACACTAGGTATAGGAGCTGACGTTTTAGATCTTTTGTTCACAACAAGAGGACCGAAGGGATTGGACGATGATGCCCCTATGGTGAAATTTAGACCCTATGTCATGCTGGATGCACCAAATGGAGATGTATGTATTGTTGAGGCACTCTATGTAGGTACTCATAATGGTATAGTGGTAGTCACTTGTGGTATAGTGGCACTAGTAGTTGTCGTGTTTGTCCCTTGGGTAGATGTAGTTTGTAAGGTACGGATGTCAAATCCAGGAGGTAACTTGGCACCTTTTGCTAGCAATTTGGCTAAGTATTGTTGAGGATCATTTTCTAGGTAGTCATCTACAAAGGAGGCAAACTCAGGGTCCTATGTAGCAGCATCTATGTCTTCCACTACAATGTGTCCTTGTGAGTCTCTAGTAACGAATTTGTCCAACAAAGTTTTGTGAGGTCTAAATGAGGATGTCCCTTGAAAGGGGTTTGAGAATGGATTGATGAATTCATTTGGGTCAGCCATTTGTTCTCTTTCTTTCCTTTTAGACCTAGTTTCAACCATGTAAGATAAGCTCAAAGTGAAAGTGATGCAAAAACTAAGTCTATGGATGGTATGAATCTAGTCTATGTTTTTGGGATTTTCTAGATATAAGGTATGAATGCAACTATTTTTTTGGTGTTTTCTTGCAAATATGGAATGTCTAAAATTATGTTATCCTAGGATGACAGTGTCTAAGTATGCAAAAGTCTAAGCGAACTTCTAAGGTAATCAATTTTGGAAGACTCTAAAAGAGGTTACCAACCACCTAAAGTTTAACCCAGGTTTCAATTTAGTTTTGACAAGGAACCTTAGGACAAAAAGATAAGGTGAGCTCCCAAGCTAGACTGATGAGCTGGAAGGACTCATGTGTAGGAAAAAATATATGATGACAAATGACTAGGTTCAATGACAATGTTTGTTGAAGCAAGGGTTTATCCAAAGCATGGAAATTTGACCTATTCTAAGATTTGTAAATGATGATTTCCCTAAAATTTTGATCTATCATGAAGGTGATAAAGACTCCTAAGATGAAAGTAAAATTTACAACTAGGATTCCTATGGCTATGACTAAATGATACCTAAAGGATGCAATCGTGCAAAGTATGAGAAAATTTTTTGGTTTTTGTCCAAGGATCACTATGAAAAGATAGATCAGAGACTGGTATGATTGTTTGTTTTAGTCTATGATAGTGAATTCTAGTTTTCTGGTAATCAAACAATTGCAATTCAGAAAGGAAGATGCATTGCAGAGGTTAGCAAATGCGGTTCTCTGGGTCATATGTGGTTTTCTTGTAAACTATGTCTCAGATCTGTATCAGGTAGATGTGACTCACGATATCAGATACGACTCAGGACTTGGTAGATGCGACTCACTGTATCATATGCGACTTGGGATTTGTCATATGTGACTTTGGTTATCAGATGCGGTTTAAAAATTGGTAGATGCGACTCTCTGTAACAAATGCAACTAACTGGTAAACAGATGTGACTTGATTTCCCTAGTAAATGACAGATTAGACTTAGTTTGATAGATGTGATTGACTGGTAAACAGATGCGACTCTAGCTAACAGATGCATTTTTTTGGTGAACAAATGCGACTCTGTTTGACACTTGTGGTTTTCTGGTGAATAGTTGCAGTTTTCCAGTAAATGACAGTTTGGACTCTCTATTTGTGATCAAGTTTTGGCAAATAAAGACAATCAAAAAATAAAGTATTTCAATTTTGATGAACATGAACATGTATAATTCCATAAAACAAGTACAATCCTAAGGCTGGCAGTGTGACAATACTTGTTGAGTTCTCACTTGGGTTTCCCCAGCTACGCTTATTCAGAGCGGATGATTAGAAGCTTGACCCCACTGGCTCCACTCCACGGTACTCACTTCTCCAGGGCAGCCAAGCTTCACTACCCATGAAACTCCCATGGCATACTTTTCATCTCTACTAAGAACTGCATGAACGTGAGATGGCTTTAGAGGTTCGACCTCTTGCACCAACAAATAGAAGGTTTTTGGTTTAACTAAAAATAATTGGCTTGTAGTACAGGCACCCGTTCAGGTGGCTATGTGTGAGGCAAGATACAACAATCTCATCTACATAACAAATTTGCAACTACAATCCTAGGCTTTCCCTTAATATTTACATTTATATATCGGTTAGGAGTAGCTTGGATAAAAATCTTCGTTGCCGATTTGAGTCGTCTTGGGGTGAGTACTTTTTCCCACCAAGACAGGCCCAGTTCTAGAGTCAGTAACAATTTCTCTTACACCCAGGATCACACAAATGTGCAAGGGGAGAGGATAATTCTATTACTGAATCGGGTTGTAATCTAACAAATCATGCAAATGCACCAAACACAATAGAAAATAGTTAATTTTAAAGTTCAAATGACAATTATCTAATCTACTCAGACAGTCTGTTTCAAAATAGTCTTTGACACACATCCTGCAAAACAATTCATTAGTAGTTTCAAATTTGTCTTCATCGATCGTCCTGCAAAAAGGTTTCGAAAACTTGTCTTCTACGCAACATCCTGCAAACTCTATGTTAACTCCTCAAAAACACACGCTACAAACTCAAAATTAGTCATAATGAAAAGCACAATGAAAACTTCAAATTCGGAATTCAGACTCAGAAACTATATCAGTCAGATGTGTTGCGCAAGGCAGCAGATGCATCACGGGTTTTACCAATCAAGTGCATCCTAGAAAGCCATGGATGCGTCGTGGGTTATCATATGTGTTACTTTACTCGTCATATGCGGCTCGCAGTGTCAATTGCATCGTTTTGTGCGTCAATTGTGTCACACCGTACAATACCTGAAAAAAGGAATAAAATTTCTACGGATTTGCGAAGAGCATGTCTTCACGTCGAGTTCACCAATGTAACATCATGAAAACAAGAAAGATCAAAGCAATAACAATGCAATTAAACTCTAATGTAAACTAAGCTAACAACAAAGAACAATGGAAAGACAAAACATAAATATAGAACAATCTCACCCAATATCTACATAATTCCATGAATAACCTCGATTGTTCTCCATTTCGTCGTTTGATTATAATTGCCCTCAGATTTCTCTGTGCAAGTATTGCCTATGATAGTGATTTATAAAACATTGAAGATTTAGATAATAGATTGCTTCCAAAATTCATAAGATTTTGGGAGGAGTAACAATGATGAAGGTCAGGCCAATTTATAGAAAATAGGGTTTTCGAATGACAAGCTCAAATCGAAAGATGATTCGACGATTCAGATTAAAAGATTCGACATGCATTGAGATTACTGTCAGTAGTGACGTGAGTGATAAAACATAAAAGGTGGGAATTAAGATTAAATAATAATTTAATCTTTAGTTGAAAGTATTCAAAAATTAGAAGAATAATGATTGCATGTAAAGGATAAAGATGGAATAAAAGAAATGATCTATTCGAATGCACGAATAAATTAATTAATTAAATAAAGCTATTTAATTAATGAATGTTTGCACGCATAAGAATTAAAACTTGATAACTGACTAATTAAATCAGGAAGTCTCTTCATTAGAAATAGACAAATATTAGATCAAGAGATAACAAACTGATTTAATTAAATCTCAAGTTAAGTGGTAAGTGAATAATTAGATAACTTAAGTGATTATCCAAATATAGAAGAATATGTCCAGAATAAGCTTTTTATGAATTAAATGATTATTTAATTCAACATTCAAAATTTGAGGATTAAATAAATTAAGATTTATTTAATTGACCAGAGAAAAGGTTTAAATAATAATTAAATAATGAAAGTGTTTATTTAATTATAGTCGAAAGTGTGACAAGAATAAATTAAATAAGAATTTATTTAATTTCAGAAAGAGGATAAAGTTAATTAGCGACGTAATTTTTTTATTTATTTTTTTTAAAACAAAGGGGTAAAAACTTTATTAGAAATCAGAAAAGAGCATTACAATAATAACCAAGGGACCCAGCCCCAGAAAACAAGGCGAAAACCCCACAGCATAAAACAACATCAACTATCCCCATGTATCCTCCTATCCTCCTCCAAGAACCGGTCTAAATCCAGATGCAGCTCAGGGTTAACCTGATCCCAATCCTCAACCTTCCAACCACTATCATGCTCAGAGGCCCATTTGGCCAAGCAGTCGGCAGCACGATTCCACTCCCTCGGGATGTGAACAAAGGATGCCTCCTCCATCTGAGAACTAACCTGAAGAATCCGTTGAACCACCGAAGCCAACTGCCAATTTATATCAGATATCTTTCGCTCATTCAAGAGATTAATCAAAATCTGTGAATCAGCTTCACATATAACCTTTCTCCATCCCAAAGAAAGGGCCCTCTCAATAGCATGAAGAATTGTCAAACCCTCCATGAAGTTAACAGTCTTCACCCCCTTATGTATAGAGAATAGAAAAATCACTAACCCAGCTAAGTCCCTGCCAACCCCACCAATTCCAGCAGGCCCAGGATTTCCCCTAGAAGAACCATCAGTATTGATCTTTAAAAATCCATTGGGAGGAGGTAACCACCTTCCAACCCGTTGAACCCTCTTTTTCCCATGCCTACAGTTCCTAGAAATGACAAAAGATGAATGAATTTCTTGAAGACCCAGTCTGGCCACCAACTCAGCATCACCTCTCTCCAAGGGGAAAACAACATCACATTTTGCTAAAACTGACTCCTGCACCATTCCTAGCATATGCATCCAAACTTGCCGACCCACCAACTTCTGATCACGAAAAATTCAATGGTTCCGCTCCAGCCAAATCTGCCAAAGCAGAAAGGTAGGGCCTACAAACCAAACTTGCTGCAAAAAGGAAGCCATAGAAGGAGGTCTTCCCATACTATCCCAGAATTCAACCAAAGAGCACACATGAATACAAGGAAGCTTCCACACCTCCCACCACCAATGCCAAAGTTGCACAACAAAGGGGCACCGGAAGAACAAATGCGAAGAATCCTCTTCCGCTTCCCCACACAAAACACAAATTGAAGGTCCTTGAAATCCCCATTTACGAATGTTATCCTAGGTCAAGCACCTATTCCAAGCCAAATTCCAAACAAAGCAGTTGCATTTAGGCCACGAGAGTTTATTCCACACCCTTTTCCACCAATGAACCTCAGCCCCAGTTAGCTTCTGAGCCAATAACACTTGATAACCAGAAGCAACAAAGTAAACCCCCTTAGGATTATGGGTCCAAGCAAGAATATCCTCTTCTAGAAGAGAACTACAACTCCTACTATGAAGAATCTTGTGAAGCTCAGCACTTTCTTCCGCAAGTCCCAAATCTGGCCACACTGCAGGATCCTTCCAATGAGCCACCTCCAACTAACCAAAAGAAGCAACAGACTTGAAGTCACTCACCCTAGCCCAGCCAGCCTCGAGAAATATTTGGCACAAAGGAAGTAGGTTGGGGAACTGAGAAGTAAGTGGAGGGAATCCATCCCAAGAATCCAACCAGAAGAGAGCTTCAGTTCCCCGTCTACAAATCCAAAATAAACCTTCCTTGATAAGCTTTGCACCCTTCTGAAGAGTATTCCAAATCACTGAACCTTTCCCCTCAAGAGGGTAACGAGGGAGATCCTGCCATGGAATCCCCGGGAAATACTTATGAGATAATATCCTGGCCCATGGTTGATCCTGTTCCACACACCATCTCCAAAATAGCTTAGCAGCCATAGCCACTCCGGATAACGCAAACTGTTGAAGACCAAGACCACCAAATTGCTTTGGGTTGCACACAACATCCCACCTGACCAGGCTCCACTTGGAGGATGACAAACTTCCCGCCCATAAGAACTGCCTTTCAAGAGAATCCAACTCCCTTAGAAAACCCATCGGAGCCACCTGAAGCATACATCTGTAGGTAGGAGAGCCTGCACCACCGACTTGAGAAGCTGAACCCGCCCCGCAAAAGACAACCATCTGTGGGTCCAATGATTAACTTTTGCACGGAGCTTATCAATAATATTCTGCCAAGAACCCTTGGGAAGATGGCGAACAGAAATTGGGAAACCCAGATACGTCAAAGGGAGAACCCCTATCTGAAACCTCAAGATATTAGCAATTCTTCTCTATATGGGGGTCAGTGTATTGAAGAAGAATATGGAAGACTTCTCCTCATTAATCAATTGACCTGAAGCAACAAGATATATGTCCAACACCTGCCTCAAGTTAGTAGCTTCCCTAACAGTAGCCATCCCCATCAGGGCAGTATCATCAACAAATTGCAAATGAGATTGCGAAGGCAAGTCTCCACCCCATCACCAACCCTGAATGATGCCAAGCCCCACCCTTCTTTTCAACAAATGTCCAAGGCCTTCCACAAGAAGTAGAAAAAGATACGGAGATAGAGGATCCCCTTGGCGCAAACCCCTTGAGGCACCAAAAAGTTCAAAATGATCTCCATTTATCAAAACTAAGAAGGAAACAGATGTGACACAGCTCATGACCCATTGGATCCACTCCTCACCAAAACCAAAAGAAACAAGGATCTTCTGCAAAAAAGACCATCTAACCCTGTCATAAGCCTTAGCCATATCCAGCTTAATGAACATAGCCTTCTCTTGGGAGTTGTCCATGGAGTGGATGGTCTCCGTAGCAATGACAACCCCGTCAAGAATCTGTCGACCCGCCACAAATCCACTCTGTTCCTCTGAAATCAGCACTTTAAGCCACTTCTTCAATCTCTCAGCCAATAACTTAGAAATGATTTTATAAGCCACATTGCAAAGAGAGATAGGTCGGAACTGAGATAACCTATCAGCCCCTTCACACTTGGGTATGAGAGCAAGGAAGGTGGAATTCAGAGCACGAAGCATCTGTTTATTCCTCTGGGACTCAAGGACAACCGCCAGAAGATCCAACTTTATGATATCCCAGAATTCCTGAAAAAATTCAATCGAGAAACCATCGGGACCAGGAGCTTTACCCTTCTTCATCTGAAACAAAATCCCCTCTAGCTCATTAAGAGAGATCTTTCATCAGATACTCATTCGCCTCCCTGGAGACCAACTGAGGAATACAAGAAATAACCTATGCTTCCTCAACAAAGCCCCCTCGTGAATCCTCCCTAAATAAAGTAGCAAAATACTGAGATGCCTCAGCAGAGATTTCCTAAAACGAGGCAAGACGTTCACCCCTATTGGTGCAGGAGCACCTAGGCTGACCTCCACCAAGTTTGTTCACAATTTTGGCTTGTTTGGACTTTAGCCAAGTCAGGGATTTTGGTGTATTTGTTTTGGACCTTAGAAGGTCTTGCAATTGTGTGTGAGGAGTTAATCACAAGGATTAACATCATCTTTTTCATTAGGTTGTCAAAGTTGTTAAATTTTGTTTTATTAAACTTTGGACAGCATATGTTAAGTTATAAAGCATTTAGTATGTTGTAACGCCACATCCTCATTGTTTGGAGATGTTAAAGGTCAGTTAAGGGGTGTTAGCTCGGACTCAAGAAGTTAGTGATCCTAAAATGTAGGGGGATGAAGGAGTTGCAAGAATATTGCAAATTGCATGGCAACATTGTTAGGTTGCATGCAATTCCATTAGTTTGGAATCCCTTGGAATCAGGGATATGGAGCGACCAATCTCCCTTGAAACGTGGAAAGAGCATCCCAAATGGAGTAATGGCTCGTAAAAGAGTTAGGGAGTATGCTTTGTAAGAACAGATTTTCGGTGAATGAAAGACAGTTGGTAATTTTCTGCATTTTTTGTGTTTTACAGAAAACACAGTGTGTTTTCATATCTGTGATATTTATGTGTTAGTGCATCGGGTTGGACATTGAATCAGAGTTCCCTTAGCATTTAATAGTATCTTTCCCTCGCATATAGTCCATGGAGTAAGATTACATGCATTATATTTAAGTTTTAGACAGCAAAGAATGAAATATGATTTCATTTTTTGTGTCTGCCCATGAGTTTTTGGAGACAGCGAAATCAAATAACTTGTAAATACTATCTAGTCGTTGTATTGGAGTTCTTAGCATAGTATTGAGTCATTTTCATTCGGTTTTCAGGTTACTTAGGATAGTATTGAAGTTTTAACTTCATAGAGTAGAGTTTAGGGAACTTTTTATTTGCAGTTTTGAACAGTCTAATAAAGAAATGGCTTCCCTCTAAGTTTTATCCACGGGTTTTTCCTGTGATTAGCAGATATGGAAGGGAAGCCACATAGGTGTAGGTATTTAGAATTAGGGATTTTAAGGAGCCAAGCAATGATTGTAAGTTCCAAACCCTAGGTGAGCCTAAGATACCCGGTTAGGTGTTTGGTAGAGTAAAGATTAAAGAACTTGGGCAGGGGGAGGAGTACCGTACAGCCATAGTACGGATTAAGGTGAGTTTGTGTCATAGCTAAGCAATTTAGGAGGATTGGGACCTTGACCAATCCATGTGAGGTAGATTTGAAGGAAGGAGAGTTAAAACCCTAGAAGATAGGACAATTAGCCCTCCTCTCCAAGAGGGTTGGAAGCCACTGTACGGTACAGTCAAAGGTCTGAGACTTGAAGCAAGATTTAAAACCCTGAAAAGGGTGTCTGAAAGTATATTTTGTTTGACAGGTTGCTTGACAATTAATAGAGAAAAAGTCAGAATACTGATTGGTAAGGGCTACAAGGAATAGCCCCCTCCAAAGGCAATCTTTTGAGATCGGTAGGAATGGTCATTGAGGAACCTCTAAGATGGCTTCAAGTGGTTATGAAATGCATCAAATCAATGTTTCCAACTCCCCTGCAGGTAGCTCAAGCATGGTGTTGAAGATAGCATCTAGACTCTTCTAGGTGTTGAAAGGAGATTAGTAGTTTCAAATAAGGTGTTGAATCCTTTAGAGTTAAAGCACAAATGGAAACTCTTAGGACAGAGTTGTAGCAAGGTTTAGTTGGTGAACCAAATCAGAACAGAGCTTAGATCATTGCTAGGTTCATGATGAAGGCAGAGTAATGTCTTCTTGAGGTTTGGTGCAAGCAAACTTTGGAGGATTATAAATACACCACCTATCATTCACCAGAATAGGAATGGAATTACCATGCCTCCTGTCCTTCACAGAATTGAAGAAGAAGGCGGTGTTTTTATCACCTTCCTGTAACCATTCAACCCGGGCCTTTTGCTTCCAATAGATTTCTTCCCGCAATTCAAATTCCTCAACCACTTTCAAAGTATTAGCCTCCTCCCTTAGAAGATCCTCAGAGGCCCCATTCTCACGAATCAACTGCGTAATATTATTCAACTCCTCCTGGGCAGCAACCTTAGCATGAAAGATATTACCAAAACATCACCGATTCCACCTTTTAAGCTGATATTTGACAAACTGAAGAAGCTTGGAGAATGTGTACATTGCCATACCAAAAGTTGGTCTACCAATCTGCCACCACTCAGCCACATGTTCATGAAGAGTAGGATCTCGTAACCACATAAGCTAGAACTTGAATGAGGGAGAACGAGGCCCCCGAGCAGAGATAATACTAAGCTTAATAGGCCAATGATCAGAACCTCTCCAATCAATAATTTCAGATCGAGTGGACCATAAGTCTCCAACCCAATAACAAGAAACCAAGAATCGATCTAGCCTCTCAGCAACACAACTCTCACCAATTCTCCAATTATTCCAAGTGAAGCGACCATTGCTTGGTAGAACATCAATAAGATTTAATTCAGAAATGCTATCTCTGAATAACAAAGCAGAAGGCTCCAACCTAGGAATTCCACCTCTTTTCTTAGACAACTCCACAATAGCATTAAAATCGCCAGCCATAACCCACGGATGGTAAGGAGCTAAGCTACGAACAAAACGAAGATGGGACCATAGAAGTTTTTTACCCAGAAACTTAACAGGATCATACACATTAGAGAGGAGAATACACTCACCAGTCTCATACCAAGAGGCGACTAGGGATATAGAGGATCTAGAGGACATCCACCAAAGAGGGAAAATCTTCTGAGGGTTCCAAAAGCAAGCCACCCCTCCAGAAGCACCAAGAGCCCCCACACACTGGAATTCACCATATTTCCACAACTTAGGAGCCATGGCCAACATATTATCTACAGATAATTTAGTCTCCTAAAGAAAAAGAACATCCGGAGAATGATTCCTAACCAAATCACGAACAGCTTTTTGTCGAGGGCCACTGTTCAAGCCCCTTACATTCCATGAGAGAAAAATCATTTATGGGGGCATGAAAAATGTGAATCCAGAGTCTTGACTGACCCTGACTCCACCAAAGTTTCCCCAGTTAATTTAATCTTCTCCATATCCTTTTTCCTTCCTAGCTTGGAAGTCCTATCACCAACCCCTTTCTTCAGTTCATTTTGTTGAATACCCAAATGAGAAGAGGCCAAAGAGCTCTTCCCCACATCCTTGCCTCCTTTCAGGGGCAATGGGGAACCACCTCCACCACTCTTCGAAGCCCCAATAGAAGATTCTTGTTCAGTCTGGACAATCAATTGTTGATCTGTATCCATTTGCCCAACCCCAATCTCCTGCACAACTTGCATGGCCTCCAATGGTGGCCCATCCTGTCCTGTACCCAAAGTTCCCTGATCCAAGTTTAGCAACCCCGGATTCACTTCCTCCTAGCTGAGATCATCCAGCACCTCAAACCTATTAAAAGTTTCATCATCCTGCCTCTCCCTCAAGGTCCGCTTCTGGCCCCGATTCCTATTGCGAGCCTTGACAGGGACATAACCATCATCTCCATTACCATCACCCGGAATAGGCTCCTTACCATTATCATCCCTAGGTGGATTACGAGAAGGATGAGAAGGTTGGGGCACCATAGGCTTAGCCCTAGGGAACCTACGCTACAAGTGACCATATTCATGACAAAGATGACACCGAAAAGGTAGGGTTTCGCAATCTAGTTGTTGCACCCAAGTATATGATCCAGCACTCACTTCAACAAAATATGGCAGTGGCTTGCTTAAATCAATTTCTACACAGATACGAGCAAAAGTCATTACCTTTTTATACTGCGTCTGTTGTGAAGACCCAACAGGTTTACCGAGCATTGAAGCCACCAAATGCAACACATCATCCCGCCAACACTCAACTGGAAACCACAGCAACCGAACCCAAACTGGGATCCGACTCGGTATTGCCTCAGTTGGGTTGAAGCCAGCATGCCATGGCTTGATAAACAAACCCACCTGGTTATAAAAATAGGGGCCACCCTCGAAGACCTTATTCCGATCTGCCATGCAATCAAAAGAGAACATAAAAAAGTTGTTCGCAAGGAGCCTAATCTCCATCTCCCCCTCTCGCATCCAAGTCCACTGAGCCCAGGATTCCAAAAATTGCAGCGAGACTCTCAAACCCATGAACTTGCAATAAAAAGAGTGCCTTGAATAGTATTCAATATCATCTGCAAGCATTTCCATCGGGATAATCAACTTCGGTCGTTCTTTGCATCTTTCCAAACACCCATTAATCTTCGTTATTTGGGAACCACTAACCGATCCTAGATCATTCATCTCCATCTCTGAAGAAAATAGTGTATTATCAAAAACATTCACTCCATGTGCCGAAGGTTTCGAACCAAATGCTGATCGGAAATCCAATTTGGGGCTAGCCCCAGATGTTTCCCCACCCTGCATAGCAAAAAACAAGATCCCCAGTAGGCATGCAAACCCCCAGGACACTTTTGCAAGAAATGGAAAAAAAGAAAAGACCCCAAGGGAAGGATCAAAACCCTTCCACCCACAAGCCACCCAAACGGCAACAAGAAGGCCTCCAAAAAAGAAAAAACCCCACCACCACAACCCCGATAGCTTCAAAAAACCCCCCCCACAACGTAGAAGCAAGCAACACACAAAGAACAAGCTAGGGCACAATCGCCCTAGCTCAGCTTGCAGAGCACGCGAACGCCATCCCCCGATAAATGAATAGATGTTAATGCAAATATGTGGGACTCAATTAGCGACTTAATTAAATAAAGAATATTTATTTAATTAATTAGGATTGAATAAAGCTAATTATGAATTAATTAAATAATTAAATTTATTTAATTAATAGATGAATAAAGGTTAAAATGACTTAATTAAATAATTAAAGTTATTTAATTAATTGATGAGAAAGGACTTTAGAAAATAATTAAATTATGACAATGAAAGTATAAATTATGAAGAAATTGAAGTCGCAGGCCTAGACCAACTTTTAGTGTCTACAGATCTTTTTTTATTTTAAAAAAGATTTATAAAATTAAATTTAGAAATAAATAAATTTCAAAAAAGATTTAGTGAAAATGCTTGAAAAACTTGCAAGAAAATGTGATCGGCAAGTGTGAAGCCGAAACCCATGACCTTTTGCCAACCTCCTCCTTGTCTGCACCAAGGGAAAAATGGCGCATGATGTTGCAGTTGCAATGGCCATGGTAAACATGAATGCACAGATTGAAGCACAAACAAGAGCATGTGAATGATATGATAAAATGCCTAGAAAGAAGTGCAAGTTTTTATGTTTAAGTTGCAACCGCCCTGGTAAGCATGTATGTGATAAAATGAAGAATGCATCAAAGCACAAAGGGAACTAAAAGACTTAGGTGAAGCAATCAGTGTGGAAAGTCTGTGTGAAGCAAAATCCCAGGGTAATGCTATTTTCTTGGCCACAGATTGAGGGAATCAGTGGACAACAACAAACAATTAGTTGGTATGTTTGAAAAAGTCATACAGGAAAAAGGTGAAATTAGAAAAGATAAAAAGGATTCTCGGGAAGTATCAATAAAGTTACAAGAACAAGTCCTCCTACTCATAAATCAAGTTGAAAGACTTGAAAAGGAGATTGATACACAAAGCACTACATTTAAGGACAATTTGCACAGATAATGTGGTGAGTGCTGAAACAAAGTATACAATTGTCCTTAAGATAGAAGTTGAAATTCTTCAATTAAAGTTGCATGATACACCTGAAGAGAATGAAATATTAATTGAAATGTATGAGAAGAACTAATGGAAAATGGAATTGGATATCGAAAACTGACAGGGAAAGTTGAGCATAATGGAGAGATAATAGATGAAAACTCAAACAAGGAGCGAGTTGATCCATATATGGCATCAAGTAACAGGAGTCGGGATTTTGAATCCACGTGGAACATTAATTTAAAGATATTTTATTTTAAAATAACATTAAATTTTAAAAAGGGGTTTTCTTATTATTTCAATTATGAGAGTTGAAGTTCATCATACACTTTTAATTGAAATATTTTGGATATTTGATTAATTTTATAAAATTAATTAATGTGCTTTGTGTTTACAGATACCTCTTTTCAAGATTAAAATGGATCATAGTGGAGATGATTTATAAATTTGATGTGCAAAGAAGGATTTCTAAAAAGGTTATCAAACTGGAAGTAAAACTAGATACATGGCAGGCCCGTTTGACATGATTTTTGGGAAAAGACATTGTTTCCCATCGTGTAAGAGAGGAACTTAGAGTTGAAACTGAAAATTGAAAATTGTCAACTGAAGCTCACTAGAATCAGCTGAGACCAAACATAAGCCAAGCTGAAAGTTGCAACTTTTGAATTGAAGCTAACTAAGGTCAAATGAAGTCAAGCAAGAGCTGAAACAGAAAGTTTCTTGTGAAGACTGATTGAAAGCTATAGCTTTCGGATGTATCATTTTTGGAGGGAATTATGTAATTTTGAGCTATTTATTGTCAAATCAAGCTCATTTGAAGGAGTTAGGCTTTTAGGAAAAGTTAGCTAGGAATTTTTGTTTAGAGCTAATGTTTAGTAGTAGGATAGATGATACATTTTTCTTGCATTCTTAAGGTAGATGGGTGGATCTAAAGATATTGGTTTTTGTACACTGGTGAATTTTCCAAAATTGTAAATGATGTTTATCTGTCTCATTGCAGTAGAAATAGTCAGATTTAAACTTGCTTCATGTTTTACTCTTGAATGATATTTATTTGGTTAACTATTTGATTTGAAGCTTTCAAGGAATGAATGAAGTTTGATCTTTTCTTTTATTTGAATTGTGATTTGTGATCTGCTATTAAAGTTTTCACTATGAATGAATGTTCAACTTTGTATTGATTAGATGTTGACTTATTCTACAATTTAGTTTAGGAATCCCTTGAAGAGTAACAGGTATGGTTAACTAAATGAATAAACATTATTTTCTCTCTTGCGTCCCTGATCTATCTTTTTCCTTTTTTTATCTCCTTGTTAGAGTAGGTTTAGGTAGAAGTTTGATCTTGCAGCAACCAAGAAGCTCAATGACCAGCAAGCCCCTTGAACATTACAGCCTCATTGACCGCTCAGCAAAATAGCAACGTTGTGACCCAACATCCAGGACCTTGGAAGGTGATCAATTTAACGATTGTTTGTCTTTTTCAGGAGAGGTAAGGTGATTGCATCTTGCCTACATGTTGTTGTGTCAATTTGGCCATCAACAAATATGTTGATTATTGGGAATGGCAAAAGCATGATTTTAGATTTGAAGTCTCAGTTGTCAACACAGTTTGAGATGAAAGATCTGGGTGTAGTGAGGGATATTCTAGGGATTGAGATCAGAAGAAATAGAGCTAACAAAAATATTTGGTTAATCCAAAGCAAGTATGTGAACTGTACGTTGGAGAGATTCGGCATGACTACTTGCAGATAGATTATTGTTCCAGTTGTTCAAAGGACGAAGCTTTCTATGGAGGAATGTCCAAAATCTCCTATCGAGGAGGACATGACCAAAGTTCCTTATGTGAGTGTTATTGGTAGCCTAGTGTATGCTATGGTATGTATGATGCTAGACATTTCCCAAGCATTGGGAGTCCTTATTCATTTTATGGCTAATCCTAAACGGGTGCATTGGGATGTGATAGAGTGTTTAGGTACTTGTAGGTTACTTCCAAGTATGCCTTATGTTTTCATGGTTATCCTAATGGACCTCGGCATTCAGTGAGAATTTGTGGATATGTGGATTCAAATTGGGCAGGTGACATTGACAGTAGGAGACCTAGCACTGGCTATGTTTTCACAATGGTTGGTGGTGTTATTAGTTGGATGAGTAAGCGATAAGATGTAGTCGCTCTTTCCACTATTGAAGTAGAGTATATGACAATTACTCATGCTTGTAAAGAGGCCATTTGGCTTAAGATACTATGTTCAAATGTTGGTTTTGATGTAAGACATATTATCTATTGTGATAGCTAGAGTGCTATATGTTTAGCAAACAATCCTACTTTCCATGCCAGAAAAAATCACATTGATGTGTAGTTTCATTTTGTTCATGATATGGTGGAAGATGGAAAGGTTAACTTGGAAAAGGCGGACACTTTTGTTTATGTTGCAAATGCACCGATGAAGCTAGTGAGCACAAAGAAGTTCAAATGGTGTGTTGGTTCTATGGTCCTTGTGGCTTAATCAATGATACAGAGACTCCTAAAGGTCTTTGACAAGTGGGAGAATGTTGGGATTAAGATGTCTCAACCTTATTGAGTCCCATGATTGTTTTATTAATTATTTTCCCCTACGTTTTTTATTTAATTTATTAAATACAATAATATTTGTCTCCAAATTGCTAAGTCACTTTGTGGGACCCAGTGAGGAGTTGCATCCTATATGCGAGGTGTGAGAAGGAAAAATTATGACACATGTCACTTGGGCACTCCATTAGGAAAAGGAAATTGTTTATACATCAAAAATGGGCACCATGGTGACATTTGGTAGTTTGTTTTGGAAATGTTGTATTAGTGGGGTCCACTTGTGTGAGTGTTTATCTCTTCAGAAAAATAGAGGCAAGGAAATGTGACACTTGTCACTTGGGTGCCCATTTGAGATTTGGGAATTGTAAAATCCTCTAATATGAGTGCCCTTATTCCATGTGGCATGTTGTTGACTTGTTGACTAAATCTTGAAGAGGAAACTTGCTTAATAGAGGCCGAGTTGTCACTTGGAGTGACTAGGAGTTGTGGGTGAGTTATATTTTGGCAATAAAGTTGATTTTCTCTATGGGATTCCTAGCATGTGAGGTTGCTTGATTTTTAGAGATGAAATCCTTGCATGTGCTTGCATTTTGGTGCATGTGCATGCATGTTTGACAAGTTACTAATCAGGTCTTGGCATTCGTGCATGTTGTTGGGTTTTAGTTTGCATGCATGCAAAGACTAAGAGATTGACACATGAAAAAATAAACACCCATGTATGAGAAGTATTTATTGATGCCTTAGTGCATTTGTTTGTAGAGCTTGATTGTAATTTTTTGAGACGTTGTTATGTTGTCGGACTCACTCTAGAATTTGTATCATAGTGAATCAACACTTGCAAGATCATAGACTCTGAACATTGTATTGTAATTGTTTTTTACTAGAATAAAATTGATTTGTGTTTTGGTGTGGGTTTTTTCCCAAAAGGGTTTTCCCACGTAAATTTTGTGTTATGTGTTTTATGTGTTTAAATTTGAAATTGACTATTCACATGTGCATTCTTAAGTGAAACTGTAAAAGTTGAAAGATTTGAAACAAAGTTTTGTAGCTCCTCTCCTGATTAATTTGCATTAGGGAAGCATTCTCGCACTTTTTTTCCTTTCAAAAAGATGGGAGCATTCCAACATGTTCACTATTTTTCTTTATTTTTCATCCCTTCTCACTATTTTATTGCACCCCTACACTCTCTTTTTGAGAGCCCACTTGTGTTCTTTTCACTTGCCTACTCCCTCAATTGAGCATCACCAACCAATTTCTATCTTTATTTTTCTTTGTCCAACTAGGGTATCCTACCTCCCCCTTCACCTTATTTGATACCTATATGTTATTTTCTTTAAAATAGTGCCACTTCTTTTAGTCACGACACAATTTCAAAGAGGGGAGAAATATAGTCCACTTCTATCCTTGCATTTTAACTAATTTCTATCACTAATCTCACTATACCTTCTATGCTAATTAATTAAACATATTATTAATTAATTAGTCTTCTCCCCTTTTTCCAGCTAATTAAATAGTTTACTCTAACATAGTTAATTACATAGATTATTTTATTCAATTAAATAAGCTAAGATAATGTCATTCACCCTCATAATTTTAAAAATAAAAATATTTTCTCCCATCATATCCACATTAACTTTATTTTAATTTAAATTTTTTACAATCCTAAATGAAATTAAATTTAAATCATTCATTCAATTAATTAAATTAATTGTAGTCATCCATCCCCAACTACCAACTGTTCAAATAACAATTATAATTCACATCATCAATATTATACCAAATCAACCTTCAATTCTAGCTATTCATCCCCAACTACCATTTATTCAAACTAAAATCAACTTTGAATCTTGGTAATTCACTTACTCAAATCAATCTTCGCCATCTATTTGAACAGCAACTAACAACATTTATCTCTGCCTCTTTTCTCACATCCTGATTTGACTCAACTCCAAACTCCTCGCGCAATGGAAGGCCACCTTTCATGTTATCGTTCTACTATATGCATTGAGAATCTTTCTAGGGGGTTTCTCCATGCTTGCAACCTTATTTACCTAATGTTTCTTCTTAGCTTTAGTCCCATGATGTGGATGATCACCTTTCTCCTTGTCATCCTACTTCCCTATCGTTGAGTTCCCTTTTTGGTGGTTCCCCTCTTGCTTCCCCTTACAATGGGAATTTGGATGATAATATTGCTTGGTTTTTTATTTGTAGATTGAGGAAAGCTCATTCTTCTTCCTCTTCCCAAACTCATACTCAAGTTGTGGGTGAAATTTCAACTCACTCTTGATGTGGATTGTTTGGAGTACTATGCATGTGTTGTAAGTGGCCTATTGAAGGATTGTTTTGCTCTTCCCTTATGGATTTTGTTGTAAAGAGTTCAACACCCTATTTTGTTGCTTATTTAATCAAAAAAACTCAAATCTACTCAAACAATTAAAAACCAAAGTCCCCAAAATACCAACCTCACACCAATCCTTTTGCAATGGAGATATTTGAAAAAAATTAAGGGATATCCCATATTTCCCCTATGTTAAGTTCTATATGCATAACACAAGTAATGAGGCTTCAGTTCCTCCCTTTCCCTCATAATTCAATGCAACAAGATTGAATCAATTACATGGGATGCATATCATGCCAAATAAAACTCAAACAATCTCACCCAATTTTCAAAACCAAAAATTAATGATGTTGAGTCATCCTATCTTCCTAGGGTATCAACAACCCAACATACCTTCAAAATGCAACAAAAACAAGATAGGTCTTATGTTTGGAGGTGCAACTCCCTCCATGCCCAACCCCTTTTTGGGGACATAGAATACCTTATAGCACCTCTAGATGTTAACATTTTTAATGTCATGCTACCACCTCCTCTCCCTGAACTTCCAAATTTCAAAGGGGTGGGAGATCCTAGCTCTCAAATAAAACCCTACCACACAATAATGTGATAACTTTTCCCTTAGGATATAGTGGTAATAAGAAATTTTCTAAAAATATTTGAGGGTATTGCTCTATATTGATATTACCATCTCATAGGGGCACCCATTCAATCCATTGGTCAATTTTTTGCACCATTTGATATGAACAAATTAGTCAAAATAGGAATTTAAGAATTTGTTGCTTTCAAAAAAGAGGCTAATGAATCAACCTTACTTTATTATGTAATGAAGGTAGGTCCTCTACTCCTAACTAGTGCATCAAATATGTATCACAATGAGCAACGTGGTTTCTTCTTATGTGCACTTAATAGGGACACATAAGAGGAGGTCAAGAAGCTCCCCTATAGTTCATACCATGAAGCCTTCAAGAGCATACTAAGAATACACCAAACCACTATTGATAGTGAAAGAAATGAGTACAATGTCAATGGAAGGTTGGTGATGCAAGATAACAACCACCCCTCTATGCCTAAAATTTTGAAGACACAATTGTAACACAGTAAAAATATGATTTAGAGACATCCCACCACCCAAAAATAATAATAATAATAATAATAGCTACAACAATGTTGATGATAATAGCTATACAAATGTATGAAACCAAAATATAAATGTAGCTGACTATTCTCATTAAATAACTACAAACAACAAGACAAACAAAATGAGAGATCATACAACAACTAATATGATCCTTATTAAAAACTTGGGTAACATGAACCAACAAGCACTACATGTGTCATAAGAAAAGTAGACATGACACTGAGCTATGTTGAAAGTATCAATTATTTATCTTAGATCTCTTGAGGGGCCAAATAAATCTCTTTATATACATATTCCTCCTTAGTGACTCTAACCAACCAAAAAAAATGATGCCACCCCTTATCAAGACTCAAATGGATCAAGGAAATTGGGCATTAAGAATGATGCCACCCCTTCTCAAGCCTCAAATGGATCAAGGAAATTGGGCATTAAGGGTGAAACAAAAATGCTTAGTCTAATTGAATTGGTCCAAAACAAAAATATTCAAGAAAATCTAACAATATCACAAATAGAAAACATAGGACATGATTTCAACAATTGATCCTACGTCTGTCCCAATTAGTCCATATGACTAGGTTAAGGACCTCAAAAAGACATTTTCTCAAATACCTTGCTTAATATAGTTTTCCTACTAAACCACACATTCTCAAAATCGTTATTACTATTATCCCCTCGTTCTAGTAATTCAAAAGAATGTAATTAAGGATTTAAGTTGGTCCTAGCTTTAGATGTCATGAAATCTAGTCTAAAACACAAAGTAGGTCTTCAATCCTACCTACCCAATAGAAGCTAACAAGCAAGTCTCCCTAATTATCCTAATCAAGAGGGAAGTTTTAGAAGCAACTAGTACACATTTGATTGTGTTTAGTCCCTTACATGATTTATGTAGCTTTTGGTGGTGAGTCCTCACTTCTTACTAGTAGTGTTACGTTAGGTTAAGGGGGTCAAAACTCTAATTCTACCAAAAAAATCAAAATCAAAGAAAAAAATAAAATCTAGAGATCAAAAAATAATTACTAAAAAAATTGTGTACTCTCAACTAGAGACTCAAAATCAAATCTACAATAGCAACATTAAAAAGAAAAAGGGGTCAATAAGCAAAGCACACACATGCACAAACTAGGTGAAACAACTAATTCTTAGTTTACCTTCAAAAGGCCATTAATGATAAGGATTTTTCCTTTACCCCATCTTTGACCTAGTGGCCATCTTTTTGATGTAAGCCTAGAGGGTACAAATAAAATTTGTTGCATGTTAGTTATTACGATTAAAGTCTTTACCCTTCTATAAAATTCATAATATAATTTTTCCCCTCATATTCTCATTCCCGCTTGATTCCATAAAAAACTATCTCAAAACCTTAGTGATTCATCCTATGCTAAGTCAACCGCCAATCCACCTACATCAAAAAACCCATAAAAAGAAACCACACTATTATCATCATCTGTGTATCATATAAATGAATGTCACAAAAAATGGCATCAACAAAAATAAAACATGTGAATCCATCAAACCATCTACATATGCCCATATATATTACATATTGCAAATATACTTAAAAAACCAAAAATGATACAAAACATAAGTATAAAATGGTATTGATGTTAGCATACATCCATGAAGTAACACTCAAATTATAAGTCAACTATGTGTATAAGAGATAAAAGTATAAAGATGTCAACCACAACTAAATATAGATCAAATACCAAGTCTCGGAAATCAAAAGTTGCATCAAATACATGAGAGTGTCAATACATCGAGTACATAGGCTCCATCAAGGGAGACGCATAATTACAAGTGCATCTGTAATGTCCCCATTTTGGCCCTACGCTCTTCATTTGGATTTAGCCTATTTCCGGAAATCCGTAGGCTAAGCCGAAGCAGAAAATTAGGGTTTCCTCTTTCAAATGTTTTTTTGAGGGTTTCCTCTTTTAGATACTGCTCAGTTGGTGTTCAGAGGATGTTGTGCAGACTTACTATTTTTAGCAATTCACTATTTATAGCAAGTCTATCTTTTAGCAGTATCTGTTTAGCAGCAATTCAATCCCTTGTAGTTTGGTTGTTCAGTTTGGATTTCTAATGGTTTTGAAGCAAATTTACTATTTGTAGCAGTTGGCTATTTATAGTAAGTCTAAATTTGGCATTAGCATCATCAACAATTTAGCTCAAGTCATCTTGCTATCTTTCAGTTTCAGTTTGGCTTTGGTTATCTCAATGGACTAAGTTTATACTTAGTCAATTTTATGTTACTCAGTTGTACCCCATTACTAGGAGTGATAACTTCATGTTGTTTTTAAAGAGGGGACATTATGGGGTCAATTGTGCATTTAATGATTTATTAAATGCTTTATTATTGCATTATTAAGTTGGACGCCTAAAGGAGGTTGAATAAAGTTTTATTATTTCAAAAAGTAAAATGCTTAAAGGTGGCGTCCCTCTTGGAAGTTGAAGTGATTCAACTTCTTGGAATTTGAAGTGATTCAACTTCTTGGAATTTGAAGTGATTCAACTTCTTGGAATTTGAAGTGATTCAATTGCCAATTGAAGCTTTGAGAAGAGTTCTTCATCTTTGGAAGATAATGTAAAATTATGCTGTTGAATTGATTTCAGAACCTGGCTAAGGGGTAGCTTAGTATTTACACCATTCTTCGAACCTGAAACTATGGTTCCCTAGATGGTCATTTGGGGGTGTGCTTCATTCAGAAGTGCATATAGAGCTTCATCATGGTGAAATTGGTGATAATTTTCAGTTTTGTACTTGTTAGTTATTAAATGGCTGAAGTAGATTTTCACTTGCAAGTATTTGTATGATTTAAATCTCATTGTGGGTATTGATGCTTATCAATTCTATGCCAAGGATGACCCTTTCTGCAAAATATCAGATTTTATGGTGAAGTGTTTGATTTTCTAGAGAGGTCGTACTTCCTCTAGGGTCGTACTTCCTCCAGCAACTTGCTTTGGAATTTGTTCCAATTAATAGAAGGTGTTTTGAAGTTGTTTCTTCATTGTTTCTTGGGCGCCTATCCTCCAAATGATCAATGCACTTTGTTTCATCTCGATTGGAGGTATATTGATGGAGTTATGAGCTTTTCATGGTGTTTTCTATTTGCTGGTCATAATTTCCAGAACTTAGATTTTATATTAGATTGCATTAGTTTTCCCTTTTTTGGCCTTTACTTCATCATTTGAGTGTTAAACATTGAAAATAATTCATTCTTTACATCTTAGCATTGTTCTCTATCATTGTAATACTTATAATTTGCGGATTTTTTTATTATAAGGTTGAGAATTAGTAGTACTAATCCAACCATTGTTATTGTTGCAATTACTTGTAAAATTCTATTCAAACATTGTAACCCCAAGATGGTTTACCGCCAGTGTGGAAAAAGAACTTTCTAATTCTCTCATTGTACCCACTAAAAAAGTGGTGAATTCTCACTCATGAGTGGATGTCTGCCGCAATGGATGAATTAGTTGAATTGTTTGTAGTTTTCCCCCCACTGTTTAAGTGGTTGAGCAAAAATCTTTCATGGTCGGTTCACCGCCTAAGTTTATTTCAATTTTGTAATAATTACTCTGCCATATGTTAGCACCTCGCCTTCAAAGGGATCTTGTGTGCACATTCTTGGCGTTGAGTTTATTTTACACTTCCAGTTGTAAGGAATTTCAGTTGTTGAGTTAATTGATCCTAGGGATCCTCTGACCATATGCCCGCCCCTCTTCCTTCAGTGGTTTTAGGGCGCATTCTTGGTTAGAGTTACTTTGATAGAGTTTTGGTTTTTCCGCTAACGCTAATCAAGTGGCCAAGTGTTGGTATTTGTGTAAAAATTGTGGCAAAAAATTAGTTAGCATATTTCAGCATCACCTATAAAATCACCCCATACAAGAGGGGGAAATGAGCTAAAATGAGGTGCATGAGGGAATAAAACAACTAAGGCCTCAATTTAAACTCTAAGCCACAAATCTCCCAAGAATCCTACTCCATCATCTCCTCTTTCTATCCACTATGTTTGAATGTAAGGGAGTCCTATGAGATTGTCCCTAAGAAGAGACCAGTGTGAGAATGTGAGTGTGAGAATGGCTCAATATCCCATCCCATGCATGAGCATGTGGTTGTCAACCAATCCAAAACCCAACCATCTCTTGTAGAAAATGTTCTCTTATTAAAGTAAATGATCTGCCCACTCCAAGACACTATATGTCAACTAGAATGGAATGTAGTAGAGAATGCATCAATATGTCAGCCTACTACCACAAGATTTCATCCATCAACTAAAAGAGCATTGTTCTTTGTCTCCATAATAAGAGTTAAACTATCTTGAGATATAGTCTCCATCATCTTCATTCCTTAGAAGTACTTTTATGATCTAGAGAAAAATAAGTGAAACAATGTTAGTCCACTATTAGAGAATGATCTAGTTGCAAGCAATTATAAGAAAAGTAATATTCATGAGGATCACATGGCTACTATGTGGAATCTAAGGACCCCATCCACTACTTTATCATTTGAATGGAAAAAGCAATCTAAGGTGCTCATGTGGCCTCCTCAACCTCTAATATTGCCTCCTCCTCTGCATCCTTAAGAATGTAATCCTACTTCTCTCCACCTCAAGAATGTAATCATCACCCTTCTCCTTGTGGTCATTTTTTCATCATAAACTAAGTGGCCCGTGCATGGTAGCTGCTATCTCTAACCTTACCTTCATAAAGGCCATTTAATAGGTGTCTTAGAGTAAGAGGATCTAGATTAAAACCCCTTTATATGCTTTTGTTATCTCTTGAAAAGATTGATAGCATAAGGGCATAGAGGAAAATATATAGGAAAGACCTCTCCAAGCTATTATAGGACTTGTAAAATGAAGTAGACTTCAATGTCATTCTGATATGTCAACAAGTGCGCTCTCTATAAGAGGATTGAATAACGATATCTCTTATACGTTTCCCCTCCATGTCAATATAGGGATCTATAAAGAATCATCCTCCTTAAGGGTTATCATTGCTAGTGTGGTCACATTAAAGATTCTAAATTTGTGTTAATTCATAGCTCTATGAGCTATGGACTTTGTTGGGAGCACCACACACAAATACGTTTTGATGTGCTCTAGGATCCACAACATAACTAAAGAAAGATAATTGAAAGTTGGATCTCACTGTCGTGCAATCTAGTATACATCTCTATGAACCAACAGTAGTATGTCAACTCCCTAGAAATAGACTTTGCACTACTTAATCTCTTGACTGATTAGTGCCCAACACCATCTCAACATAGAGGTCTTCTTATGTCCCAACAAGTAGATAGTAATAGACAAATTAGAAATTTTTACAAAGGTGGAATAGATTTTAAAGGAATTGAGGTAAGTTAGAACCCCAACCTACCTCGTATCTAATTATCCCTTAAGAAGGTAACCCATAAAAATCTTTGACCCTCAATCTTGGCCTCAAATAATTTCAACCTTTCTCCTCAAATTGGGAACTAGGATGCAATACGCATCATGGAGAATGGTTGTACACTCTCCTCCAACCCCCAAAACTTAGGTGTTCCATCAACATACATGTAACACAAGATATCACAACAAATCAATGTAGAAGGTCAACAATTGGAACATGTAGAACTCTAAATAGTCCAACTTGTTTGGGGATGGTCACATCTACTCTATTCAATGCATTCATGCCATTTGCAAACCATGCTTGGTTTCTAGTGGAATTCCATCAAATGTGAGTATACTATAAAATCAAGGGAACAATGTTAGGCCTTGAAAACCCCTAAAATTTGTTAAAATCCAAAAACACAAAAAAAAAATATAAAAGAAATGAATACCAAAAAAATCATATAACCACAAAATATGACTTGCAACTAACATATACAATTACAAAACAATGTGAAATAAGTAAATCCCTTATCATTATTTATCAATAAGAGTGACTAACAAGGTCTCTTGAGTGACCCTAGGTAGCTCAAGTGGCCCAAGGAAAGTGATAAATGGTGCTTGGGTATCCAAACCCCTCAACTTGGGTGGCTATGCAAGGCTAAAAGGGGTGAACCTACCCATGCCATGTGCAAACCCTAAGCACCCAAGAATAATCAAATTTTAATGGAAATCGATAAAAAGAAAGTATAAAAGTAGTTATAACCTCAACTTCAACGTAAAATAACATGAAGAATCAAATTTAGTGAGCAATTCCAACATAAATTAATAGAAGTTAAAATAGGGTGAAACGAGGGAGTTTTTGTTAATTCTCATACGAACAAAACCTCACAAGCCTAAGCACGTGTCATAAGATCAATCTCCTCATTGCTAGCTCTCTATTGATTGTTTGTTTGTATGATTCCCTCATCATCTCATCATTTTCCCTTTTCTCCCTTTCTTTCTTGAACTTTGTTCGTTGTTGCAAGTGAAAATGACCCTTTTCTCCATTATTTGCCATTATAGAGTGAGCTTCACTTCTATTTTGTGCTTTCCTTTGTTGATTTTATAAATGGAATTAAGTTGACACAAGCATATATTAAACCCCACAACATCGATACATCCTCTTGTCCTTGCTTTCCACTAATATTGTTTTAATCATTTATTAAAAGACGAGTTGATTCTTTTGTTTTGTAGGTTCTTCATGCAAATTAAGGAATGCAGTGAAGGTTGTACTACTCTAACCCAGCATTGATGGTAAATTCTATTGGTGTCCCTTCAATGTTGCTCTCTCAATTGTCATATTAGATGCTTATTCAATATCTTTGTGGGTGATGATGTGGGATAGCAACAAATAGGTAAGTACAAGTGCAATTCCCAAAGGCCTCTTTTGGGAATGACACTTTCTATGTAGTCTACCATACTTGGAACAATATGTAAGCACACAAAATTGCATGGGTCAACATACATTGTTGGAAGTATGTGTTGTCATTGATGTCAACAGATCTTTGTTGTTGCATTGATGTCAACCTATGGAAATGCTTTGATTGGTTGCATTATGTTGTCATTAGTAGTATCACTGATGTCAACCTCTAGTGTTGCTTTGTTGAGCATATGTTTGTGGATGTTAAACCTCTTGTGTGGTTGAGAAGGTGTTGCAGTTGTTGAGATGATCTTTTTGGTGTTTAGTTTCCAAGTACTTTTGAGAAAATTTGAATAAAAGAGGAAACAATGTAGTAAAGAGTGTTTTGTGTAGCATAGTAGTGTTCAGTGTTTTGCTCGACATTTCTTCATGGTTGAAGATCTACTTGTGTGATTATGATATCTTGATTAGAGGTGTTATATCCATAGTTTCAGGTTCTAGATCATTCGGTAGAAATTGTGTTCACCAGTATGTGAACTGTGTTGTAGTGTTGTCTGGGAGAAATGGTTTTTCTCTGCATTTCTCCACGTTGTGGTTTTTGGTCTTACAGATTTGGAAGTGTGCTTATATTGCTCATATCTATCTTCAATCTGATTTTTTTGAGTTTTGGTGCTCCACAAGATTAGATTCATCAGTTATAGTATGTGGAAGGTTAACTGGTTGTGCAGAATGAGTATGTTCTTCAGGTGTATGATGTTGTGAAGGATTTGTTGGATTTTAGGGTGTTGATGGAATATTCCAAATTGTGTTTAAGTGTTGTATGTGATACGTGATTCATCTTTGGATTTGAAGAAGAGTGTACTTAATTTCTTAATGGTATTAGCACAGGTTCAACCAACCTTGGGTGTTTACACTAATTGTGGATATGCTTTGATGTTTGTGGAAGCGTGGTGTGGTGTGTATATGTGGATTTAGGTATGATTTAAGATGTGGTGCGGTCCACCTTCATTCCTCTCCACCGCAAGAATGTTTTGGTGCTGACCTAATTTGAATTTGCTCGGTTGAGGTGCATAGTCGACCTTGTAGATTGTTTTCAAGGTTGAGGACATTATATGTGTGTGTGTGTGTGTTGAGTTGATGAAGGGTTAAGATATGAAGTGTGTGTGATGTGAATTATGATGTGAAGTGTGAAAGTGTGAAGTGTAGTGTGAGCTTTAGCGACTAAGACTATTGGAAGCAATGAGCAGAAGGTGTCTACATTCTACAAAGAGAGTGCAAATGTTCTAGTGAAACAGTGGTGGAACTTTTATGTTGCTCTAAGATGGATTTCTCATTGTAATATTATTCTATCTTTTTCTTTCCAATCTGGCAGTGAGCCATTGGTAGTGAGCCCTTCTTTCTTTTGGGCAGTGAGTCTATTGTATTTAGTGTTGCAATTACTTTACATTGTGAACTAATCCTCACCATGGTTTTTCCCTTCTTGAATTTTCCACGTAATTATGGTGTTCTTATGTGTTTGGATGTGTTTGCATTATTGTTTCTCATGTTTATGTTTTGCTAATGCATGATAAGGGTTTAATGGTTTTTAAGATCTTACTGTTAATGAGGGTTTGATGTTTTAATGTACAACCAATTCACCCCCCTCTCAATTGTCTTGTGCATTCAACATACACATCCAATGACAATTTGGCAATCCAGATAATGACCCATACCATACTCATCTTCCCTCACAACCATTTCCATCTTTATTTGAAGACTTCTTGGTGTCTTAGTGTACCCTCCTCTAGGTGAGCTTCACCCCTGGTTGCTATCCTCTTGGCTTGCTTGTCCTTTCGGCTTTCTGAGATCACCATCCTCTACCTTAAGTTGCATGGGCACCTAAGAGACCTTAGGATCACCTAGGCAGCCCATGTTAAGTTTTAGGATCACCCAAGTGGCCTATGCTAGTAAGAGGGGTGACCCACCCTCCAATGCAAGCAACCTATCATAAGTTGGAATGATGTGTCATTCAAATTTGTTTGATTTTTCCTAATTTCCCTTTTGAAACTTAGCTTTTCTACTTAAGGGTAGCTTTATTTCTTCCTTTTTTAAAATCTAAG
>VDFB02000015.1:77881775-77960954 GCA_007258455.2 Sequoia sempervirens
TTTGTTCTTTTTTTTACTTGTGTTGTTTCTTTATTTTTATTTTTTTTTATCTTGTGTGGTCGTCTCGATGTCAGCTTTCATTGTCTTCATTTTTGTCCTCTTTTACGTCGTTTGTCTTTAGAGTCAGAAAATAAATTAAAAATTAAAACATTTCAAAATACAAAAAAAATTAAAACATTTTGAAAAATACAAAAAAAAATTATAACATTTTGAAAAATACAAAAAAATAAACATTTTAAAAATCAAAAAATAAAAATAATAATTAGAAAATTTATAAAACAAATAAAAAGAAGTTATTTAATTTTAAATTTTAAATAAAATAGATCCTTTTTTATTTTAAAATATTTATAAAATTAAAATTTAGAAATAAATAAATTCAAAAAAAAAAAAAAAAAGATTTAGTAAATAAAAGATTTAAAAAAAGAAGGTTAAATAAAATATTTAAAATTTAAAATTAAAGATTAAAGAGATAATAATAATAGTAAATCTCTCTTTGGGAATTTTTATTTTTTTTAAATTAATTTTAAAAAAAAAAAAATCATAAAATTGAAGACTTTAAAATTTAAAAAAAAAATCAAAAAGATAAAAATAAATAAATAAAAGAGTCCAAAAAAAACCTGACTGGCACAGGAGAGAATTAAATGAAAAGTGCATCAGGATTTAATATTTCCAATGGACTTTTCAAAGGGAAAAAAGGTCTGGTGTCAGCACATGAAACGATCCCGCTCCCACACACCCATGAGTGAAATTGTACTTTTGGAGTTGGTCGCGAGAAGACACCCAAACCATGCACCCAAAATTAAATGTTCAAGTTCTAGATTTTATCTGATTTTCGCCCCCGCACATAAGCAATAGGAATCAGGTCCCGAGCAGACACTAACCCCATTGTAATTAAGTGCCCTGGTTTAGGTATGAACCTGATCAGGAAACTTGCCATTGTAAAAGGGCACAAAGTCTGAAATTGCTTCAGATCCCGCTCTCGATAGTCATGAAACAAAATGCAGACTGTAGAAGTCTCGCCCACCATTAATACTCCGCTTGGAAGAAATAGAAATGGATTTGATGAAAAGGCTTTATAAACATTGAGCAAATGTAATTCATTGGCAATAAAAGCCAAATCTCACAAGCTTTACCAGCACACTCATCAGCCTGTGTCAAAATGAAAGCTTTGGAATCGATTGTATGAGCACACATCAAAGCATGGAAAACAATGGGCTATGAATTGTTTGACTATGCATCAAAAAGGGGTTATTTAATGAATCTTTGGATCTGCACAAAATAGATTTGGTGAAAACGCTTGAAAAACTTGCAAGCAAATGTGACAGGCAAGTGTGAAGCCAAAACCCATGACCTTTTTCCAACCTCCTCCTTGTCCGCACCAAGGGAAAAAGGGTGCATGATGTTGGAGTTGCAACGGCCATGGTAGACATGAATGCATAGATTGAAGCACAAACAAGAGCATGTGAACGATATGATAAAATTCCTAGAAAGAAGTGCAGATTTTTATGTTTAAGTTGCAACCGCCTTGGTAGGCATGTGTGTGATAAAATGAAGAATGCATCAAAGCACAAAGGGAACTAAAAGACTTAGGTGAAGCAATTAGTGTGGTGAGTCTACGTGAAGCAGAAGCCCAGGGTAATGTTATTTTCTTGGCCACAAATTGAGGGAATCAATGGACAATAACAAACAATTAGTTGGTATGTTTGAAAAAGTCATACAGGAAAAAGGATTCCTATGAAGTATCAATAAAGTTACAAGAATAGGTCCTCCTACTCAGAAATCAAGTTGAAAGACTTGAAAAGGAGATTGATACACAAAGCACTACATTTAAGGACAATTTGCACAGATAATGTGGTGAGTGTTAAAACAGAGTATACAATTGTCCTTAGGAAAGAAGAAGTTATTTAGTTAAAGTTGCATGATACCCCTGAAGAGAATTAAATATTAATTGAAATGTATGAGAAGAACCAATGGAAAATGGAATTGGATATCGAAAACTGATAGGGAAAGTTGAGCTTAATGGAGAGATAAATGATGAAAACTCAAACGGGGAGCGAGTTGATCCAAATATGGCATCAAGTAACAAGAGTCAAGATTTTGAATCCACATAGAACATTAATTTAATGATATTTTATTTTAAAATAACATTAAATTTTAAAAAGGGGTTTTCTTATTATTTCAATTATGAGAGTTGAAGTTCATCATACACTTTTAATTGAAATATTTTGGATATTTGATTAATTTTATAAAATTAATTAATGTGCTTTGTGTTTACAGATACCTCTTTTGAAGATTAAAATGGATCATAGTGGAGATGATTTACAAATTTGATGTGCAAAGAAAGATTGCTATAAAGGTTATCAAATTGGAAGTAAACTGGATACGCGGTGGGCCAGTTTGACGTGATTTCTGGGAAAAGACATTGTTTCCCATCGTGTAAGAGAGGAACTTAGAGTTGAAATTGCAAATTGAAAATTGTCAACTGAAGCTCACTAGAATTAGTTGAGACCAAACATAATCAAAGCTGAAAGTTGCAACTTTTGAACTGAAGCTAACTAAGGTCAAATGAAATCAAGCAAGAGTTGAAACAAAAAGTTTCTTGTGAAGAATGATTGAAAGCTACAACTTTTAGATGCATTAGTTTTGGAGGGATTTATGTAATTTTGAGCTATTTATTGTCAAATCAAGCTCATTTGAAGGAGTTGGGATTTTAGGAAAAGTTAGATAGGAATTTTTGTTTAGAGCTGATTATAGTTTAGTTGTAAGATAGATGATACATTTTTCTTGCATTCTTAGGGTAGTTGGGTGGATCTGAAAATACTAGTTTCCGTACACTGGTGAATTTGTCAGAATTGTAAATATTATTTATCTATCTCATCATAGTATAAGCAGCCAAATTTAAACTTGCTTCATGTTTTACTTTGGAATTATATTTATTTGGTTAACTATTTGATTTGAAGCTTTCAAGGAATGAATGAAGTTTTATCTTTTCTTTTGTTCCAATTGTGATTTGTGATTTGTTGTTAAAGTCTTCACTATGAATGAATGTTCAAATTTGTATTGATTACATTTGACTTATTCTACAGTTTAGTTGAGGAATTCCTTGAAGAGTAACAAGTATGGTTAACTAAATGAATCAACATTCTTTTCTCTCTTGTGTCCCTGATCTATCTTTTTCTTTTTTTTATCCCCCGATTAGATTAGGTTTAGGTAGAATTTTGATCTTGCAGCAACCAAGAAGCTCAATGACCAACAAGCCCCTTGAACATTACAGCCTCATTGACCGCTCAGCAAAACAACAACATTGTGACCCAACATCCAGGACCTTGGAAGGTGATTGATTTAGCGATCGTTTGTATTTTCTAGGAGAGGTAAGGTGATTGCATCTTGCCTGCATGTTGTGTCAATTTGGCCATTACCAGAATTGACACTAGAAGGAGGGCCACTTGAACAAAAAAAAATTTGTGTGAGTGGGTTGGATCTTGGAAAACCCAACTTTGATGGGTATCCCTTTGTGTATACCTAGATTTATTCATGAAATGCTTGGTCACATGTATGATAGGCTTCCTCTATTTTTCCCTAACGGTGGATAAAATGCTTCTAAACATGTCAATATTTGTAGGGATTTAGTCATTTTTCTCCAAACTCAACATGAAGATACCATTTTTCAATTGTTTTTCAAAACACTTAAAGGTACATCGTGGAAATGGTATATTAATTTTCCACCAAATTCTATTTTTTCACGAATAGAGTTAGAAATCTTATTCCTGGATTAGTTTAATCCTCATGTGCATGCACCACACCCATCACATGAATTTTCAGCTATGAAAAGGATACCACTGGAATTCATTTACCGGTTCAATCATAGGTTCTTGTTTATGTATCAAAGGGTTCAAGCTTTAAATTTGGTTATTGATGATCATATCCAAATAGAACATTATTATTGGGGTTTGAACCCTTCATTTGCAACAAAAATTAGACATTGTGGTGAGGCTACATCCCTACATGATGCATTGAACAAAGCTCTCTTATTGGTACAATCTAGACATGGCACAAGAGATTTGGGTAGCCAAAATCAAGTTTATAATCCTCTTGTGCTTGAAAGCTGCCATCCTTTGCATCCCTACGTAGGTTTACCCACCATCCATGCCCAGATGCAATCATTCTCACCAAGCAACTACAACCTTCCTAATATTCCAAACACCACATTTACCAATGCTTCAAATCAAGTCAATCCCACGCAAGACCAATGGAAGAATCTATCTTTGCAAAATGCAACCACAGAGGTATGTATTCCACCTGCCAATGAAGTTGTGACTATATCATCTCTTTTTATTCATATTCCAAAGCATAGTGCATTGAATCATGATGAAGTTGTAAATGAAGCATTTGATGAGCAAGTATATCATTTTGACGTTTTGTTTGACAAGAGGCCTGAAACAAATATAAATTTAGATCATAATGGAAATATCAAGTCAGAATCTAGTTTCATTGGAAATGTTAATACTAACAATGATATTGAAAGAGATGAGGTATTAACACTAGATTGTTGTCATAAAAAATAAGCAACTAAAGAATCTCCCTCCAACGCTTTGAACATTTCTTCTGAGCAAGATGAACAACAAGATGAGGGATGGACAAAGGATCATGGTTCATGTTGGATAGATATACCATGTATGCAAAATCAATTAGGGGAGAAACTGGAATAATTAGGAGATCTGAAGCTATCAGAACTTGCTAGGCAAAATAGATGTAGGATACATCCAACAAATCAGCATTCCTAGATGGATTGCCATGTTTTCCTAGGTAGGATGGAATTATATTTCAGACAGTTTATTGTTGTTGAAGAAATACTTATGGAATATCCTTGGAGTACCTACCCACTCAATGAGGTAGATGAAACAACTAGCACACATGAAAATGATAATGACTCCATCTGCAACAATGAGGGTAGCTATGAGAAGATGTTTAGCTCTTCCCCATCATTTGATGACCTTGATCCTTGCATTGAGATGGATCCAACAACTGAAAAAGTTTCCCTATCTGGTGCAGACAAGATAGATGTGGAGAACAAGTTCATCAATGTGTTCATAGATTCTTTCATGATGGTGAATTAGGCAAAAACACCCTTTGATGAGTTAACACAAGAAAATGACACTGTTGATTTGAATAATGAATAGATTGAAATACAGAACAACATATTTTTGGATAAGATTGCACACGAATCTCATAGTCAAGGAAAAAAGTTTGAATCCCAAATGGAATCTTCAAAAGAAGATCGAAGAGATGTCAAAATCCATCAAGTACTCCCTGATGGTCAATTGTATCAAGATTACCCTTGTCAAGAAAATAGATTTTCTCTCAATGTTGATGAAAGTACTAACATGAATGATTTTAGTGTTTTATTGCAGCAAGGAATGTATGATAAGATTCAACTGGAAGAAGTAGAAGAATTTCAAGAAAATGACTAAGAGGCTCTCTCAGAAATTGAATCACTCCAGCATGACAAAGATAACGAAATGGGGAAGTATTTTCTTAGTTTTGATTATATTTATTCGAACGACTTGTTTGAAGAAAATCCTCAGTTATCATGCATTAATGAATTTGACCTTGACGACGGTAAACTTGATGTTGACTTGCACATTTTAGTTTATAATATGTAGAAACATGAACTAAAGAAGTATTTTCTTATATTTGACTTTGTGCATTCAAATGAGTTGTTCAAAGAAAATCCTTCTTCATCGTGTATCAGTATCTCTGACATTAATGGTGATGAGCTGGATGTTGATTTTTAGGCTCTTGATGGTGATATGTTTGAAGAAAATGTTGAGAGAAATGCTTCATTTTCTGAGGAAAAGGGTTTGTAGACCTTGTAAGTTGACAACATGGGTGATTTTTTGCTTATTCCTTCTAAGGAGACTTTAAAAATTTGTCTTTGTGCCCAAGATGAAAGCAGCAATGTTGGCACATGGATATTCCAACTGCATAATGGACCTCGTTGTAGATGACTCATGTAAAGTTCATCCTTTTGGTTCACATTACAAGGTGAGGTGCTCTGATTTCCTGTCAGAAGGGGAGAGTGTCACGACAGGTAAGATAAATTTTGAACAAATTGACTTAAAAGTTGAGGAAGCTAACCATGTAATTGGTAAATTCTATGTTGTTGAGAACGTGATTGAGGTTGATAATCTTGGTGAAATCAAGCATATTGGTTTGTTGTTTCAAACCAGTAATGATAAGGATATGCATGTAGATTTTAAATCTTGTTGTGACATCTTATATAATAACTACACACCACTAATGGATGCCCTTTCTTTTAGCATGCATGTATCAGAGCAAAATGGAGGGGTGTTCCATGAGTTCACACCTTGTGAGAAAGAATTCATACAACATGATCCCACCATAGCAACTGAAGGTCTTCTAAATTAGGTGGTGTCTTTTCATTACCCTCTGTGTTTTAATGACTTTCAGTTTGATTATGACGTTGGGGATAATAAAATGTGTGTGGATAAATTGTAACAATGCTAAGAACCCATAGTTGTTAATATTTTAAACTTTATACCTTCAAAATTAATTTATTGCACATAAACTTCACATTTCTGAGTATAAAGATGAATTTTCTAGATTCAGAACTGTACCTAACAAATTAAGACTTCTACACATAATGAAAAAATAGTCGGGTGAATGTACAATTTTTTACAGTTTTATGTTTGAAGAGCTTGATTTTGGAGTTATTTTAGGATTAAGATTGGTTAGTGTCATTTTTTAGTTTAGTTGGTTTTTTTTTTCATTTGTTTTGTCAATTTTGGTTTCTTTTCTTTCGTTTTGTTGTTTTTTTTTTGGGGGTCCTCTTGTTTTTGTTTTTGTTTCTAGGTTTGTTGTTTGTTTTCTATTTTTAGTTTTGTTGGTTCATCATGTCAATGTTCTCATGTGTTGTGCTCCTCTCTTTTCTTGTATGTTTCTTTTCTTTCTTTTGGGGTTCCTCTCATTGTCAGTAGAAGCTGAGTTATCGTATGCAAGTCATCTTGAACGATGAATCTATTGAGAGTCTAATGTTTGTATTTTCAAACACTTGAGTCAGTTGCTCTAAAAACTTTGATTTACTTTCATCCATTTCAAACTGCGAAATGTTAGCATGGATTAGGACTTGGTACATTATGTATTTTTTGGAGAGTTTTGAAATTCTATCATGCTTTGCACATCTTAAGAAATCCATTAGTAAGTTTACATCAGGTGGGGTAGCTCTATTCCAAGTGAAAAATCTAAAGGGTTGCATTTATTTCACGATGTCCACTATGGTTCTCAACCCGCTACTTAAGCTTCACTACTTGAGGATTGAGAGAAAAACAAAAATTATACTTCAAAAGACTCAACACCTAGGAAAAAGAGAAAAGAAAAGAAAATCTAAAAATGAACTCAATCAGTGAGGGTAATTCAAGTATCTCTACTAGGGCAATAGACGCCTGATTGGCAGTAGAGAGATGCTTAGAGAGAACCATAGGTATCTCTTTCGAGGCTATAGACACCTGTCTGGCAGCAGAGTTATGCCCAGGATATCATTGCACATTAGAAATGTAACTCAAACTACGTAGCTTGGGTAGAGTCTATTCCACTTTGATCATGACAACACTTATGGAGGGGAATGAATCATTTTCACACACAAACAGATTTCAATTTCATCTCAGACCTTTGTCGTGTCCCAGTTTTGATTTTGTTTGCACTTTTTAGGTTGCTTTGAATGAGTGTAAACTAGAGATTTTAGGTATTTGGAGGGTTGTGTGTCTTAAAATTCTTAGAGAATTTTCCTATTCGAGTAGCCATTTTTTATGCCTTGCATACACACCCTAATTTTTTGCTTGAAAAATTTGGGGACCCCTCTATTTTCCTTTGTTTCTTTGTTTTGGTCTATCGTGTTCACGCTTTTTCTTTCTCGTTTTTGTCCTTTCTTGTGCCTTGTTCATTTTCTTTGTCTCTGTCTAATTCGGGTTTCAAACTAGAACTGACACTTTGCACTTGGTGAAGGTTCAATTTCCTTGGTCCATCTCGATTTAGATCTCCACTTGCTTGTCATCTTTGTTTTGTTAGGATTGGGTTTCAGAATGGAATTGACACCTGACACCTTTCAGGGTTTCAAGTTTTGGTTCCATCTCGACTTCGATCTCTGATTCCTTGTTTTCTTTTGTTTGGTTTGGAATCAGGTATTGGACCAAAACCAAAACAAGGAACCTTTCCTGGTTCCGTCCTGATCCTAATTTCCGCATTCGTTGTGCTTTTCACCTATTGGGTTCCAGTTTCATAACTTTCTCAAAACCTTGCACTCTTTGAAGGTTCTTGTTTTGAGTTATGCCTCGATGTCGATCTTTAGCTCGTTTTGCTTCATTTTTCCTTCAGGCATTGTTCGGGTTCACATCTCTTGTCTAGTTCCATTCTTGATCCCCATCTTTCGGTCAGTGTCTTTTCAACTCGTCATCTCATTTCTTTTCTACTCTTTGTTCTCGTTCTGTGTTTTCCTTCTTCATTGGTTTGTCGTTTGTTCTTTTTTTCGACTTGTGTTGTTTCTATGTTTTTTTTTTTTTGATGTTGTGTGGTCATCTCGATGTTGTTTTTTGTTATCTTCATTTTTGTCCTCTTTTGCGTCGCTTGTCTTTAGAGTCAGAATATTAAAAAAATCAAACATTTCAAAATACAAAAAAAATTAAAACATTTTGAAAAATACAAAAAAAAAAACATTTTGAAAAATACAAAAATATAACATTTTAAAAATCCAAATAAATAAATAAAATTAATTAGAAAATTTTAAAAACAAATAAAAAGAAATTTATTTAATTTTAAACTTTAAATAAAATAGATCTTGTAACATCATGAAAACAAGAAAGATCAAAGCAATAACAATGCAATTAAACTCTAATGTAAACTAAGCTAACAACAAAGAACAATGGAAAGACAAAACATAAATACAAAACAATCTCACCCAATATCTGCATAATTCCATGCATAACCTCGATTGTCCTTCTCCATTTCACCATTTGATTATAATTTCCCTCAGATTTCTCTATGCAAGTATAGCCTATGATAGTGATTTAGCAAAACATCAAAGATTTAGATAATAGATTGCTTCCAAAAGTCATAATATTTCGAGAGGAGTAACAATGATGAAGGTTAAGCCAATTTATAGAGAATAGGGTTTTCGAATAACAGGCTTAGATCGAAAGATGATTCGACGATTCAGATTAAAAAAATTGGCATGCATTGAGATTACTGTCAGTAGTGACATGAGTGATAAAACATAAAAGGTGAGAATTAAGATTAAATAATAATTTAATCTTTAGTTGAAAGTATTCGAAAATTAGAAGAATAATGATTGCATGTAAAGGATAAAGATGGAATAAAAGAAATGATCTGTTTGGATGCACGAATGAATTAATTAATTAATTAAAGCTATTTAATTAATAAATGTTTGCATGCAAAAGAATTAAAACTAGATAACTGACTGATTAAATCAGGAAGTCTCTTCGTTAGAAATAGACAATATTAGATCAAGAGATAACGAACTGATTTAATTAAATCTCAAGTTAAGTGTTAAGTGAATAATTAGATAACTTAAGTGATTATCCAAATATAGAAGAATATGTCAAAAATAAGCTTTTATGAATTAAATGATTATTTAATTCAAAATTCAAAATTTGAGGATTAGATTTATTTAATTGACCAGAGAAAAGGTTTAAAGAATAATTAAATAATGAAAGTGTTTATTTAATTATAGTCGAAAGTGTGACAAGAATAAATTAAATAAGAATTTATTTAATTTCAGAAAGAGGATAAAGTTAATTAGCAACGTAATTAAATAAAGAATATTTATTTAATTAATCGGGATTGAATAAAGATAATTATGAATTAATTAAATAATTAAAGTTATTTAATTAATAGAGGAATAAAGGTTAAAATGACTTAATTAAATAATTAAAGTTATTTAATTAATAGATGAGAAAGGACTTTAGAAAATAATTAAATAATTAACATTATTTAATTATGACAATGAAAGTATGAATTATGAAGAAATTGAAGTTATGGGCCTAGACCAATTTTTAGTGTCAACATTTTGCCCCTCTTTGATTCAATGTCATTTCGGTGTTGTGTCAAAGAAAATTAGTCAAAAACATGCCCCAGTTGTGCCCCAGTGTGAAATAGGTAAGGGTATGTTGTTGGATATTGCTGATATGTGGTTGTCATTGATGTCAACACTATAGGAATTAATTTCTTTAAGGTTGTATATGTCGAGGATATTGAGAAAATTGTAATAAAATAAGTTGCAGGTTGTTGGTGATGCAATGAAGTTAGGTATGGTGGCTAGCTCAGTATATTGATGATAAGAGGTTGTGGATTAAAGGGTTTGTTGACAAATATATCTAGTTTATCCACATGAAGTTTCAGAGGTTCGCATGAAGATTTGATTGAGTTATGAGTATCTATGTTCTGATAGTTGTTATGTTGTTTTAGTTAGTGTTCCTGAAAGAAGATGTGATTCTAGTAATTTGAGTTGTTGAGGATGCTTTTGTGGTGATTCATGATGGTTGTGGATGTTTCTAGATTGTGCTCTATCTGTGTTGTTGGTCCGCATTGATTGTTGTGCTCACTATTGGTGATTTTCTTCTACGAGTTCATATTTTTTCATAATCATGGCCGACAGGGTGATTGTAGCGTGTTGCAGATCTTCAAGGCATAATTTTTGAAGGTGTTTCATGTTCGAGGCATGTTGGTTTGGGTCCTTACTATGTTTTGGCTGACATTGTTTGGTTTGCATTGATAAATTGTTTATTGATTTAGGCCGACAGTTTGTACACATTTCATATTTTGTTGGACCGACATGTAGTTGATGTTATTCTTAGTTGTGAATATATATGATTGATTGTTTATACCATTTGAAGGTATGGTGTGCGAACAATGTTCTAATCTTTCCAAGGCAGAATTAAAGTGTGAAGAAGAGTGAGTAGAAGAAAGTGTTTATGTGCTTAACTGGAACTGTAATCAGGCATTAGAAGATGTTATTTTCTCAGTTCAAAATCTTATGGATGTAATCTGAATGTTACTGTAAGACAGTGAGTCTTCTTTCGGGAAGTAAGTCTTTTGTATTTAAGCAGTGAGCTCTAGGAAGTGTGTCTAAATGCATGTGCAGTCCCCATTTATAATACTTTTAACAAAGTATAATTTTGTGGACTAACCTCCACCGTGGTTTTTCCCCTACCAGGGTTTCCACATAAAAAATCTTGGTGTTATATGTGTTTTTGATGTGGTGATGGTTTATGCTTTCATGTTTATTTATCAGATCTGAGAATAAGTTTAATATTTATAATTTCTGTGACAACCAATTCACCCCCCCTCTCAGTTGTTTTCCATTGTGTTTCCAACAATTGGTATCAAAGCAGGTTCCTCTGAAGAAGCTTGACTGCTTGAGATGATATGGGATAGTGACATATAAGAAGGATAGTCTAAGATTTGATGGAACTAATTATTCTCTGTGGAAGACTTGAATGGAGTGTCATCTGAGATGCATTGGTGAACCTTACTGGACAATTACAAAGAATAGGTATATCATCCCACTGAATGGTCCTTCTACTGCAGGTGAGATTAAGGAAGTCGAGTACAATATCAGGGCTAAGGAAGCATTGTTCAGTGCTCTAACTAATTCCAAGATGACAAATGTAATAGAGCTAAAGATTGCTTATGAGATCTGGAAAAATTTGGAAACTTTGTATGAAGGTGATACCCATGTGAAGATTGCTAAGCTACAAAGCCTGAAAGGGAAATATGAAACGTTGAGAATGGGTGAAGATGAGAACATCACTTCTTTTATGCAGAGAGTGAATGAACTTGTGTGTAGTATCAAATGTGTTGGTGGAACATTGGAAGAATCAGAGATTGTTGCTAAAGTGCTTAGATCCTTTCCTGATGCATACAAACACAAAGTTGCTACTATTGAGGAGATCCAGACTGTGACAAATGTAACCAGAGACATGTTGATTGGTAAGCTTGTTGCTTTTGAGTTAAGTGAGTATGGTGAATCTATTCCTAAGATAGAATCTACATTCAAAGCTACTATCTCCAGGAAAGATAAGCAGAGATATGATCCAAGAGAAAGTTATTCTAGAAAAATGTCCAAGTATGAGTAGGAAATGAGAGAGATTGAAGAAGAAGAGAGAAAACTAGATGATCTTGAAGCACTTATTGTCAAGAGGGTGCCCAGAGGAGAAGGTAAGTATGAAGGGAAATTGCCTCTTAAATTTTTTTCTTGCAATAAGATAGGTCATTTTGCCTCAAGGTGTCTGAAAAGAGTTCCTAAGCCAAAACCTAACAAGCCTAGATTCCAAAGAAAGTGTTATTATGTTGTTGATGAAGGTTTGGTAGATGATGAATTTGATAAAGGGAATTTAAGTGAGGATGAATGGGTATTTATTTCTATCAAGGAAAATGATCCAGTACCTACTGAATCTGCTAGTTGCATAAATGTGGAGAAAGCTCTAGCTTCCAGAGTTGAAGAAAAACATGAATGGGTGATTGACAATGGATGCTCTCATCACATGACAGGTGATAAAAGTAAATGTGTGAGCTTGGAAAAGTATGATGGTGTAATCCATGGCAAAGGATCCATTTCTCTTGATGGTAATCATAATACTAATGATGTTCTATATGTAGAAGGTTTGAAGCATAATCTCTTAAGTGTTGGACAGATGGTTGACAAGGGATACAATCTTCAATTCAAGGATGGAAAGTGTAGAATATTGGGGAGTTCCAGAAATGTGATTGCATCTAGTACAAAGACAAAAGGTAATATCTTTCACCTAAGTGCTACTAGTAAAAGTTGTTTGATTGCTCAAGTTGATGAAAGTTGGTTGTGGCATAGGAGATTGTGTCATGTAAACTTTGACAATATTATCAAGATAAGTTCTACTTAGGCACTGAGAGATCTTCCTAAGTTGATAAAACCTACTAATGCTATATGTAAGGAATGACAGTTAGGGAAGCAAACTAGAATTTCATTCTGGAGCAAACAGCATTGTTCAAATGAAGTGTTGGAGCTTGTGCATACTGACTTGTGTGGTCCTTCTAGATTTAAAATTTCACAAGGAGACAATTATTTCATGTTACTTATTGATGATTATTCTAGATTGATGTGGGTTACTTTCTTAGGAAAAAATCTAAAGCTCTAGAGAAATTTAAGATTTTTAAGGCTATGGTTGAGACAAAGACAGGTCTGAAGATTAAATGTCTGAGATCAGATAGAGGTGGTGAATTCACTTCCAGTGAGTTTAAATATTTTTGTGAAGAGCATGGGATAAAGAGACAATTATCTGTCCTGTGGACCCCTCAACAAAATGGAGTTGTGGAAAGGAAGAACAGGAAAATTCAAGAAGCTGCTAGGACTATGATGCTAGAAGGAAATGTTCTGCATATCTACTAGAGAGAAGCTATGATTATTGTCATTTACACTCTCAATTGGATACATGTCAAAGGTGATACCGGTAAGACTCCTTATGAGCTATGGTTTGGTCATAAGCCTACTGTTAGATACTCAAAATCTTTGTGAGTAAATGCTATATCAAAAGAGATGAAGATATAGAAAAGTTTGATGCTAGAAGTGATGAAGGAATATTTCTTGGTTATTCTACTAAAAGAAAATCCTACCGGTGCTACAATAAGATATTGAGGAAATTAATTGAAAGTGTTAATGTCAAGATTGATGAAGACACAGTTAGACCATCCAAAATCTACATATATGATTCAGACGATTAGAATGAAAATTCAGATAAAGGAAAGAAATTTCAGACTCTAAATCAAGTTCAGATCATTCCAGTGAATCTAGAAAATCAAGAGAAAGGAACTAGTGAAATTGCAAAAGTGAGATCATGGTGCAGGAGCACCTAAAAACATGTAATTGCAAAGTGCATTCTATGAGGGTTAGTCTAGGAGTTAGTGATAGTATGAGTAATTTTTATGTTAAATAAGGTCTTTGAGACTATTAATGATGTAATTAGGGGTCTTTGATGTTATTTAGTTCAAAAAATGCAAAAGGTTGCATAAAAATGTACTTATTGTCAACAAATTGTTAAAAGTGCAAAACTAGGCAATTAGGGGTCTAATTGGTAAAAAGTTGGTTTCCAATGTCCAACTAATTAAAATTCCAGTTGGAGGATGTTTGTAAGGGTGGTTAGATGTTAAATAAGCCTCTCATGGTTGAGGCATGGTTGTTGAATCATTTTTTTTTTTAAGTTATAATGACAAAAAGGTTGCTTTCTGGAAATTTCTGTGTGTAAATTTGCTGCTAAAACGTGTGGTACGACCTTTGTACGACCTGTACGGGATCAACCCTGTTATGATTAGAAAGAGGAGAGTGTCAGATTTCATTTGAAAGTGGTTTGGTGAATTTTCATTAAGTTTAGAGGATTTTATTGACGTTTTACTGAAACTGCCATGTTTTGGTGTAAATTGGTGATTTGAGAGTATTAAAATGAGTTTTTAGGGCATTCCACCTACTGTAGCAATTGTAACTCGGTGGAATGGCCCCATTTGTTGTAACATAGGTTTCCAAATGCTGTGGAGGTCGGAGGAAATGTGTTTGTGAGTTTTGGGTGTTGCCCTAGGTTGAATTTGGGTGATTTTCCTTATGAAAGTGAGGAACTAAATGATGGTTTATGAGTTTTCTGGAAGAAATAACCTATGTGATGAAGTTTAAAGCTTTTGCAGGCATAATTATGCATGTTTGAACAGGTGGAAGAGTCTGGAAAGGTCTGGAGGTATGATTTACAATAAACCCTCCTTTTGAAGGCCTAGAATCAAGGGTTTTAGGCTGTGCTATGTTGGAAGAGTGATTTATGGAAACTATTGGTGGATTTAGTAGTTTTTGGGAATTTTAATTGCTTCCCCAAGGTTTCATAAAGTTTGGTGGAGTTTAAAGGGTACTTTCTTTGTAAAAGTGGGCTAATCCACTAGCCTTTTCCATGGCAGGAGTATTGGATCTTTGAGTTTGTCCAAAAGAGTTGATATTGGTTTTCCTGTATGTTTTATAACTTGCAAAAGGGTATCTTAATCATCCTTGAGTTTGTTAGGTGTTTTGGAAAATGTTGGTGAAAATGCCTAAACTTGGTTTGCACTAAAACTGGGGTTTAGGAGTGAAATTGGGAAATTGTGCTTCTGATGATTGTAGAACTTGGAAGGCTGGTTGAATTACTTTATGTGGTCATTTTAATCTTTCTGGATACTTCTTGAAGGCAGGTTTCCAAGTTGATTAAGGTTGAGCCTCCGGACTCTGCATCAGAGTGGTATCAGAGCGAGGAAGTAGATCTCTTAAAGATTGAAGGAGAAAGGACATCATGGCTACCAGAGGTTTGAATGAGAAGGAGAAACAGATGAGGAATGCAATTTTCAAGACTAGGTGCAAGTGCAAAGGTAAGATATGCAAGGTTATGGTTGATTCAAGTAGTTTGGATAACTTGGTAGCTCTTGAAATGGTTGAAAAATTGAACTTAGAAAGGTTCCCACATGATTCACCTTATTATGTTTCATTGTTGAATGGTGAGAACACATTTTTGGTTAAAGAGCAATCATGGGTTGAATTTCAAATAGGTGAATATAAGGACAAAATATTATGTGATATTGTACCATTGCACTCTTGTCATCTAATGTTTGGGAAACCATGGTGTTGGGAAAGATTTGCTGTGTACTATGGCAGGGATAATAGTTACCAGATTAAAAAGGATGGGAGGATTTATGTTCTGACTTCATTGGTGGAAGATGGCCAAGAAAAGAAAACAAGGGTGCTACTGCAGGAAAGACAAAAGTTCTTAGGATATAAAGAAGACAAAGACAAGGATGAGGAAAAAGGGGCATACTATAGATACAGTGGAGAAAGAAGAGCACCATCAAGAAGTATTGAATAAGACAGAGCAGCTTGAAGACAAAAAGGAAACAAAGAAAGTGAAGATCAGAAGTGAAAAGACCCTGAAGGCACTAGGAAAGGATGGAGAATGTGATGAAGGAAGAGTTGCAGTCACCACCTGTGAAAGAATTGCTGAGACAGCAGGGGTAACAGCAGATTCAAAGTTGAAGTGTGAAAAGGATGATGAGAAAGGAAGAAGCAAGAGTGAAATGACCTTGAGAGGGAAAGGTAAGCTTGAAGGGTGTATCAAAGATAAAGGACAGGTAGAAGTTTGTTCATTAAAGGATAATGGTGTTCTAGGGCAGACACCCATGAAAAATACAGTGGTACATAAAGCTGAGACAGGGTATTGTGAGAAGAAGGTGCTTGGGACAAAGGTCCTAAGAAGAGAAGATGAAATCAAAGAGAATGAAGGTGAGTTACTTGAACAAAAGAAACTTTGGCATAATGGAGCCACAAGGGAAGAAGAGTGTTGTCCATTGTTTGGGAAAGGGCACGAGATGCAGCAAAAGGTTGAAGGTGAGGATGGCAGACCTAAGGATAAAAAGGTCTTGGAAACTGAGAAAATGAAGAATGAGAAAGTGACAAAAAAGGAAAATGATGAGAGGAATGAAAGAAGTCTTGAAAGGCTTGAAGGTGATGATAAGATCATGGTTGGGATGGTTTTGTGTCCTTTAAGGATGAGCAAAGATAAAAGACAGTCAAGCATTGCAAAAACAGTGAGTTGTGACACAAGAAACACAGAGGTAGAAGAAGAATATGGGTTGAAGATAAATGGGAATGAGTGCCAAAGGAAATGGCAAGTGATGAAGAGAAGGTTGGTTGTGAAAAATCAATGTAAGAGCATAGGAGATGAAGGAAAAATGGATAGTATTCTTGAAGTTGATAGGACCAAAGTCCTTGAAATGGAATCTCAAAGATCTGAGATAAACAGTCAAGAAGTTAATAAGTCTGAAAATACAGTGCAAGCTATGAAGGTAGTGATGGTAGAATTCAAGGGTCTGATACAAGGCTTGAGAGTAGGTGATGAGCAGGTTGTGGAAGTCAGAAAAAATACAATAAGCTATGAAGATTGGCAGAAAACAGTGAAGGAGACTATGGAAGAGTTTGAGAAGTCTATAGGAGTTGAGCAGAGGTTGGTCACCATGAGAGGTGAAGAACATATGGCAAAGGTTTTTCAGAGAGTTGCAATAAGGATAGAGGTTAGAATTGAGAGGTTGAAGGTGCTAGGCCAGGGAATGGCTAAGAGAAGACAGTGTGTGTGGTCTCCAACTGAGTTGGAGAAGAGAGGAAAATCTGAGTTTGGGACAGTGAGTTGTCCTTGGTTGCTGAGTTTAGCAATTAGGCTATTGTATGCTATTGAGACAAGGGATCTAAGCATAATTCATTTGAGTGCAGGTGTGAAGTGGAAGGATAAGGGGTTGAGAGTGAAGGGAATCACTTATTTGTTCATCCTTCTGACAGTGGTCAGACCAAAGGTTAAAATGAAAGTGGAAGGGAAAAATGCAGATTATGTTGCAAATAATAGAATTGAAGGGAAGAATTACATGTATAATTGGCCAAGGCTCATGGAAGAGCATGAAAAAGAGACACTAATGCATGGTTGTTTCAGTTTGTGTATTGAATTTTTGTTTGCAGGTGTTAATGAAGACAAAAGGCAGCAAGCAGATTCATTTGAGCAGGATCAAGCATGGCAAGGTGCAGTCAAAGCAAAGTATGAAAGGTATAAAGTCCCTTGGAGGAAGATTTCCATGCAGCTGACTTGGAGCAGGTTTGAAGGGATTGTGCAGAGAGTTGGAGAAAACCTTTGGAGTAATTTATGGGGCATAAATTTTTTGTACCCGGGGAGTATGGTGCAGGAGCACCTAAAAACATGTAATTGCAAAGTGCATTCTATGAGGGTTAGTCTAGGAGTTAGTGATAGTATGAGTAATTTTTATGTTAAATAAGGTCTTTGAGACTATTAATGATGTAATTAGGGGTCTTTGATGTTATTTAGTTCAAAAAATGCAAAAGGTTGCATAAAAATGTACTTATTGTCAACAAATTGTTAAAAGTGCAAAACTAGGCAATTAGGGGTCTAATTGGTAAAAAGTTGGTTTCCAATGTCCAACTAATTAAAATTCCAGTTGGAGGATGTTTGTAAGGGTGGTTAGATGTTAAATAAGCCTCTCATGGTCGAGGCATGGTTGTTGAATCATTTTTTTTTTTGAAGTTATAATGACAAAAAGGCTGCTTTCTGGAAATTTTTGTGTGTAAATTTTCTGCTAAAACATGTGGTACGACCTTTGTACGACCTGTACAGGATCAACCCTATTATGATTGGAAAGAGGAGAGTGTCAGATTTCATTTGAAATTGGTTTGGTGAATTTTCATTAAGTTTAGAGGATTTTATTGACGTTTTACTGAAACTGCCCTGTTTTGGTGTAAATTGGTGATTTGAGAGTATTAAAATGAGTTTTTAGGGCATTCCACCTACTGTAGCAATTGTAACTCAATGGAATGGCCCCATTTGTTGTAACATAGGTTTCCAAATGCTGTGGAGGTCGGAGGAAATGTGTTTGTGAGTTTTGGGTGTTGCCCTAGGTTGAATTTGGGTGATTTTCCTTATGAAAGTGAGGAACTAAATGATGGTTTATGAGTTTTCTGGAAGAAATAACCTATGTGATGAAGTTTAAAGCTTTTGTAGGCATAATTATGCGTGTTTGAATAGGTGGCAGAGTCTGGAAAGGTCTGGAGGTATGATTTACAATAAACCCTCCTTTTGAAGGCCTAGAATCAAGGGTTTTAGGCTGTGCTATGTTGGAAGAGTGATTTATGGAAACTATTGGTGGATTTAGTAGTTTTTGGAAATTTTAATTGCTGCCCCAAGGTTTCATAAAGTTAGGTGGAGTTTAAAGGGTACTTTCTTTGTAAAAGTGGGCTAATCCACTAGCCTTTTCCATGGCAGGAGTATTGGATCTTTGAGTTTGTCCAAAAGAGTTGATATTGGTTTTCCTGTATGTTTTATAACTTGCAAAAGGGTATCTTAATCATCCTTGAGTTTGTTAGGTGTTTTGGAAAATGTTGGTGAAAATACCTAAACTTGGTTTGCACTAAAACTGGGGTTTAGGAGTGAAATTGGGAAATTGTGCTTCTGATGATTGTAGAACTTGGAAGGCTGGTTGAATTACTTTATGTGGTCATTTTAATCTTTCTGGATACTTCTTGAAGGCAGGTTTCCAAGTTGATTAAGGTTGAGCCTCTGGACTCTGCATCAGATCACAAGAGCCTGAAGTTCAAGAATACCCTAAGACTCCAAGGTATGTAAGACTAAATCATTCAAAAGATCATATTATAGGTGATAAGAACAAAGGTGTTCAAACTAGGAGAAGAATTTCAAAAGAATACTGTTTGATCTCAAAGACTAGGCCTAATAATGTCAATGAAGCATGCAAAGATGAACATTGGGTGGAAGAAATGAAAAAAGAACTACTACAAATTGAGAAGAATGATACATGGATTCTTGTTCCTAGACCTAAGGACAAAAATGTAATTGGAACTAAATGGGTCTTTCGGAACAAATTGAATGAGCAAGGTGAAGTTGTTAAAAAAAAAGCAAGACTTGTGTGTAAAGGATATTCTCAAATGGAAGGAATTGACTTTGAAGAAAATTTTGCTCATGTTGGTAGGATTGAAGCTGTGAGACTATTTCTTGCTTATGTTGCTTACAAAAACTTCAAGGTTTATCAAATGGATGTCAATTCAGCATTTCTAAATGGTGAATTGGAAGAAGAAGTGTATATTGAGCAACCTGATGGATTTCAATTGACTGATTAGGAAGATATGGTTTTTCGGTTGAAGAAAGCATTGTATGGACTTAAGCAAGCCCCAAGAAAATGGTATGCCAGATTGGAAAAGTATTTGTTCAAGCTTGGATTTAATAAAGGTACTGCTGATAGTAATTTGTATTTCAAGATTGATCATGATAAAGATTTGATTGTTGAAGTCTTCATTGATGACATCATTTTTGGAGGAGATGATAATTTTTGCATGAAGTTTTTTGATGAGATGCAGAGTGAGTTTGAAATGTCTATGATTGGAGAAATGAAATTCTTTTTGGGATTGCAAATTACTTAGCTAGATAGAGGGATTTTTATATCTCAGTCCAAGTATGTGAAAGAATTGCTAAAGAAGTTTGGTATGGAAAATTCAAAGTTAGTTGGTACACCTATGGTGATCGGATGTAAGGTAATACAAGATGATGATTCTCCTAAAAAAAATCAGACTAGATACAGATCCATGATTGGTGGATTGCTCTATTTGACTCAAACTATACCTGATATCATAAATGTTGTATGCATTGTTGCAAGATTTCAAGCTAATCCTAAGGAATCTCATGTGACAGCTGTGAAGAGGATTTTCAGGTACTTGAAGGGGACAATTATTTTTTTCCTATGGTATCCTAAAGAATATTATCTTACTTTGAGTGCTCTTACTGATGTTGACTGGGCAAGAGATGTGAATGACATAAAGAGTACCAATACTAGTGCATTTTTCTTGGGAAATAAGTTGATTTCATAGTTAAGTAAGAAGCAAAATGTCATTTCTTTATCTACTGCAGAGGCAGAATACACTATTGCTACTAACAATTGTACTCAAGTATTGTGGATGAGCCAGATGTTGAAAGATGTCAGAGTTGTGTATGATGAACCTCTTGCTATATTTTGTGATAATTCAAGTGCAATTAACATTTCTAATCATTTGATGTTGCATTCAAAAACCAAGCATATATCTATCAAGTTTCACTTTTTGAGAGAGAAGGTGAGTGAAAAGGAAGTCATATTGGAGTATGTTCCCACTAAGGAACAGATTGCAGATATTTTTACCAATCCCTTTCCTAAGGATACTTTTGATTATCTCAGAGGGAAGCTAGGGGTGATTACCCCTCCTAATCAAAATTAAGATGCATTGATTTGCATCAGTCTGTGCATTTCATAGTCATATCTTGTGATCTAGATTGATGTTGCGGTGGCTACTACTCAGGGGGAGTAGTCAGATATTCATAAATATGGTCCAGAGCTTGTGTGGAGAAAGATAATGTGTATCTTTTTCATTGATGTCAAAGGGGGAGAAGAGTCATGTGAAAAACTATGAAAGAGTTAAGGAGAAAAGAGTCAAAATCTGAGGAGAAAGTGCTAAGAGAAAGTATAGTTGATGGTTTTTTTCACATCATGTGTTGACATCAATGCCAAAGGGGGGGATTGTTGGATATTATTGATATTTGGTTGTCATTGATGTCAACACTATTGGCATTAATGTCTTTAAGGTTGTATATGTCGAGGATATTGAGAAAATTGTAATAAAATAAGTTGCAGGTTGTTGGTGATGCAGTGAAGTTCAGTATGGTGGCTAGCTTAGTATATTGATGATAAGAGGTTGTGAATTAAAGGGTTTGTTGACAAATATAACTAGTTTATCCACATGAAGTTTCAGAGGTTCGCATGAAGATTTGATTGAGTTACGAGTATCTGTGTCCTAACAATTGTTTTGTTGCTTTAGTTGGTGTTCCTGAAAGAAGATGATGTGATTCTAGTAATTTGAGTTGTTACAGATGCTTCTGTGGTGATTCATGATGCTTTTGGATGTTTCTAGATCATGCTTTATATGTGTTGTTGGTCCGCATTGATCGTTGTGCTCGCTATTGGTGATTTTCTTCTGTGAGTTCATGTTTTTTCATGATCATGACCGACAGGGTGATTGTAGCGTGTTGTGGATCTTTGAGGCATAATTTTTTAAGGTGTTTCATGTTTGAGGCATGTTATTTTGGGTCCTTACTATGTTTTGTCCGACATTGTTTGGTTTGCATTGATAAATTGTTTATTTCAATTTAGGCCGACAAATTGTACACATTTCATATTTTGTTGGACCGACATGTAGTTGATGTTATTCTTAGTTGCGGATATATATGATCAATTGTTTATACCATTTGAAGGTATGGTGTGCAAACAATGTTCTAATCTTTTGAAGGAAGAATTAAAGTGTGAAGAAGAGTGAGCAGAAGAAAGTGTTTATGTGCTTAACCGAAACTATAATTAGGCATTAGAAGATGTTATTTTCTCAGTTCAAAATCTTCCGGATGTAATCCTAATGTTACTATAAGACAGTGAGTCTTCTTTTGGGCAGTAAGCCTTTTGCATTTGAGTAGTAAGCTCTAGGCAATGTGCCTAAATGCATGTGCATTCCCCATTTATAATACTTTTAACAAAGTATAATTTTTTGGACTAACCTCCACCGTGGTTTTTCCCCTAATAGGGTTTCCACATAAAAAATCTTGGTGTTATGTGTGTTTTTGATGTGGTGATGGTTTATGCTTTCATGTTTATTTATCAAATCTGAGAATAATTTTAATATTTATAATTTTTGTGACAACTAATTCACCCTCCCCCCTCTCAGTTGTCTGCCCTTATGTTGCCAACATATGCCCCCTCGAGAAAAATGAAAAAAATTTGAAAAATTCCAAAAAAATTGGAAATTCTCCCGATTAGTTAATTTGATGGCCAGAAGTTTGATATGTTATCTTCTATATGATATGCATATGTTATGGATGATAATGTTTACATTATGATGTTTTATGCAGCTTATAATGTTATGTTGATTCTATACGATAATGTACATGTTATGGATGACAATGCTCATGATAATGAGATGCAATGTGATGTATGTATTTACAATGCTATCTACATGTATGTTTTGTGATAAAATGCTATAGAAATTATGATGATTAATGGATGATATGTCATGGATTCCTAAATGCTATGGATGTCTATATTTTTGTGTTTTTCAAATGCAACATATGATTTAATATGTATGATATTTACATGATGTTTCTAACATGAATGCATATGCAAGATGCTTTATATTTTTTCGTGCCATAGGACCGTCATAATGCAAGAAAGAAGAAAAGTAAGTGCGAATTAATATGAATAATAAAAGACATGGATGTTAGTATTAGCAATCTTTGATGTTTTGCTAAAACGCAATAGGCCTTGCATTAAATCATCATTGGGAAGTAACTAATACAAATGGAGACAAATAGCATGATATGAGATAGACCAAGGTTTGCAAGGTCATCCACCTACTAAAACAGACAGTCACAGACAAGGAGTGTCCTAACTCATACTAAAGGCAAAGTTGCCCAGTCTTTTTGCCAAGACAAACCACAGACAGCAAAAAAAATAAAAGACGGGTCATGAGACGTCATCGCTCCTCTAAATCCTTCATGGGACATCCTCGAGGAAACTAGTAACATGACTCAAAAATCAAAGCCAAAAGATAATCGACAAACAGCAATCGAAGAAAAGAGAGTCCTGATACATCGTTGCTTCTCTAAATCCTTCATGGGACATCCTTGAGAAAGCTAGTAACAGGACTCAAAGATCGAATCAAATGAAAAGATAAGATAAATAAGCCACAAAGTCAATAGCTAATAAAAATATTTTCCAAAACTTGATTTGTTTATTTGATTGTTTTGATTGATAAGATGATTGATTGATAAAGCCTGATTTCAGGAAGGACACATACTATATAAGACGTTGAGTCTGGTTTCGATTTTGTGACTATCTGTATAAGGCATGACAAAAGTCTGGTTTTAGAAAGACACGTATTGTATAAGATGTTGAGTTTAATGTCGTTGATGTGATAACCTGTGTAAGGATATGTTGATTGTTTGACAATGTCTATATTCAAGAAGGACTCATCCTGTATAAACATAGGTTGATTTTTGTTTTGATGATGTTTGTTTTTAGGAAGGACACATCCTGTAGCATACATAAGTTGTTTTTTTTTTGTTGTTGCTTTGGCAATTTGTTTGATTGACTTGATGACCTTGTTGACTTGTTCATCTTGTTGATGTGTGACTTGATATGATGTGTTGACAATTGTTTATGCTTAAAAATGAACCCTAAAGGATTGACCTAGTGCGGCCTCGAGGGCTTATCAATTGATGGCCTTGCCTATGTTATACACGCAGAGACCTCGTATTTCGACTAGACTTTTACTGACAAGACTGATTGAACAAGATTTGATTTATTTACAGATATAAGATGTGTGTGATAGTGAATGTGACGAACCCTAATGGACTGACCTAGTGTAGCCTTGGGGGCTCATTGATTGATGGTCTTTCCTACATTATACACACAAAGACCTCGTAGTTTGACATGACCAATGACCCTTGTCATATAGACAAATGGATTGAGTCATGATTTTATACATACAAACCTAAAATGACTGACCTAATGCCTTAAGGGCACATCGGCAGATGGCCTTGCCTACGTCTAGTCATAGAGGCAATGTAGTTCGATGATGACAAAGACTGACAAGTGCTACTGACTCTGACTCTATTTTGGGATTTTTGACATGTTTTTATTTTTGTCTTTTTGAAGTTTTCTGATGTTTTTGGATTTTTTTTTGAGACATTTTGTGATGTTTTTCAATTTTTTTAGGAAATTTTGTAATGTTTTTGGATTTTCTCAATGGTTTTACACCCTCAAAATAGCCAATATAAGAACCAAATGACGTAATTCAAGTGCCTGGCCCCAGTCGGGTATAAGACCAATTTATTATGAAAAGGAAAGGGAAATGTGAAGTGCGCTCGATGTCAATCGTTCCAAGTTATGAAAAGGACAACCATTTATTATGAGTGGTATGTACAAGTGATGGATGAGGAAGATAGGTAATATGTACAAGGAGGTCAGATTGGAATGATGGTAGACAAAGGTGCAAAGTTGACTACACATGGCGCTTGTTTGCCAGGTTTTCACCATGGTACCTATCCAAAGTGTCACCAAAGTGGTTTTCACTATTGGACAACTTATTTCTCTTTACTTTATTTTCTTGATTTTTTTTTATGTTACATAGACGCCTGTTTGCCAGTTTTTCACCTAGGTGATGATTTTTTTGATTTTTTGATTTTTTTGTATTTTTGATGATTAAGGCAAGGCTCTCAGAAGCTATGGGTAGAACTTTTTCAGATGAAGGCTATTGATTGGTGTTGATAATGGTTCACCTTTAGGAGTAGAGAGTTGATATGCTCCTGATCCAAAGGCTTTTGTAACAATGTAGGGTCCTAACCAGTTTGGTTCAAACTTTCCTAGTTTCTCTCTCTCTGCTTGATTCTTTGGATTTTCCATTAAGACTAGGTCAGTAATGTCAATTTATATTCAATACCTTCCTGTTGTAGCTAGGACGAAGATGATTTTGATATGCTTGGAGATGATCTAATTCCTTTTGTCTTCATTTGTCTAGGAATTCTAGCTCATGTAGTCTTGACAAACGGTACTCTTCATCGTCAATATTCCCTTTCAAAGATACCCTTAGGGAAGGAATCTTGACCTCAATAGGCAAGATGGCCTCAAAACCAAATACCAAGGAATATGGAGTGGCGCCGGTGGGAGAACAAATGCTTGTGCGGTAAGCCCATAATGTTGGGTTAAGCTGTAAATTCCAATCACGACCAGCATCATTGACAGTCTTTTTGAGGATTCTGATGATTGTTTTGTTAGATGCCTCTGCTTGGCTATTACCTTGTGGGTAATATGGAGTGGAAAAGTGGTGTTGGATATGGAATTCTTCGCAGAGATGACGAACTTCTTGGTTCTTGAATGTACGACCACTATCTGTGATTATGGACTGAGGGACACCATACCGACAGATGATATAGTTAAGGATAAACTTAGAAATTTGTGTGTCAGTGATGTAGGTCATAGGAATGGCTTCAATCCACTTGGCAAAGTACTTAGTTGCAGTAATAATGAACTTATGACCATTGGAGGATGTAGGATTTATCTTGCCTATGAGATCGAGTCCCCATTGGGAAAAGGGATACGGTGATGTTATTGGACGGAGTTCCTATGTTGGTGCATGTATCAAGTCTCTGTGTACTTGACATTGTCGACATTTCTTGACAAAGACATATGAGTCCTTTTCCATTGTAGGCCAATAATAACCCAGTCTCATAGTCTTCTTGGCTAAGGTAGGACCGCTAGAATGGGATCCACATATACCCTCATGTACCCCACACAAGGTTGCTTGTGCTTCTTCAGTATCGAGACATCTCAATAGGGTATTGTCTAAGGCACATCTATAAAGGGTATCTTTGATGGTGGTATACTTGGCTGACTTGCGGAGAAATGTCCTATGTTGGTTATTTGAAAGGTCAAGGGGTAGGATTTCGGCATGAAGGTAGTCATATATGTCTTTATTCCATGGGGAATTGGGACCAACAATCTCACACACCATCTCTAAATCTAGGATGTCATAGGCAGGGACCAAAAGTTGTTCTACCAAAAACTTGAATTTAGGCATGTTGGTAGGTATGTCCAAGAGTGAGGCAATAGTTTCCATGGCATCTACTACCCTGTTGTGAATGCGAGGTATTTGATGAAAATCAACCTTGTCAAAATACTTTTTGAAACTATATTCCATGTGTTTGTATGGAGCCAGCTTTTCATCTTTAGTTCCATAGTCATCATTAACTTGTTGGATTACTAGCTAAGAATCACCATAAACTTGTTGGTGCTTGATCTTCCATTTTATTGTCATATGTAATCCTATCACAAGAGCCTCATATTTTGCTATGTTATTGGTACAAGGTAAGGTAATTATGAATTACTTAGGAATAGAGTCACCTTGTGGTGTGATAAACAATATACCAACCCCTGAGCCATGATTTGTGTGGGACCCATCAAAGTATAACTTCCATGTCATGCCCGTGTCAAGAGTGAATATAAACTCATCAGGAAAATCTACAACTAGAGGATGATCTACTTGTATCGATGCATTAGCCAACTAGTCAGCAATGACTTTTCCTTTATAGCTATCTTTTCTACATATTGGATATCATATTCATAGAGTACCATTACCCATTTGGCCAATCATCCTATTAATGTTGTTTTGCTGAGAAGATATTTCAGAGGATATATCTTTGCAACCAACATCGTTTGGTGGTTTAACATGTAGTGCCTAAGTTTTTGAGTAGCAAATACTATTGCAATACAAGCATGTTCAATGGTACTTTAATTGAGCTCATAACCTACCAAAGTGCGGCTGATATAGTATACTTCCATTTCATGACCCTCATTATCGTTCTATGCAAGAAATGCTCCTAGAGTTGAGGTGGTTGTTGAAATGTAGAGAATCAATGGTTGTCCTTCTGCAGGTGGCATTAACACTGGTGGTGTGAGTAGGTAATCCTTGATCAGTTGAAAATCTTCTTGGCACTTACCTGTCCATACAAATGGTACTCCTTTTCTGAGTAGATGCTAGGAGGGATGTGTTTTATCTGCTAACTGGACTATGAATCTTCTGATACACTATAGTCTCCCTTGGAGTGTCCTTAGTTGATTGAGATTAGTTGGAGGAGGCATGTCTATTATAGCTTTCACTTTTTTTGGGTCCACTTCAATGCCTCATCTAAAAATTATGTACCCTAGAAGTTTTCCTGATTTCACGCCAAATACACATTTCTTTGGGTTCAGCCTCACTTTATATTCTTCTAGTATTTGGAAAATCTTGTCTAAAACCTATAAATGATCAGCTCTTGTCAATGATTTAGCTATCAGATCATCCACATAGTCCTCCATGAGAGTATGTATGAGGTCATGAAAAATAGTTGTCATGGCACATTGATAGGTTGCTCCAGCATTTTTAAGTCCAAAGGGCATGACGTTCCAACAATAAGTTTCCCATGGACAATTGAAAGTCGTCTTAGGTTGGTCTTCAGTTGAGGTTCTGATCTGATTATATCCTGAGAAACCATCCATAAGGGATAACATTTCATATCATGTTGTTAAATACACTATCATGTCAACATTCGGCAAGAGAAATTCATCTTTGGGACATGCCTTGTTTATATCTCTGAATTTTGTACAAATGTGGATGCCCCCTATTGGTTTTTTCACTGGTACAAGATTGGAAATCCAATCTGCATAGTCAATTGATCTTATAAATCTGACATCCAACAGTTTCTTTAGTTCAACCTTGACTAGTAATGCAATTTGTGGGTGGATTTTTCTTAACTTCTGCTTCACAGGTTTGACACCTGGTTCTAATGGAAAATGATGTAATACTAGTTCAGGATCCAGTCCAGGCATGTCGGCATATGACCATGTAAATTTGATTTGTCTTTGTGTGAAGAAGTTGTGAAATTCAGGTTGCTCTATTTCTTTCAAGGATGTTGCACAATAGATTCTCTTCAGTGCCTATGTTGATGTCCACAAATTCTTCAACTAACATGGGTGACTTTTCCTGAGAAATAGGGAGAATGTTCAAACCTCCATCCTTGGGTGCCTCAGATAGGTTTTTTCCCTCGAATATGTCATTATTTTTTGCTTTTTCATTGTCCAAAGGTGCCTTTTGGTTTTCACCTAGGGACTCGTCATTTTTATTATTATTTTCATTATTTTTCTTATTTTTGTAACTGGAGGGTTGAATAGATTCCCCAAAATATTCCATGTTATCCAAGTCTATGGTAAATCCAGCCTTATGGTCACCACTAGGTATGCCTTCTCGCAGTCCTAAGAACTCAACTATTGCTTCATCATTCTCAAAGATATCTAAGACGGGAGTGTATTGTTGATCCCAATCGATAAGTTGGGGATATACTAATGGCATGTCATCATCGAAGGTGTCAAAGTTCAAAGGATTCAAGATAAAGGTTGATTTATTAACATAGTCGCAAAGGTTTCTTACCAAATCTTCCTTACTCTTTTGCTTGGGCCTAGATGGATTCTAAGGTGGGCCTATTGCCAAGGTTTGGTTATCTGAAATAGATTTTTCAAGTTCCCAATAGGTAGGATCAAGAGATTCCCAATAGTAATGTTTAAACCATTCCTCTTTTTTCAAAGTCTTCGGTGGACAGGAATCAATGCATTTGGCAAGGATTTCAGCATTTGGTCAAGTTCTCCAAATAGTTTATCAAGGTTCATGACAGAGGTGGAGTATAAGGAATCCTACTCATATTCGTTATAGTCAGGGGAATCACAGTAGGGTTAGTCAAATGGCTCATTAGATGTATCAATATCTTCAAAAGCACTTACTTCCTCAAGTAACAGTGATGTGGTACTAGAAACTCCAATCTAGAGTGGTTGAAACCCAAGCCCTAGGCCTTTCAGCCATTTAGAAACAATGATAGGTTCAGTCCTCCCATTTTGATGTAACCCTAAGCCACTATGTACATTATATCCTTTGCTTTTCATTATCATGAAACCTTTTCCATATTGTTTTGTGGGTATTTGAGCAAGTGGAGGAGGTCCTTCATCGTCTTCTTTGTATAACCAGGAGGTTATATCGTCTTCGTTTATGGCTTCTTTACTTAACTCTCCCCATTTTGTGTAAGTCATTGTGGGAGGGATGTGTATGGTGACCATTGATTGTCTCCTATCTGTTGTAGGTAAATTGTATGATTTAGGAGGAACAAAATGGCTCACACAATAAGATGTATTCATGTGATACTCTCCACAACCCTTATCTTGGATCTTAACCTTAGGAGTGGAAGGTAATGATTACAAAGTGGATGTTTTAGAAAGAGTGGATGGATCGACATAGTGAGATGAATTGGATGATGAAGCCTCCTGGTTTTGTTAGAATTAGGTGTTGTACACCTTGCATAATGCTTATAATGTTTAATTTATTATTTTTCTTGTGGTGCACCTAGGGGTACCTAGATGAACGTGCATCACTAGGGGTTATAATGTTGGGGCCACTTTATGTTGTATGTAACATTGGGACTTAATTGTAAAATATAATTATTTAATATTGGAGAATAATAAAATATAATAAAGTACCCAATATTAAATGTGGAGTCACATGATTATAAGTTCATGGTTTTGGGCACATGGTTTATGTAATACCACTTGGTGGTTTTGTGGGAGCTTGTTTCTATAAAAGCAACCACAAGGGTAGTTGTCTAGGGTTGGAGAGTTTGTTGCAGGTTAGCAAGTTGAGCTTGTGCATGTGTGAGGGTTTGAAGCATGGCATGGGATGTGTGGATTCATGTTTTGTCACATGGAATGCATGGATAGCTTGTTGCTTCAAAAGTGTTCATGGAGTCTCTATAGATGTATTGTAATGGGTTTTCATTACTGAATAATACATGGAGTGTGGATGCTTTTGGAGGCTGGTTTTTCCCTCTTAAGGGTTTTCCAAGGGTATATCTTGTGTCATCTTTCATGGGTATGTTGTTTATTCTCTTGCATGTTGATATTGAGTATTTACTTGCATGTTTTTTAGTTTTGGGTTGTGTGGAAATTGTCATTATATGGCTGCAAGTTTCCTTACAGGTTTACAGGCACCTGGCATTGGGGTATCCCTCGTAGGTTAGTGCAATATTGGAAAGGATCTAGGTCACCATCTATTGTAATCTCAGTGCCATTGTAGGGGAATTTTAGACATTGATGGTACATGGAAGGGACTGCCTTCATAGCATGAATCCATGGTCTGCCTAGTAGAAGGTTATATGGGAGGACGAGATCCAAGACTTGGAAGTTTGTCTCCATAACTGCAGGAGCAATTCTGATGGGGAGTGTTACAAATCCCTTTGATTTTCATTCTTCATCATCATAAGCCTTAATGACAATGCTTTTGGTGGTGTCCACACACGCCTCTAAGAAGCCTAATGCCTTAACCAATTTTAAAGTGCAAAGATTCAACCATGCTCCTTTGTCTACCAAGACTCGTCTAACTTTCATTTTATGAACAAGGACTTCAAGATGCAAAGGGTCATTATGGTTTGTCTTCTCAGTTGCATAATATTGTTTAAAGAAGGTAGCATGATTATTGTTGGTTAGGTAGCCTACCATCTCTTGGAAATGATTGACATCAAGGTCATTAGGGATAGTCATGCTTTGTAAAGCTTTGTCTAGAATAGATCGGTGATCAGGTGAGATACACAAAAATTCCAAGATAGAGATTTGGGTTGGGGTCTTCCCCAACTGGTCAAGTAAGTTATACTAAGGCTTGGAAGTCTATGGTGGTTGTTGTGATGGAGGGCCTTGGATGGTTATTTTGGTTCGGCGAGTGTTGACAGCACACTCAGGAATTTTGTTTATGGTAATCGTATTGACATGCTCATTGATGGCCCGGATGTGTTTTATGATTGGGCCACTCTAATCATGCTTGACATTAGCATACTTGGCTACAATATTGGTCTTGTTACCCGAACTGGGGGCATTTCCTTTCCCATGGTCATGTAGTGGATCAAAAAAGACCTTGTGATCAGTATTTGAAGATGCTTATTTCTATCCACCAACTTCAATAGTTTTGTTCTCAACAAAATCATGTATGATGTTTTTCAATTGTCGACAATTTTGTAGGCTATGTCCCTTAGTTCTATGGAAATCAAAAAACGCATTGTCATCTCACCAAAATGGTTTAAATTATCCTAGATTGTATTGTCTTGGCTCTTGAAGCTATATGAGGTTGTGTTGCAACAGTTTTTTAAAGACCAATTCGATGGGTTCCCCTAGGGGAGTGAACTCATTTTTTGGAAACCTCATTTGTTGTTGTGCTCATTGGGTGTTTTGGACAGTGTTGGGGGTTTGATTGATGGCATTGAGTGTGCTGGTAGAGGGGTTCTATCCTCTAAGTGTAATGACTGGTCCTACTTGTAGGGTTTTAGCATCAACAATCCCATCATTGGTAATGTTTTTGTTCTAAGACCAAAACTTGTTTCTATCATTAGGGGTGTTTTGCACATTTGGATTTTTGTTGGGTGTCTTGAGTTCACCCTTGTCTATGAGACCTTTTTCTAGTATGAGGCCCTTTTCCACTAGTTCCACAAATGTAGTACAACAGTGTACTCTCAAGTCACTTCTCAATTTTGAGTTGAGGTTTTCTTGGAATATAGTGACCTGTTTCTCAGGTATTTACACAAGACATCGACTGCCTATACTTCTCCATCTCTGGAAGAAAGTGATAAAATTTTCTCCTTTGTCTTGTGTAGTGTGACACAAGATTGTATGTTGACCTCGTTGTCGATGTTAAAGGAGAAGTGTTCGATAAATTTTTCGGCCAGTTCACCCCATGATTTTATGCCATATTGAAGACCCGAAAACCATTCCAGTGCAATTCCAATAAGTCTCCTTGGAAACAGTCTCATAAGATATGTGGGGTTGTATGCGACATCTATGCGCATCATGGAAAATTCCCTTATATGTTTGATTGGATTGTGCTTTCCATTGTACTTGGGAAAGTTTGGTATAACATACCCATGTGGGAAAGGTGTCATGTATAATGATTTGTCGAAGGGAAATGGGCATAAATCCCTTGTTGAAAAGGTTCTTTTGTTAGACACTTCCATATTATCCATCTGTGTTTGAAGAGCTTGCATTTGTGTCTACAGGACGTCAACTTGAGTTAATGATGTGTTAGTTGGATTGTTTAGGTCTATGTACGTGTTTTGAAATCCAACGTTTTGTGATGGGTTTTGGTTAAGTGTTGGTATCTAAAGTGGATTTTGATTTGGAATCTGTGAGAATGGGTTCTGATTTGGAATTTGTGAGAATGGGTTTTGATTTGGAATTTCTGAAGTGATGGGTCGGCTTCCATATTGAAAGGAGGGTATGTTTCCTATCTGTGAGACCCCAATCTATGGTATAGTACTAGCAACATTGACACTTGGTATAGCTTTTGTCTGTGGTATGGTACTAGTAACGCTAACGCTTGATATAGTAGTTGTTTGTGGAATGGTACTAGTGACATTGACACTAGGTATAGGAGCTGACGTTTTAGATCTTTTGTTCACAACAAGAGGACCGAAGGGATTGGACGATGATGCCCCTATGGTGAAATTTAGACCCTATGTCATGCTGGATGCACCAAATGGAGATGTATGTATTGTTGAGGCACTCTATGTAGGTACTCATAATGGTATAGTGGTAGTCACTTGTGGTATAGTGGCACTAGTAGTTGTCGTGTTTGTCCCTTGGGTAGATGTAGTTTGTAAGGTACGGATGTCAAATCCAGGAGGTAACTTGGCACCTTTTGCTAGCAATTTGGCTAAGTATTGTTGAGGATCATTTTCTAGGTAGTCATCTACAAAGGAGGCAAACTCAGGGTCCTATGTAGCAGCATCTATGTCTTCCACTACAATGTGTCCTTGTGAGTCTCTAGTAACGAATTTTTCCAACAAAGTTTTGTGAGGTCTAAATGAGGATGTCCCTTGAAAGGGGTTTGAGAATGGATTGATGAATTCATTTGGGTCAGCCATTTGTTCTCTTTCTTTCCTTTTAGACCTAGTTTCAACCATGTAAGATAAGCTCAAAGTGAAAGTGATGCAAAAACTAAGTCTATGGATGGTATGAATCTAGTCTATGTTTTTGGGATTTTCTAGATATAAGGTATGAATGCAACTATTTTTTTGGTGTTTTCTTGCAAATATGGAATGTCTAAAATTATGTTATCCTAGGATGACAGTGTCTAAGTATGCAAAAGTCTAAGCGAACTTCTAAGGTAATCAATTTTGGAAGACTCTAAAAGAGGTTACCAACCACCTAAAGTTTAACCCAGGTTTCAATTTAGTTTTGACAAGGAACCTTAGGACAAAAAGATAAGGTGAGCTCCCAAGCTAGACTGATGAGCTGGAAGGACTCATGTGTAGGAAAAAATATATGATGACAAATGACTAGGTTCAATGACAATGTTTGTTGAAGCAAGGGTTTATCCAAAGCATGGAAATTTGACCTATTCTAAGATTTGTAAATAATGATTTCCCTAAAATTTTGATCTATCATGAAGGTGATAAAGACTCCTAAGATGAAAGTAAAATTTACAACTAGGATTCCTATGGCTATGACTAAATGATACCTGAAGGATGCAATCGTGCAAAGTATGAGCAAATTTTTTGGTTTTTGTCCAAGGATCACTATGAAAAGATAGATCAGAGACTGGTATGACTGTTTGTTTTAGTCTGTGACAGTGAATTCTAGTTTTCTGGTAATCAAACAATTGCAGTTCAAAAAGGAAGATGCATTGCAGAGGTTAGCAAATGCGGTTCTCTGGGTCATATGTGGTTTTCTTGTAAACTATGTCTCGGATCTGTATCATGCAAATGTGACTCACGATATCAGATGCGACTCAAGACTTGGCAGATGTGACTCACTGTATCATATGCGACTTGGGATTTGTCATATGTGACTTTGGTTATCATATGCGGTTTAAAAATTGGTAGATGCGACTCTCTGTAACAAATGCAACTAACTGGTAAACAGATGCGACTTGATTTCCCTAGTAAATGACAGATTAGACTTAGTTTGATAGATGTGATTGACTGGTAAACAGATGCGACTCTAGCTAACAGATGCATTTTTTTGGTGAACAAATGCGACTCTGTTTGACACTTGTGGTTTTCTGGTGAATAGTTACAGTTTTCCAGTAAATGACAGTTTGGACTCTCTATTTGTGATCAAGTTTTGGCAAATAAAGACAATCAAAAAATAACGTATTTCAAGTTTGATGAACATGAACATGTATAATTCCATAAAACAAGTACAATCCTAAGGCTGGCAGTGTGACAATACTTGTTGAGTTCTCACTTGGGTTTCCCCAGCTACGCTTATTCAGAGCGGATGATTAGAAGCTTGACCCCACTGGCTCCACTCCATGGTACTCACTTCTCCAGGGCAGCCAAGCTTCACTACCCATGAAACTCCCATGGCATACTTTTCATCTCTACTAAGAACTGCATGAACGTGAGATGGCTTTAGAGGTTCGACCTCTTGCACCAACAAATAGAAGGTTTTTGGTTTAACTAAAAATAATTGGCTTGTAGTACAGGCACCCGTTCAGGTGGCTGTGTGTGAGGCAAGATACAACAATCTCGTCTGCATAACAAATTTGCAACTACAATCCTAGGCTTTCCCTTAATATTTACATTTATATATTGGTCAGGAGTAGCTTGGATAAAAATCTTCGTTGCCGATTTGAGTCGTCTTGGGGTGAGTACTTTTTCCCACCAAGACAGGCCCAGTTCTAGAGTCAGTAACAGTTTCTCTTACACCCAGGATCACACAAATGTGCAAGGGGAGAGGATAATTCTATTACTGAATCGGGTTGTAATCTAACAAATCATGCAAATGCACCAAACACAATAGACAATAGTTAATTTTAAAGTTCAAATGACAATTATCTAATCTACTCAGACAGTCTGTTTCAAAATAGTCTTTGACACACATCTTGCAAAACAATTCATTAGTAGTTTCAAATTTGTCTTCATCGATCGTCCTGCAAAAAGGTTTCGAAAACTTGTCTTCTACGCAACATCCTGCAAACTCTATGTTAACTCCTCAAAAACACACGCTACAAACTCAAAATTAGTCATAATGAAAAGCACAATGAAAACTTCAAATTCGGAATTCAGACTCAGAAACTATATCAGTCAGATGTGTTGCGCAAGGCAGCAGATGCGTCGTGGGTTTTACCAATCAAGTGCATCCTAGAAAGCCATGGATGTGTCGTGGGTTATCAGATGTGTTACTTTACTCGTCATATGCGGCTCGCAGTGTCAATTGCATCGTTTTGTGCGTCAATTGTGTCACACCGTACAATACCTGAAAAAAGGAATAAAATTTCTACGGATTTGCGAAGAGCATGTCTTCACGTCGAGTTCACCAATGTAACATCATGAAAACAAGAAAGATCAAAGCAATAACAATGCAATTAAACTCTAATGTAAACTAAGCTAACAACAAAGAACAATGGAAAGACAAAACATAAATATAGAACAATCTCACCCAATATCTACATAATTCCATGAATAACCTCGATTGTTCTCCATTTCGTCGTTTGATTATAATTGCCCTCAGATTTCTCTGTGCAAGTATTGCCTATGATAGTGATTTATAAAACATTGAAGATTTAGATAATAGATTGCTTCCAAAATTCATAAGATTTTGGGAGGAGTAACAATGATGAAGGTCAGGCCAATTTATAGAAAATAGGGTTTTCGAATGACAAGCTCAAATCGAAAGATGATTCGACGATTCAGATTAAAAGATTCGACATGCATTGAGATTACTGTCAATAGTGACGTGAGTGATAAAACATAAAAGGTGGGAATTAAGATTAAATAATAATTTAATCTTTAGTTGAAAGTATTCAAAAATTAGAAGAATAATGATTGCATGTAAAGGATAAAGATGGAATAAAAGAAATGATCTATTCGAATGCACGAATAAATTAATTAATTAAATAAAGCTATTTAATTAATGAATGTTTGCACGCATAAGAATTAAAACTTGATAACTGACTAATTAAATCAGGAAGTCTCTTCATTAGAAATAGACAAATATTAGATCAAGAGATAACAAACTGATTTAATTAAATCTCAAGTTAAGTGGTAAGTGAATAATTAGATAACTTAAGTGATTATCCAAATATAGAAGAATATGTCCAGAATAAGCTTTTTATGAATTAAATGATTATTTAATTCAACATTCAAAATTTGAGGATTAAATAAATTAAGATTTATTTAATTGACCAGAGAAAAGGTTTAAATAATAATTAAATAATGAAAGTGTTTATTTAATTATAGTCGAAAGTGTGACAAGAATAAATTAAATAAGAATTTATTTAATTTCAGAAAGAGGATAAAGTTAATTAGCGACGTAATTTTTTTATTTATTTTTTTTAAAACAAAGGGGTAAAAACTTTATTAGAAATCAGAAAAGAGCATTACAATAATAACCAAGGGACCCAGCCCCAGAAAACAAGGCGAAAACCCCACAGCATAAAACAACATCAACTATCCCCATGTATCCTCCTATCCTCCTCCAAGAACCGGTCTAAATCCAGATGCAGCTCAGGGTTAACCTGATCCCAATCCTCAACCTTCCAACCACTATCATGCTCAGAGGCCCATTTGGCCAAGCAGTCGGCAGCACGATTCCACTCCCTCGGGATGTGAACAAAGGATGCCTCCTCCATCTGAGAACTAACCTGAAGAATCCGTTGAACCACCGAAGCCAACTGCCAATTTATATCAGATATCTTTCGCTCATTCAAGAGATTAATCAAAATCTGTGAATCAGCTTCACATATAACCTTTCTCCATCCCAAAGCAAGGGCCCTCTCAATAGCATGAAGAATTGCAGACCCTCCATGAAGTTAACAGTCTTCACCCCCTTATGTATAGAGAATAGAAAAATCACTAACCCAGCTAAGTCCCTGCCAACCCCACCAATTCCAGCAGGCCCAGGATTTCCCCTAGAAGAACCATCAGTATTGATCTTTAAAAATCCATTGGGAGGAGGTAACCACCTTCCAACCCGTTGAACCCTCTTTTTCCCATGCCTACAGTTCCTAGAAATGACAAAAGATGAATGAATTTCTTGAAGACCCAGTCTGGCCACCAACTCAGCATCACCTCTCTCCAAGGGGAAAACAACATCACATTTTGCTAAAACTGACTCCTGCACCATTCCTAGCATACGCATCCAAACTTGCCGACCCACCAACTTCTGATCACGAAAAATTCAATGGTTCCGCTCCAGCCAAATCTGCCAAAGCAGAAAGGTAGGGCCTACAAACCAAACTTGCTGCAAAAAGGAAGCCATAGAAGGAGGTCTTCCCATACTATCCCAGAATTCAACCAAAGAGCACGCATGAATACAAGGAAGCTTCCACACCTCCCACCACCAATGCCAAAGTTGCACAACAAAGGGGCACCGGAAGAACAAATGCGAAGAATCCTCTTCCGCTTCCCCACACAAAACACAAATTGAAGGTCCTTGAAATCCCCATTTACGAATGTTATCCTAGGTCAAGCACCTATTCCAAGCCAAATTCCAAACAAAGCAGTTGCATTTAGGCCACGAGAGTTTATTCCACACCCTTTTCCACCAATGAACCTCAGCCCCAGTTAGCTTCTGAGCCAATAACACTTGATAACCAGAAGCAACAAAGTAAACCCCCTTAGGATTATGGGTCCAAGCAAGAATATCCTCTTCTAGAAGAGAACTACAACTCCTACTATGAAGAATCTTGTGAAGCTCAGCACTTTCTTCCGCAAGTCCCAAATCTGGCCACACTGCAGGATCCTTCCAATGAGCCACCTCCAACTAACCAAAAGAAGCAACAGACTTGAAGTCACTCACCCTAGCCCAGCCAGCCTCGAGAAATATTTGGCACAAAGGAAGTAGGTTGGGGAACTGAGAAGTAAGTGGAGGGAATCCATCCCAAGAATCCAACCAGAAGAGAGCTTCAGTTCCCCGTCTACAAATCCAAAATAAACCTTCCTTGATAAGCTTTGCACCCTTCTGAAGAGTATTCCAAATCACTGAACCTTTCCCCTCAAGAGGGTAACGAGGGAGATCCTGCCATGGAATCCCCGGGAAATACTTATGAGATAATATCCTGGCCCATGGTTGATCCTGTTCCACACACCATCTCCAAAATAGCTTAGCAGCCATAGCCACTCCGGATAACGCAAACTGTTGAAGACCAAGACCACCAAATTGCTTTGGGTTGCACACAACATCCCACCTGACCAGGCTCCACTTGGAGGATGACAAACTTCCCGCCCATAAGAACTGCCTTTCAAGAGAATCCAACTCCCTTAGAAAACCCATCGGAGCCACCTGAAGCATACATCTGTAGGTAGGAGAGCCTGCACCACCGACTTGAGAAGCTGAACCCGCCCCGCAAAAGACAACCATCTGTGGGTCCAATGATTAACTTTTGCACGGAGCTTATCAATAATATTCTGCCAAGAACCCTTGGGAAGATGGCGAACAAAATTGGGAAACCCAGATACGTCAAAGGGAGAACCCCTATCTGAAACCTCAAGATATTAGCAATTCTTCTCTATATGGGGGTCAGCGTATTGAAGAAGAATATGGAAGACTTCTCCTCATTAATCAATTGTCCTGAAGCAACAAGATATATGTCCAACACCTGCCTCAAGTTAGTAGCTTCCCTAATAGTAGCCATCCCCATCAAGGCAGTATCATCAACAAATTGCAAATGAGATTGCGAAGGCAAGTCTCCACCCCATCGCCAACCCTGAATGATGCCAAGCCCCACCCTTCTTTTCAACAAATGTCCAAGGCCTTCCACAAGAAGTAGAAAAAGATACGGAGAAAGAGGATCCCCTTGGCGCAAACCCCTTGAGGCATCAAAAAGTTCAGAATGATCTCCATTTATCAAAACTAAGAAGGAAACAGATGTGACACAGCTCATGACCCATTGGATCCACTCCTCACCAAAACCAAAAGAAACAAGGATCTTCTGCAAAAAAGACCATCTAACCCTGTCATAAGCCTTAGCCATATCCAGCTTAATGAACATAGCCTTCTCTTGGGAGTTGTCCATGGAGTGGATGGTCTCCGTAGCAATGACAACCCCGTCAAGAATCTGTCGACCCGCCACAAATCCACTCTGTTCCTCTGAAATCAGCACTTTAAGCCACTTCTTCAATCTCTCAGCCAATAACTTAGAAATGATTTTATAAGCCACATTGCAAAGAGAGATAGGTCGGAAGTGAGATAACCTATCAGCCCCTTCACACTTGGGTATGAGAGCAAGGAAGGTGGAATTCAGAGCACGAAGCATCTGTTTATTCCTCTGGGACTCAAGGACAACCGCCAGAAGATCGAACTTTATGATATCCCAGAATTCCTGAAAAAATTCAATCGAGAAACCATCGGGACCAGGAGCTTTACCCTTCTTCATCTGAAACACAATCCCCTCTAGCTCATCAAGAGAGATATCTTTCATCAGATACTCATTCGCCTCCCTAGAGACCAACTGAGGAATACAAGAAATAACCTATACTTCCTCAACAGAGCCCCCTCGTGAATCCTCCCTAAATAAAGTAGCAAAATACTGAGATGCCTCAGCAGAGATTTCCTAAAACGAGGCAAGACGTTCACCCCTATTGGTGTAGGAGCACCTAGGCTGACCTCCACCAAGTTTGTTCACAATTTTGGCTTGTTTGGACTTTAGCCAAGTCAGGGATTTTGGTGTATTTGTTTTGGACCTTAGAAGGTCTTGCAATTGTGTGTGAGGAGTTAATCACAAGGATTAACATCATCTTTTTCATTAGGTTGTCAAAGTTGTTAAATTTTGTTTTATTAAACTTTGGACAGCATATGTTAAGTTATAAAGCATTTAGTATGTTGTAACGCCACATCCTCATTGTTTGGAGATGTTAAAGGTCAGTTAAGGGGTGTTAGCTCGGACTCAAGAAGTTAGTGATCCTAAAATGTAGGGGGATGAAGGAGTTGCAAGAATATTGCAAATTGCATGGCAACATTGTTAGGTTGCATGCAATTCCATTAGTTTGGAATCCCTTGGAATCAGGGATATGGAGCGACCAATCTCCCTTGAAACGTGGAAAGAGCATCCCAAATGGAGTAATGGCTCGTAAAAGAGTTAGGGAGTATGCTTTGTAAGAACAGATTTTCGGTGAATGAAAGACAGTTGGTAATTTTCTGCATTTTCTATGTTTTACAGAAAACACAGTGTGTTTTCAGATCTGTGATATTTATGTGTTAGTGCATCGGGTTGGACATTGAATCAGAGTTCCCTTAGCATTTAATAGTATCTTTCCCTCGCATATAGTCCATGGAGTAAGATTACATGCATTATATTTAAGTTTTAGACAGCAAAGAATGAAATATGATTTCATTTTTTGTGTCTGCCCATGAGTTTTTGGAGACAGCGAAATCAAATAACTTGTAAATACTATCTAGTCGTTGTATTGGAGTTCTTAGCATAGTATTGAGTCATTTTCATTCGGTGTTCAGGTTACTTAGGATAGTATTGAAGTTTTAACTTCATAGAGTAGAGTTTAGGGAACTTTTTATTTGCAGTTTTGAACAGTCTAATAAAGAAATGGCTTCCCTCTAAGTTTTATCCACGGGTTTTTCCTGTGATTAGCAGATATGGAAGGGAAGCCACATAGGTGTAGGTATTTAGAATTAGGGATTTTAAGGAGCCAAGCAATGATTGTAAGTTCCAAACCCTAGGTGAGCCTAAGATACCCGGTTAGGTGTTTGGTAGAGTAAAGATTAAAGAACTTGGGCAGGGGGAGGAGTACCGTACAGCCATAGTACGGATTAAGGTGAGTTTGTGTCATAGCTAAGCAATTTAGGAGGATTGGGACCTTGACCAATCCATGTGAGGTAGATTTGAAGGAAGGAGAGTTAAAACCCTAGAAGATAGGACAATTAGCCCTCCTCTCCAAGAGGGTTGGAAGCCACTGTACGGTACAGTCAAAGGTCTGAGACTTGAAGCAAGATTTAAAACCCTGAAAAGGGTGTCTGAAAGTATATTTTGTTTGACAGGTTGCTTGACAATTAATAGAGAAAAAGTCAGAATACTGATTGGTAAGGGCTACAAGGAATAGCCCCCTCCAAAGGCAATCTTTTGAGATCGGTAGGAATGGTCATTGAGGAACCTCTAAGATGGCTTCAAGTGGTTATGAAATGCATCAAATCAATGTTTCCAACTCCCCTGCAGGTAGCTCAAGCATGGTGTTGAAGATAGCATCTAGACTCTTCTAGGTGTTGAAAGGAGATTAGTAGTTTCAAATAAGGTGTTGAATCCTTTAGAGTTAAAGCACAAATGGAAACTCTTAGGACAGAGTTGTAGCAAGGTTCAGTTGGTGAACCAAATCAGAACAGAGCTTAGATCATTGCTAGGTTCATGATGAAGGCAGAGTAATGTCTTCTTGAGGTTTGGTGCAAGCAAACTTTGGAGGATTATAAATACACCACCTATCATTCACCAGAATAGGAATGGAATTACCATGCCTCCTGTCCTTCACAGAATTGAAGAAGAAGGCGGTGTTTTTATCACCTTCATGTAACCATTCAACCCGGGCCTTTTGCTTCCAATAGATTTCTTCCCGCAATTCAAATTCCTCAACCACTTTCAAAGTATTAGCCTCCTCCCTTAGAAGATCCTCAGAGGCCCCATTCTCACGAATCAACTGCGTAATATTATTCAACTCCTCCTGGGCAGCAACCTTAGCATGAAAGATATTACCAAAACATCACCGATTCCACCTTTTAAGCTGATATTTGACAAACTGAAGAAGCTTGGAGAATGTGTACATTGCCATACCAAAAGTTGGTCTACCAATCTGCCACCACTCAGCCACATGTTCATGAAGAGTAGGATCCCGTAACCACATAAGCTAGAACTTGAATGAGGGAGAACGAGGCCCCCGAGCAGAGATAATACTAAGCTTAATAGGCCAATGATCAGAACCTCTCCAATCAATAATTTCAGATCGAGTGGACCATAAGTCTCCAACCCAATAACAAGAAACCAAGAATCGATCTAGCCTCTCAGCAACACAACTCTCACCAATTCTCCTATTATTCCAAGTGAAGCGACCATTGCTTGGTAGAACATCAATAAGATTTAATTCAGAAATGCTATCTCTGAATAACAAAGCAGAAGGCTCCAACCTAGGAATTCCACCTCTTTTCTTAGACAACTCCACAATAGCATTAAAATCGCCAGCCATAACCCACGGATGGTAAGGAGCTAAGCTACGAACAAAACGAAGATGGGACCATAGAAGTTTTTTACCCAGAAACTTAACAGGATCATACACATTAGAGAGGAGAATACACTCACCAGTCTCATACCAAGAGGCGACTAGGGATATAGAGGATCTAGAGGACATCCACCAAAGAGGGAAAATCTTCCGAGGGTTCCAAAAGCAAGCCACCCCTCTAGAAGCACCAAGAGCCCCCACACACTGGAATTCACCATATTTCCACAACTTAGGAGCCATGGCCAACATATTATCTACAGATAATTTAGTCTCCTAAAGAAAAAGAACATCCGGAGAATGATTCCTAACCAAATCACGAACAGCTTTTTGTCGAGGGCCACTGTTCAAGCCCCTTACATTCCATGAGAGAACAATCATTTATGGGGGCATGAAAAATGTGAATCCAGAGTCTTGACTGACCCTGACTCCACCAAAGTTTCCCCAGTTAATTTAATCTTCTCCATATCCTTTTTCCTTCCTAGCTTGGAAGTCCTATCACCAACCCCTTTCTTCAGTTCATTTTGTTGAATACCCAAATGAGAAGAGGCCAAAGAGCTCTTCCCCACATCCTTGCCTCCTTTCAGGGGCAATGGGGAACCACCTCCACCACTCTTCGAAGCCCCAATAGAAGATTCTTGTTCAGTCTGGACAATCAATTGTTGATCTGTATCCATTTGCCCAACCCCAATCTCCTGCACAACTTGCATGGCCTCCAATGGTGGCCCATCCTGTCCTGTACCCAAAGTTCCCTGATCCAAGTTTAGCAACCCCGGATTCACTTCCTCCTAGCTGAGATCATCCAGCACCTCAAACCTATTAAAAGTTTCATCATCCTGCCTCTCCCTCAAGGTCCGCTTCTGGCCCCGATTCCTATTGCGAGCCTTGACAGGGACATAACCATCATCTCCATTACCATCACCCGGAATAGGCTCCTTACCATTATCATCCCTAGGTGGATTACGAGAAGGATGAGAAGGTTGGGGCACCATAGGCTTAGCCCTAGGGAACCTACGCTACAAGTGACCATATTCATGACAAAGATGACACCGAAAAGGTAGGGTTTCGCAATCTAGTTGTTGCACCCAAGTATATGATCCAGCACTCACTTCAACAAAATATGGCAGTGGCTTGCTTAAATCAATTTCTACACAGATACGAGCAAAAGTCATTACCTTTTTATACTGCGTCTGTTGTGAAGACCCAACAGGTTTACCGAGCATTGAAGCCACCAAATGCAACACATCATCCCGCCAACACTCAACTGGAAACCACGGCAACCGAACCCAAACTGGGATCCGACTCGGTATTGCCTCAGTTGGGTTGAAGCCAGCATGCCATGGCTTGATAAACAAACCCACCTGGTTATAAAAATAGGGGCCACCCTCGAAGACCTTATTCCGATCTGCCATGCAATCAAAAGAGAACATAAAAAAGTTGTTCGCAAGGAGCCTAATCTCCATCTCCCCCTCTGGCATCCAAGTCCACTGAGCCCAGGATTCCAAAAATTGCAGCGAGACTCTCAAACCCATGAACTTGCAATAAAAAGAGTGCCTTGAATAGTATTCAATATCATCTGCAAGCATTTCCATCGGGATAATCAACTTCGTTCTTTGCATCTTTCCAAACACCCATTAATCTTCGTTATTTGGGAACCACTAACCGATCCTAGATCATTCATCTCCATCTCTGAAGAAAATAGTGTATTATCAAAAACATTCACTCCATGTGCCGAAGGTTTCGAACCAAATGCTGATCGGAAATCCAATTTGGGGCTAGCCCCAGATGTTTCCCCACCCTGCAGCAAAAAACAAGATCCCCAGTAGGCATGCAAACCCCCAGGACACTTTTGCAAGAAATGGAAAAAAAGAAAAGACCCCAAGGGAAGGATCAAAACCCTTCCACCCACAAGCCACCCAAACGGCAACAAGAAGGCCTCCAAAAAAGAAAAAACCCCACCACCACAACCCCGATAGCTTCAAAAAACCCCCCCCACAACGTAGAAGCAAGCAACACACAAAGAACAAGCTAGGGCACAATCGCCCTAGCTCAGCTTGCAGAGCACGCGAACGCCATCCCCCGATAAATGAATAGATGTTAATGCAAATATGTGGGACTCAATTAGCGACTTAATTAAATAAAGAATATTTATTTAATTAATTAGGATTGAATAAAGCTAATTATGAATTAATTAAATAATTAAATTTATTTAATTAATAGATGAATAAAGGTTAAAATGACTTAATTAAATAATTAAAGTTATTTAATTAATTGATGAGAAAGGACTTTAGAAAATAATTAAATTATGACAATGAAAGTATAAATTATGAAGAAATTGAAGTCGCAGGCCTAGACCAACTTTTAGTGTCTACAGATCTTATTTATTTTAAAAAAGATTTATAAAATTAAATTTAGAAATAAATAAATTTCAAAAAAGATTTAGTAAAATAAAAGATTTTTTATAAAAATATTTACATAAAAATATTTAAAATTTAAAATTAAAATATTAAAGAGATAATAATAATAAGTAAATCTTTTTGGGAAATTTAAAAATATTTAAATTTAAAATTTCAAAAAAATCATAAAATTTAAAAATTAAAAAAAAATCAAAAAGATAAAAAAAGAAATAAAAGAGTCCAAAAAAAACCGACCAACATAGGAGGGAATTAAATGAAAAGTGCATCGGGATTTAATATTTCGGATGGACTTTGCAAAGGGCAGAAAGATCCGGTCTTAGCAAATGAAATGATCCCGCTCTCGCACGCCCATCAGTGAAATTGTACTTTCAGAGTCGGGTCGCGGAAAGACACCCAAACCATGCACCCAAAATGAAATGTTCAGGTTCCAGATTTTATCCAATTTCCACCCCCACACGCAAGCAATTAGGATCGGGTCCTGAGCAGACTCTAAGCCCATCATAATTAAGTGCCCTAGTTCCGGTATGAACCCGATCCTGAAACTCGCCATTGTGAAAGGGCACAAAGTCTGAAATTGCTCTGGATCCCACTCCCGATAGTCATGAAACAAAATGCAGACTGTAGAAGTCCCACCAACCATTAATACTCCACCTGGAAGAAATAGAAATGGATTCAATGAAAAGGCTTTAGAAACGTCAAGAAAATGCAATTCATAGGCAATTAAATCCAAATCCTGCAACCTTTGCCAGCGCACTCATCGGCTTGTGTCAAAATGAAAGATTTGGAATCGATTGTATGAGCACACATCGAAGTATGGAAAACAATGGGTTGTGAATTGTTTGACCATGCATCAAACAGGGGTTATTTAATGAATTATTGGGTCTGCACAAAATAGATTTGGTGAAAATGCTTGAAAAACTTGCAAGAAAATGTGATCGGCAAGTGTGAAGCCGAAACCCATGACCTTTTGCCAACCTCCTCCTTGTCTGCACCAAGGGAAAAATGGCGCATGATGTTGCAGTTGCAATGGCCATGGTAAACATGAATGCACAGATTGAAGCACAAACAAGAGCATGTGAATGATATGATAAAATGCCTAGAAAGAAGTGCAAGTTTTTATGTTTAAGTTGCAACCGCCCTGGTAAGCATGTATGTGATAAAATGAAGAATGCATCAAAGCACAAAGGGAACTAAAAGACTTAGGTGAAGCAATCAGTGTGGAAAGTCTGTGTGAAGCAAAATCCCAAGGTAATGCTATTTTCTTGGCCACAGATTGAGGGAATCAGTGGACAACAACAAACAATTAGTTGGTATGTTTGAAAAAGTCATACAGGAAAAAGGTGAAATTAGAAAAGATAAAAAGGATTCTCGGGAAGTATCAATAAAGTTACAAGAACAAGTCCTCCTACTCAGAAATCAAGTTGAAAGACTTGAAAAGGAGATTGATACACAAAGCACTACATTTAAGGACAATTTGCACAGATAATGTGGTGAGTGCTGAAACAAAGTATACAATTGTCCTTAAGAAAGAAGTTGAAATTCTTCAATTAAAGTTGCATGATACACCTGAAGAGAATGAAATATTAATTGAAATGTATGAGAAGAACTAATGGAAAATGGAATTGGATATCGAAAACTGACAGGGAAAGTTGAGCATAATGGAGAGATAATAGATGAAAACTCAAACAAGGAGCGAGTTGATCCATATATGGCATCAAGTAACAGGAGTCGGGATTTTGAATCCACGTGGAACATTAATTTAAAGATATTTTATTTTAAAATAACATTAAATTTTAAAAAGGGGTTTTCTTATTATTTCAATTATGAGAGTTGAAGTTCATCATACACTTTTAATTGAAATATTTTGGATATTTGATTAATTTTATAAAATTAATTAATGTGCTTTGTGTTTACAGATACCTCTTTTCAAGATTAAAATGGATCATAGTGGAGATGATTTATAAATTTGATGTGCAAAGAAGGATTTCTAAAAAGGTTATCAAACTGGAAGTAAAACTAGATACATGGCAGGCCCGTTTGACATGATTTTTGGGAAAAGACATTGTTTCCCATCGTGTAAGAGAGGAACTTAGAGTTGAAACTGAAAATTGAAAATTGTCAACTGAAGCTCACTAGAATCAGCTGAGACCAAACATAAGCCAAGCTGAAAGTTGCAACTTTTGAATTGAAGCTAACTAAGGTCAAATGAAGTCAAGCAAGAGCTGAAACAGAAAGTTTCTTGTGAAGACTGATTGAAAGCTATAGCTTTCGGATGTATCATTTTTGGAGGGAATTATGTAATTTTGAGCTATTTATTGTCAAATCAAGCTCATTTGAAGGAGTTAGGCTTTTAGGAAAAGTTAGCTAGGAATTTTTGTTTAGAGCTAATGTTTAGTAGTAGGATAGATGATACATTTTTCTTGCATTCTTAGGGTAGATGGGTGGATCTAAAGATATTGGTTTTTGTACACTGGTGAATTTTCCAAAATTGTAAATGATGTTTATCTGTCTCATTGCAGTAGAAATAGTCAGATTTAAACTTGCTTCATGTTTTACTCTTGAATGATATTTATTTGGTTAACTATTTGATTTGAAGCTTTCAAGGAATGAATGAAGTTTTATCTTTTCTTTTATTTGAATTGTGATTTGTGATCTGCTATTAAAGTTTGCACTATGAATGAATGTTCAACTTTGTATTGATTAGATGTTGACTTATTCTACAATTTAGTTTAGGAATCCCTTGAAGAGTAACAGGTATGGTTAACTAAATGAATAAACATTATTTTCTCTCTTGCATCCCTGATCTATCTTTTTCCTTTTTTATCTCCTTGTTAGAGTAGGTTTAGGTAGAAGTTTGATCTTGCAGCAACCAAGAAGCTCAATGACCAGCAAGCCCCTTGAACATTACAGCCTCATTGACCGCTCAGCAAAATAGCAACGTTGTGACCCAACATCCAGGACCTTGGAAGGTGATCAATTTAACGATTGTTTGTCTTTTTCAGGAGAGGTAAGGTGATTGCATCTTTCCTGCATGTTGTTGTGTCAATTTGGCCATCAACAAATATGTTGATTATTGGGAATGGAAAAAGCATGATTTTAGATTTGAAGTCTCAGTTGTCAACACAGTTTGAGATGAAAGATCTGGGTGTAGTGAGGGATATTCTAGGGATTGAGATCAGAAGAAATAGAGCTAACAAAAATATTTGGTTAATCCAAAGCAAGTATGTGAACTCTACGTTGGAGAGATTCGGCATGACTACTTGCAGATAGATTATTGTTCCAGTTGTTCAAAGGACGAAGCTTTCTATGGAGGAATGTCCAAAATCTCCTATCGAGGAGGACATGACCAAAGTTCCTTATGTGAGTGTTATTGGTAGCCTAGTGTATGCTATGGTATGTATGATGCTAGACATTTCCCAAGCATTGGGAGTCCTTATTCATTTTATGGCTAATCCTAAACGGGTGCATTGGGATGTGATAGAGTGTTTAGGTACTTGTAGGTTACTTCCAAGTATGCCTTATGTTTTCATGGTTATCCTAATGGACCTCGGCATTCAGTGAGAATTTGTGGATATGTGGATTCAAATTGGGCAGGTGACATTGACAGTAGGAGACCTAGCACTGGCTATGTTTTCACAATGGTTGGTGGTGTTATTAGTTGGATGAGTAAGCGATAAGATGTAGTCGCTCTTTCCACTACTGAAGTAGAGTATATGACAATTACTCATGCTTGTAAAGAGGCCATTTGGCTTAAGATACTATGTTCAAATGTTGGTTTTGATGTAAGACATATTATCTATTGTGATAGCTAGAGTGCTATATGTTTAGCAAACAATCCTACTTTCCATGCCAGAAAAAATCACATTGATGTGTAGTTTCATTTTGTTCATGATATGGTGGAAGATGGAAAGGTTAACTTGGAAAAGGCGGACACTTTTGTTTATGTTGCAAATGCACCGATGAAGCTAGTGAGCACAAAGAAGTTCAAATGGTGTGTTGGTTCTATGGTCCTTGTGGCTTAATCAATGATACAGAGACTCCTAAAGGTCTTTGACAAGTGGGAGAATGTTGGGATTAAGATGTCTCAACCTTATTGAGTCCCATGATTGTTTTATTAATTATTTTCCCCTACGTTTTTTATTTAATTTATTAAATACAATAATATTTGTCTCCAAATTGCTAAGTCACTTTGTGGGACCCAGTGAGGAGTTGCATCCTACATGCGAGGTGTGAGAAGGAAAAATTATGACACATGTCACTTGGGCACTCCATTAGGAAAAGGAAATTGTTTATACATCAAAAATGGGCACCATGGTGACATTTGGTAGTTTGTTTTGGAAATGTTGTATTAGTGGGGTCCACTTGTGTGAGTGTTTATCTCTTCAGAAAAATAGAGGCAAGGAAATGTGACACTTGTCACTTGGGTGCCCATTTGAGATTTGGGAATTGTAAAATCCTCTAATATGAGTGCCCTTATTCCATGTGGCATGTTGTTGACTTGTTGACTAAATCTTGAAGAGGAAACTTGCTTAATAGAGGCCGAGTTGTCACTTGGAGTGACTAGGAGTTGTGGGTGAGTTATATTTTGGCAATAAAGTTGATTTTCTCTATGGGATTCCTAGCATGTGAGGTTGCTTGATTTTTAGAGATGAAATCCTTGCATGTGCTTGCATTTTGGTGCATGTGCTTGCATTTTGGTGCATGTGCATGCATGTTTGACAAGTTACTAATCGGGTCTTGGCATTCGTGCATGTTGTTGGGTTTTAGTTTGCATGCATGCAAAGACTAAGAGATTGACACATGAAAAAATAAACACCCATGTATGAGAAGTATTTATTGATGCCTTAGTGCATTTGTTTGTAGAGCTTGATTGTAATTTTTTGAGACGTTGTTATGTTGTCGGACTCACTCTAGAATTTGTATCATAGTGAATCAACACTTGCAAGATCATAGACTCTGAACATTGTATTGTAATTGTTTTTTACTAGAATAAAATTGATTTGTGTTTTGGTGTGGGTTTTTTTCCCAAAAGGGTTTTCCCACGTAAATTTTGTGTTATGTGTTTTATGTGTTTAAATTTGAAATTGACTATTCACATGTGCATTCTTAAGTGAAACTGTAAAAGTTGAAAGATTTGAAACAAAGTTTTGTAGCTCCTCTCCTGATTAATTTGCATTAGGGAAGCATTCTCGCACTTTTTTTCCTTTCAAAAAGATGGGAGCATTCCAACATGTTCACTATTTTTCTTTATTTTTCATCCCTTCTCACTATTTTATTGCACCCCTACACTCTCTTTTTGAGAGCCCACTTGTGTTCTTTTCACTTGCCTACTCCCTCAATTGAGCATCACCAACCAATTTCTATCTTTATTTTTCTTTGTCCAACTAGGGTATCCTACCTCCCCCTTCACCTCATTTGATACCTATATGTTATTTTCTTTAAAATAGTGCCACTTCTTTTAGTCACGACACAATTTCAAAGAGGGGAGAAATATAGTCCACTTCTATCCTTGCATTTTAACTAATTTCTATCACTAATCTCACTATACCTTCTATGCTAATTAATTAAACATATTATTAATTAATTAGTCTTCTCCCCTTTTTCCAGCTAATTAAATAGTTTACTCTAACATAGTTAATTACATAGATTATTTTATTCAATTAAATAAGCTAAGATAATGTCATTCACCCTCATAATTTTAAAAATAAAAATATTTTCTCCCATCATATCCACATTAACTTTATTTTAATTTAAATTTTTTACAATCCTAAATGAAATTAAATTTAAATCATTCATTCAATTAATTAAATTAATTGTAGTCATCCATCCCCAACTACCAACTCTTCAAATAACAATTATAATTCACATCATCAATATTATACCAAATCAACCTTCAATTCTAGCTATTCATCCCCAACTACCATTTATTCAAACTAAAATCAACTTTGAATCTTGGTAATTCACTTACTCAAATCAATCTTCGCCATCTATTTGAACAGCAACTAACAACATTTATCTCTGCCTCTTTTCTCACATCCTGATTTGACTCAACTCCAAACTCCTCGCGCAATGGAAGGCCACCTTTCATGTTATCGTTCTACTATATGCATTGAGAATCTTTCTAGGGGGTTTCTCCATGCTTGCAACCTTATTTACCTAATGTTTCTTCTTAGCTTTAGTCCCATGATGTGGATGATCACCTTTCTCCTTGTCATCCTACTTCCCTATCGTTGAGTTCCCTTTTTGGTGGTTCCCCTCTTGCTTCCCCTTACAATGGGAATTTGGATGATAATATTGCTTGGTTTGTTATTTGTAGATTGAGGAAAGCTCATTCTTCTTCCTCTTCCCAAACTCATACTCAAGTTGTGGGTGAAATTTCAACTCACTCTTGATGTGGATTGTTTGGAGTACTATGCATGTGTTGTAAGTGGCCTATTGAAGGATTGTTTTGCTCTTCCCTTATGGATTTTGTTGTAAAGAGTTCAACACCCTATTTTGTTGCTTATTTAATCAAAAAAACTCAAATCTACTCAAACAATTAAAAACCAAAGTCCCCAAAATACCAACCTCACACCAATCCTTTTGCAATGGAGATATTTGAAAAAAATTAAGGGATATCCCATATTTCCCCTATGTTAAGTTCTATATGCATAACACAAGTAATGAGGCTTCAGTTCCTCCCTTTCCCTCATAATTCAATGCAACAAGATTGAATCAATTACATGGGATGCATATCATGCCAAATAAAACTCAAACAATCTCACCCAATTTTCAAAACCAAAAATTAATGATGTTGAGTCATCCTATCTTCCTAGGGTATCAACAACCCAACATACCTTCAAAATGCAACAAAAACAAGATAGGTCTTATGTTTGGAGGTGCAACTCCCTCCATGCCCAACCCCTTTTTGGGGACATAGAATACCTTATAGCACCTCTAGATGTTAACATTTTTAATGTCATGCTACCACCTCCTCTCCCTGAACTTCCAAATTTCAAAGGGGTGGGAGATCCTAGCTCTCAAATAAAACCCTACCACACAATAATGTGATAACTTTTCCCTTAGGATATAGTGGTAATAAGAAATTTTCTAAAAATATTTGAGGGTATTGCTCTATATTGATATTACCATCTCATAGGGGCACCCATTCAATCCATTGGTCAATTTTTTGCACCATTTGATATGAACAAATTAGTCAAAATAGGAATTTAAGAATTTGTTGCTTTCAAAAAAGAGGCTAATGAATCAACCTTACTTTATTATGTAATGAAGGTAGGTCCTCTACTCCTAACTAGTGCATCAAATATGTATCACAATGAGCAACGTGGTTTCTTCTTATGTGCACTTAATAGGGACACATAAGAGGAGGTCAAGAAGCTCCCCTATAGTTCATACCATGAAGCCTTCAAGAGCATACTAAGAATACACCAAACCACTATTGATAGTGAAAGAAATGAGTACAATGTCAATGGAAGGTTGGTGATGCAAGATAACAACCACCCCTCTATGCCTAAAATTTTGAAGACACAATTGTAACACAGTAAAAATATGATTTAGAGACATCCCACCACCCAAAAATAATAATAATAATAATAATAGCTACAACAATGTTGATGATAATAGCTATACAAATGTATGAAACCAAAATATAAATGTAGCTGACTATTCTCATTAAATAACTACAAACAACAAGACAAACAAAATGAGAGATCATACAACAACTAATATGATCCTTATTAAAAACTTGGGTAACATGAACCAACAAGCACTACATGTGTCATAAGAAAAGTAGACATGACACTGAGCTATGTTGAAAGTATCAATTATTTATCTTAGATCTCTTGAGGGGCCAAATAAATCTCTTTATATACATATTCCTCCTTAGTGACTCTAACCAACCAAAAAAAATGATGCCACCCCTTATCAAGACTCAAATGGATCAAGGAAATTGGGCATTAAGAATGATGCCACCCCTTCTCAAGCCTCAAATGGATCAAGGAAATTGGGCATTAAGGGTGAAACAAAAATGCTCAGTCTAATTGAATTGGTCCAAAACAAAAATATTCAAGAAAATCTAACAATATCACAAATAGAAAACATAGGACATGATTTCAACAATTGATCCTACGTCTGTCCCAATTAGTCCATATGACTAGGTTAAGGACCTCAAAAAGACATTTTCTCAAATACCTTGCTTAATATAGTTTTCCTACTAAACCACATATTCTCAAAATCGTTATTACTATTATCCCCTCGTTCTAGTAATTCAAAAGAATGTAATTAAGGATTTAAGTTGGTCCTAGCTTTAGATGTCATGAAATCTAGTCTAAAACACAAAGTAGGTCTTCAATCCTACCTACCCAATAGAAGCTAACAAGCAAGTCTCCCTAATTATCCTAATCAAGAGGGAAGTTTTAGAAGCAACTAGTACACATTTGATTGTGTTTAGTCCCTTACATGATTTATGTAGCTTTTGGTGGTGAGTCCTCACTTCTTACTAGTAGTGTTACGTTAGGTTAAGGGGGTCAAAACTCTAATTCTACCAAAAAAATCAAAATCAAAGAAAAAAATAAAATCTAGAGATCAAAAAATAATTACTAAAAAAATTGTGTACTCTCAACTAGAGACTCAAAATCAAATCTACAATAGCAACATTAAAAAGAAAAAGGGGTCAATAAGCAAAGCACACACATGCACAAACTAGGTGAAACAACTAATTCTTAGTTTACCTTCAAAAGGCCATTAATGATAAGGATTTTTCCTTTACCCCATCTTTGACCTAGTGGCCATCTTTTTGATGTAAGCCTAGAGGGTACAAATAAAATTTGTTGCATGTTAGTTATTACGATTAAAGTCTTTACCCTTCTATAAAATTCATAATATAATTTTTCCCCTCATATTCTCATTCCTGCTTGATTCCATAAAAAACTATCTCAAAACCTTAGTGATTCATCCTATGCTAAGTCAACCGCCAATCCACCTACATCAAAAAACCCATAAAAAGAAACCACACTATTATCATCATCTGTGTATCATATAAATGAATGTCACAAAAAATGGCATCAACAAAAATAAAACATGTGAATCCATCAAACCATCTACATATGCCCATATATATTACATATTGCAAATATACTTAAAAAACCAAAAATGATACAAAACATAAGTATAAAATGGTATTGATGTTAGCATACATCCATGAAGTAACACTCAAATTATAAGTCAACTATGTGTATAAGAGATAAAAGTATAAAGATGTCAACCACAACTAAATATAGATCAAATACCAAGTCTCGGAAATCAAAAGTTGCATCAAATACATGAGAGTGTCAATACATCGAGTACATAGGCTCCATCAAGGGAGACGCATAATTACAAGTGCATCTGTAATGTCCCCATTTTGGCCTTACGCTCTTCATTTGGATTTAGCCTATTTCCGGAAATCCGTAGGCTAAGCCGAAGCAGAAAATTAGGGTTTCCTCTTTCAAATGTTTTTTTGAGGGTTTCCTCTTTTAGATACTGCTCAGTTGGTGTTCAGAGGATGTTGTGCAGACTTACTATTTTTAGCAATTCACTATTTATAGCAAGTCTATCTTTTAGCAGTATTTGTTTAGCAGCAATTCAATCCCTTGTAGTTTGGTTGTTCAGTTTGGATTTCTAATGGTTTTGAAGCAAATTTACTATTTGTAGCAGTTGGCTATTTATAGTAAGTCTAAATTTGGCATTAGCATCATCAACAATTCAGCTCAAGTCATCTTGCTATCTTTCAGTTTCAGTTTGGCTTTGGTTATCTCAATGGACTAAGTTTATACTTAGTCAATTTTATGTTACTCAGTTGTACCCCATGCCTAGGAGTGATAACTTCATGTTGTTTTTAAAGAGGGGACATTATGGGGTCAATTGTGCATTTAATGATTTATTAAATGCTTTATTATTGCATTATTAAGTTGGACGCCTAAAGGAGGTTGAATAAAGTTTTATTATTTCAAAAAGTAAAATGCTTAAAGGTGGCGTCCCTCTTGGAAGTTGAAGTGATTCAACTTCTTGGAATTTGAAGTGATTCAATTGCCAATTGAAGCTTTGAGAAGAGTTCTTCATCTTTGGAAGATAATGTAAAATTATGCTGTTGAATTGATTTCAGAACCTGGCTAAGGGGTAGCTTAGTATTTACACCATTCTTCGAACCTGAAACTATGGTTCCCTAGATGGTCATTTGGGGGTGTGCTTCATTCAGAAGTGCATATAGAGCTTCATCGTGGTGAAATTGGTGATAATTTTCAGTTTTGTACTTGTTAGTTATTAAATGGCTGAAGTAGATTTTCACTTGCAAGTATTTGTATGATTTAAATCTCATTGTGGGTATTGATGCTTATCAATTCTATGCCAAGGATGACCCTTTCTGCAAAATATCAGATTTTATGGTGAAGTGTTTGATTTTCTAGAGAGGTCGTACTTCCTCTAGGGTCGTACTTCCTCCAGCAACTTGCTTTGGAATTTGTTCCAATTAATAGAAGGTGTTTTGAAGTTGTTTCTTCATTGTTTCTTGGGCGCCTATCCTCCAAATGATCAATGCACTTTGTTTCATCTCGATTGGAGGTATATTGATGGAGTTATGAGCTTTTCATGGTGTTTTCTATTTGCTGGTCATAATTTCCAGAACTTAGATTTTATATTAGATTGCATTAGTTTTCCGTTTTTTGGCCTTTACTTCATCATTTGAGTGTTAAACATTGAAAATAATTCATTCTTTACATCTTAGCATTGTTCTCTATCATTGTAATACTTGTAATTTGCGGATTTTTTTATTATAAGGTTGAGAATTAGTAGTACTAATCCAACCATTGTTATTGCTGCAATTACTTGTAAAATTCTATTCAAACATTGTAACCCCAAGATGGTTTACCGCCAGTGTGGAAAAAGAACTTTCTAATTCTCTCATTGTACCCACTAAAAAAGTGGTGAATTCTCACTCATGAGTGGATGTCTGCCGCAATGGATGAATTAGTTGAATTGTTTGTAGTTTTCCCCCCACTGTTTAAGTGGTTGAGCAAAAATCTTTCATGGTCGGTTCACCGCCTAAGTTTATTTCAATTTTGTAATAATTACTCTGCCATATGTTAGCACCTCGCCTTCAAAGGGATCTTGTGTGCACATTCTTGGCGTTGAGTTTATTTTACACTTCCAGTTGTAAGGAATTTCAGTTGTTGAGTTAATTGATCCTAGGGATCCTCTGACCATATGCCCGCCCCTCTTCCTTCAGTGGTTTTAGGGCGCATTCTTGGTTAGAGTTCCTTTGATAGAGTTTTGGTTTTTCCGCTAACGCTAATCAAGTGGCCAAGTGTTGGTATTTGTGTAAAAATTGTGGCAAAAAATTAGTTAGCATATTTCAGCATCACCTATAAAATCACCCCATACAAGAGGGGGAAATGAGCTAAAATGAGGTGCATGAGGGAATAAAACAACTAAGGCCTCAATTTAAACTCTAAGCCACAAATCTCCCAAGAATCCTACTCCATCATCTCCTCTTTCTATCCACTATGTTTGAATGTAAGGGAGTCCTATGAGATTGTCCCTAAGAAGAGACCAGTGTGAGAATGTGAGTGTGAGAATGGCTCAATATCCCATCCCATGCATGAGCATGTGGTTGTCAACCAATCCAAAACCCAACCATCTCTTGTAGAAAATGTTCTCTTATTAAAGTAAATGATCTGCCCACTCCAAGACACTATATGTCAACTAGAATGGAATGTAGTAGAGAATGCATCAATATGTCAGCCTACTACCACAAGATTTCATCCATCAACTAAAAGAGCATTGTTCTTTGTCTCCATAATAAGAGTTAAACTATCTTGAGATATAGTCTCCATCATCTTCATTCCTTAGAAGTACTTTTATGATCTAGAGAAAAAGAAGTGAAACAATGTTAGTCCACTATTAGAGAATGATCTAGTTGCAAGCAATGATAAGAAAAGTAATATTCATGAGGATCACATGGCTACTATGTGGAATCTAAGGACCCCATCCACTACTTTATCATTTGAATGGAAAAAGCAATCTAAGGTGCTCATGTGGCCTCCTCAACCTCTAATATTGCCTCCTCCTCCGCATCCTTAAGAATGTAATCCTACTTCTCTCCACCTCAAGAATGTAATCATCACCCTTCTCCTTGTGGTCATTTTTTCATCATAAACTAAGTGGCCCGTGCATGGTAGCTGTTATCTCTAACCTTACCTTCATAAAGGCCATTTAATAGGTGTCTTAGAGTAAGAGGATCTAGATTAAAACCCCTTTATATGCTTTTGTTATCTCTTGAAAAGATTGATAGCATAAGGGCATAGAGGAAAATATATAGGAAAGACCTCTCCAAGCTATTATAGGACTTGTAAAATGAAGTAGACTTCAATGTCATTCTGATATGTCAACAAGTGCGCTCTCTATAAGAGGATTGAATAACGATATCTCTTATACGTTTCCCCTCCATGTCAATATAGGGATCTATAAAGAATCATCCTCCTTAAGGGTTATCATTGCTAGTGTGGTCACATTAAAGATTCTAAATTTGTGTTAATTCATAGCTCTATGAGCTATGGACTTTGTTGGGAGCACCACACACAAATACGTTTTGATGTGCTCTAGGATCCACAACATAACTAAAGAAAGATAATTGAAAGTTGGATCTCACTGTCGTGCAATCTAGTATACATCTCTATGAACCAACAGTAGTATGTCAACTCCCTAGAAATAGACTTTGCACTACTTAATCTCTTGACTGATTAGTGCCCAACACCATCTCAACATAGAGGTCTTCTTATGTCCCAACAAGTAGATAGTAATAGACAAATTAGAAATTTTTACAAAGGTGGAATAGATTTTAAAGGAATTGAGGTAAGTTAGAACCCCAACCTACCTCGTATCTAATTATCCCTTAAGAAGGTAACCCATAAAAATCTTTGACCCTCAATCTTGGCCTCAAATAATTTCAACCTTTCTCCTCAAATTGGGAACTAGGATGCAATACGCATCATGGAGAATGGTTGTACACTCTCCTCCAACCCCCAAAACTTAGGTGTTCCATCAACATACATGTAACACAAGATATCACAACAAATCAATGTAGAAGGTCAACAATTGGAACATGTAGAACTCTAAATAGTCCAACTTGTTTGGGGATGGTCACATCTACTCTATTCAATGCATTCATGCCATTTGCAAACCATGCTTGGTTTCTAGTGGCATTCCATCAAATGTGAGTATACTATAAAATCAAGGGAACAATGTTAGGCCTTGAAAACCCCTAAAATTTGTTAAAATCCAAAAACACAAAAAAAAAATATAAAAGAAATGAATACCAAAAAAATCATATAACCACAAAATATGACTTGCAACTAACATATACAATTACAAAACAATGTGAAAGAAGTAAATCCCTTATCATTATTTATCAATAAGAGTGACTAACAAGGTCTCTTGAGTGACCCTAGGTAGCTCAAGTGGCCCAAGGAAAGTGATAAATGGTGCTTGGGTATCCAAACCCCTCAACTTGGGTGGCTATGCAAGGCTAAAAGGGGTGAACCTACCCATGCCATGTGCAAACCCTAAGCACCCAAGAATAATCAAATTTTAATGGAAATCGATAAAAAGAAAGTATAAAAGTAGTTATAACCTCAACTTCAACGTAAAATAACATGTAGAATCAAATTTAGTGAGCAATTCCAACATAAATTAATAGAAGTTAAAATAGGGTGAAACGAGGGAGTTTTTGTTAATTCTCATACGAACAAAACCTCACAAGCCTAAGCACGTGTCATAAGATCAATCTCCTCATTGCTAGCTCTCTATTGATTGTTTGTTTGTATGATTCCCTCATCATCTCATCATTTTCCCTTTTCTCCCTTTCTTTCTTGAACTTTGTTCGTTGTTGCAAGTGAAAATGACCCTTTTCTCCATTATTTGCCATTATAGAGTGAGCTTCACTTCTATTTTGTGCTTTCCTTTGTTGATTTTATAAATGGAATTAAGTTGACACAAGCATATATTAAACCCCACAACATCGATACATCCTCTTGTCCTTGCTTTCCACTAATATTGTTTTAATCATTTATTAAAAGACGAGTTGATTCTTTTGTTTTGTAGGTTCTTCATGCAAATTAAGGAATGCAGTGAAGGTTGTACTACTCTAACCCAGCATTGATGGTAAATTCTATTGGTGTCCCTTCAATGTTGCTCTCTCAATTGTCATATTAGATGCTTATTCAATATCTTTGTGGGTGATGATGTGGGATAGCAACAAATAGGTAAGTACAAGTGCAATTCCCAAAGGCCTCTTTTGGGAATGACACTTTCTATGTAGTCTACCATACTTGGAACAATATGTAAGCACACAAAATTGCATGGGTCAACATACATTGTTGGAAGTATGTGTTGTCATTGATGTCAACAGATCTTTGTTGTTGCATTGATGTCAACCTATGGAAATGCTTTGATTGGTTGCATTATGTTGTCATTAGTAGTATCACTGATGTCAACCTCTAGTGTTGCTTTGTTGAGCATATGTTTGTGGATGTTAAACCTCTTGTGTGGTTGAGAAGGTGTTGCAGTTGTTGAGATGATCTTTTTGGTGTTTAGTTTCCAAGTACTTTTGAGAAAATTTGAATAAAAGAGGAAACAATGTAGTAAAGAGTGTTTTGTGTAGCATAGTAGTGTTCAGTGTTTTGCTCGACATTTCTTCATGGTTGAAGATCTACTTGTGTGATTATGATATCTTGATTAGAGGTGTTATATCCATAGTTTCAGGTTCTAGATCATTCGGTAGAAATTGTGTTCACCAGTATGTGAACTGTGTTGTAGTGTTGTCTGGGAGAAATGGTTTTTCTCTGCATTTCTCCACGTTGTGGTTTTTGGTCTTACAGATTTGGAAGTGTGCTTATATTGCTCATATCTATCTTCAATCTGATTTTTTTGAGTTTTGGTGCTCCACAAGATTAGATTCATCAGTTATAGTATGTGGAAGGTTAACTGGTTGTGCAGAATGAGTATGTTCTTCAGGTGTATGATGTTGTGAAGGATTTGTTGGATTTTAGGGTGTTGATGGAATATTCCAAATTGTGTTTAAGTGTTGTATGTGATACGTGATTCATCTTTGGATTTGAAGAAGAGTGTACTTAATTTCTTAATGGTATTAGCACAGGTTCAACCAACCTTGGGTGTTTACACTAATTGTGGATATGCTTTGATGTTTGTGGAAGCGTGGTGTGGTGTGTATATGTGGATTTAGGTATGATTTAAGATGTGGTGCGGTCCACCTTCATTCCTCTCCACCGCAAGAATGTTTTGGTGCTGACCTAATTTGAATTTGCTCGGTTGAGGTGCATAGTCGACCTTGTAGATTGTTTTCAAGGTTGAGGACATTATATGTGTGTGTGTGTGTGTTGAGTTGATGAAGGGTTAAGATATGAAGTGTGTGTGATGTGAATTATGATGTGAAGTGTGAAAGTGTGAAGTGTAGTGTGAGCTTTAGCGACTAAGACTATTGGAAGCAGTGAGCAGAAGGTGTCTACATTCTACAAAGAGAGTGCAAATGTTCTAGTGAAACAGTGGTGGAACTTTTATGTTGCTCTAAGATGGATTTCTCATTGTAATATTATTCTATCTTTTTCTTTCCAATCTGGCAGTGAGCCATTGGTAGTGAGCCCTTCTTTCTTTTGGGCAGTGAGTCTATTGTATTTAGTGTTGCAATTACTTTATATTGTGAACTAATCCTCACCATGGTTTTTCCCTTCTTGAATTTTCCACGTAATTATGGTGTTCTTATGTGTTTGGATGTGTTTGCATTATTGTTTCTCATGTTTATGTTTTGCTAATGCATGATAAGGGTTTAATGGTTTTTAAGATCTTACTGTTAATGAGGGTTTGATGTTTTAATGTACAACCAATTCACCCCCCTCTCAATTGTCTTGTGCATTCAACATACACATCCAATGACAATTTGGCAATCCAGATAATGACCCATACCATACTCATCTTCCCTCACAACCATTTCCATCTTTATTTGAAGACTTCTTGGTGTCTTAGTGTACCCTCCTCTAGGTGAGCTTCACCCCTGGTTGCTATCCTCTTGGCTTGCTTGTCCTTTCGGCTTTCTGAGATCACCATCCTCTACCTTAAGTTGCATGGGCACCTAAGAGACCTTAGGATCACCTAGGCAGCCCATGTTAAGTTTTAGGATCACCCAAGTGGCCTATGCTAGTAAGAGGGGTGACCCACCCTCCAATGCAAGCAACCTATCATAAGTTGGAATGATGTGTCATTCAAATTTGTTTGATTTTTCCTAATTTCCCTTTTGAAACTTAGCTTTTCTACTTAAGGGTAGCTTTATTTCTTCCTTTTTTAAAATCTAAGTTTTTGTTCCATCTTTAGCTATATTTTTCCTCTCAACTTTACCTATATGAACCCCCTTTCTCTAATTCAAATGAGAGAGAAATAGAGAATGTATAGAGAATAGAAACATAAAGAGAATTCTTGATTGCAAAAGCTTTGGAGTAATTTTTGTAAGGAAGCTAAGGTAGCAAAACAACTTTCTACACTAATCTTGAGAGAAGAATAATGCAAAACTTTTACAAATTTTTAACAGTTATAGAAACTTAAACATAAATATCATGCATACCACAATGTAGTGATTTATGTGGAGAAAACCTTTTTGGAAGAAAAACCCCACACTCCAAAAGCCATCCAATATATTATTTAGAAATCACAAAGATTACAATATACTTGTAGAGAAAGCTTCTCACAGGAGTATCACCAACCAGAGATCTAGAGGTAACACAGTCGCTATCAGACTCTCAAAATACATCACAATACACAGTCGTAATACAATACCCTCATAAAATAGGGTTACCTTTTAGGGAAATTCAAGCCAACAAAAAATATCGATCATCAAATATGAGATAATGATTAATGGTCCAGATTTACAATAATAAAGTGTACATAAAATTTGGCTTCTAGGGGCGCTGCCCCCAACCTCGCATTAGGGTGCGCTGCCCCCTAGACCCCCAACCAGGGGGATGATCCCCTCAAACCCCTCGTGGGGGGAGACCCCCCTGTGCCACCCGGTTGTCGTTGTATGAACAGTACCTTATGTATCAATAGTAACATATGTAATTGCAAGGTTGAGACACATTTTCCCAACAAATCTCCCACTTGTCGAACACCTTGCAAAAGCAATGGGAGGGTGTAAACCTCATCTCTTAATTGTTAGGGGTCAAAAGGCTCATAGTCTCTGAACAACATTTGAACTTCTCTATGCTCACAAGTTTAGTTAAAGAATTAGCAACATTCATCAAAGTCTCTACCTTAACCAGTGTTACCCTGTCATCTTCGACCATATCTCTAACAAAATGATATTGTACATCAATGTGCTTGGTCCTAGCGTGAAATGTTGAGTTCTTGGCTAGACATATCGCACTTTGACTATCACAATAAATTATCACTGCACCTTGTTTTATTCCAATATTTGAACACAATCTGTTAATCTAAATGGCTTCTTTATAAGCATGATTAGTTGCCATATACTCTACTTCAATACGGGACAAAGCAACCACAGTCTATTGCTTACTCATCCAACTAATCACACCACCAAATAAAATAAACACATAAGCACTGGTGGATCTTTTACTATCAACATCACCTGCCCAGTCTGAATCCACATAACCATGAATATCAAGGGAAATCCCATCTTCAGTCATATTACTATGATAACACAAGGAATAATCTGAGGTACTGCACAAATATATAAAGGTTTTTTTAACTGCATCCCAATGAACTCTACTAAGATTAGACATATATCTAGAAAGAACTCTCAGTGCTTGGGCAATGTCTGATCTAGTACTTCTCAATACTTCCATCTGAACCAACATTTTTCTTGAACACCCATTTGCAACCAACAACTTTTCTTCCTTCGGGCAATGGTACAAGATCCAATGTATCATTCTTTTTCAAAGCTACCATTTCTTCATCCATAGCAATCTCCCAAAATTTTGCATCATTCATACCTAATGCCTCTTCTATTGATCTAGGTTCACCCATGTTAGTATTGAAAGCAAAAATACATCTTCAATCATCAGGTGAATACCTTTCAGGTGATTGTTTATGCCTTGTAGACCTACAAACAAGTTGAGTAGGAGGTTCTTCCTCCTCTTTTGAAGATTCAGAGCTAGATGAGCTCTCATCAACTTCTTGTCTATCTATGGGCCTTGATTCAACTTTCTCAGGTGTAGAAGGAAATTGAATCACATCTTATTTACTTTGTTCTGGTTGCAATGTAACAAAAGAAGGCTTAGTTTCTCTAAAAATAACACTTCTACTATGTATTACCTTTCGTGCAACAGGATCTCAAAGCTTGTATCATTTCACACCATAACTATATCTGATGAAGATACATTTCACAACCTTGTTCTCCAACTTTGTTTGCTTCAGTCTTGGTACATATGCATATGCCTCACAACCAAAAACTCTATGATGTCTTAATGAAGGCTTGTGGCCCAACCATGCCTTCATAGGTGTCTTATCAACAAGAGTTGATGTAGGAGACCTTAAATCAGGTAACAAGTAGTGGCAACAGCTTTAGCCCAAAGCCTTTGTTCTCGACCAGCACCACCAAACATACTCGTAGCCTTCTCCATTAGTGTCTTGTTCATTCTTTTTGCAACTCCATTCTGTTGTGGAGAATATGGAGTTTTATTTTGTCTATGAATACCACAATCTTTACAGAATTTGTCAAAATCATTATAACAAAATTCATCGCCATTATCAACCCTCAAACATTTTATTTTCTTTCTAGTATGCAACTCAACCATTGCTTTAAATTCTTAAAATTGACTAAAAACTTCAAATTTACTCTTTATAAAGTATACCCATGTCCTATCGTAATCATCAATAAATGAAACATAATATGTGGATTTACCAATTGAAGAAACATCTGCAGGACCAAACACATCAAAATGAATAAAATCCAATACACCACAAGATTTATGAGTACTTGAGTAAAATTGAACACGATTTTGTTTTCCATAAATGTAATGCTCACAAAAATCAAATTCAAGATTATAATTAGATAACCCTTCAACAAGGTTCTTATTTTTCAAGGTCTTTAGACCCTTTTCTCCAATGTGGCCAAGCCTCTGGTGTCATAACATGGTTTTCTCTACAGGTAACTTTGATTCAGAAGAAAGAGCACCCTTGAGTACTGATGCAAACAAAAACCATTCCAATCCACAACTCACAAAACAACAAAAATTAAACAAAGAGAAACCATTTCAAATCAAATCTAAAACTTCTTTCATTCAAATTTATACAAATACAAATTTTTTAATACGTTTTTTTAAAATCAAATCTCCATAAATGTTCTCCCTGTAGCTTCTTCTTGCTGCTCCAAAGCTCTCTTGCTCTATTCAGACCTTCACACAACTCCAAAATCTCTGCACCTCACACATTGGTGCCTTGTCTTCCTTCATTGGTGTTGCTCAAAATTGCAACCAAAACCCCCCAACAAATACCTTTACAAAGGTATTTTTCTCCTTCCCCTTCCTCACAAACTTCTTCCCACGTTTTTCTTCAAAAACCCTCAAAAAATGCATTGAAAATTATCAATTATTGCCCCATAATGGGTGCCCCACTCTCCCCAAACATAGCTATCCATATTCTAAGTGTATGCAGCGTTAAATGAGACATTTTAAGCCTCATTAACTCCTACAAGTGTTATCTTTTACTCCTAGAGGCGTTTTTCTCTATTCTAAGCATTTTAAAATATCTAAAATCTTGATTTTTTTTGTCTCTTATGCTCCAAATGCCCCCCACATTATTTATGCAATAGATAAATAGTTGATTAAGGAATAAAAATTGATATTTAATTTCTATGACCCTCATAATACCCTTCCACAATAAAATTGATCAAATTGGTACTCTGAAGTGTCAAATCGGGTGTTGATAAGCAAAAAAAATGAAAGTTCTTTGATTCATATAAAAATTGGTGTGCAAACATAGAATAGTACCCCATGGACCCCTGCAAAAGGATTTTACACTAATCCTCCAAAATCATGAGATATTAAACTTTTCGTAAATTGCTAACAATTTTTTTTTAACAAACTTTCAGCATTAAAATCTCTCAAACTAAAAAATGTATGACTTTAATTCATTTTGCATATTTCACATGCCACCTCCATAAATGCCCCTACAAAAATATTCTATTCCAATCCTTGCGAGTTTTCCAAAAATAATTTTTGAAAACTGCTTGTAGAGTCTTAAAAGGATGATTTGATAAAAATTGACTTTATGCAAATTTGAACACACCAAGAGCTTTCCAAAGCCAAGAGATGTCAAATGAACCTCAAAACACACCAAAACTTAATTCAAACTTAAACTTGTTTGTGGTTGATGCTAATTGCCAATCTACCCGGATGCTCCTGCATCAAGTACCCAAAAGCCATGACCATTTGTTGAAAGTGAAACCCTCACTTCTACAGACTTGCTTTTTTTTAGAAGTACTATTGCACTCAATAGTGCATGCATCAAGCTTATACAATGTGTCATATCTGACACCTCTAGCAATCACCATAGCACCTCTAACCATCTTGCATCCTACATCAGAAAATACTACCCACATACCTACATCTATTAGTTTGCTCACAAATAACAAATTTTGTGTTAATCTAAGGATGTGCAACACACCATTAATCATTTTTATTCTACCATCAGGAAACCTGATTTTACATTTACCACGGCCAACAATATTTAAATAAGAATCATCACCCAAGTACACCTTACCTCCATCAAATTCTTCATATTCAGAAAACTAATCTCTATTAAAAGTCATATGGAAAGATGCCCCTGAGTCAATTAACCATGCATCATTACCTACACAAGTTGTCAAAGCTGCAATGAATGCATCACCATATTCTTTCTCGGACTATGAATCATAATCGAATCTCTTATTTTCTTATTTTCTTCTTTGCAGTCCTTACCAAGCTTACCGCAGTTCCAACAAACAACTTTGGAATTTCCAAGAGATTTGGATCTCCCCATGGACTTGGATTTATCAAACTTCTCATTCTTCTTGCCTTGTTTCTTAGGTCTGCCATAAACATTTAGGGCCTCCTTGGCACTGATGGATACCTTCCTCATCTCTTTAGAAAGTAAAGAACCCACCACGTCTTCAATCTTCAATATAGAAGTACGCCCAATAGCCATAACAAGATAATCCCACAAATTAGATAAAGAACAAAACATGATCTAACATTTCTCTTCCTCATCCATTTTGACATGAACTAATGCCAACTGAGCCACCAACGTATTGAATGCTTCCAGGTGGTTTGTAATTCATCCACCCTCTTCCATTCTCAAAGAATACAATTTCTTCCTCAAAAAAATATTGCTCACTAAATATTTGACTTGATACATCTCACCAAGCTTTTTCCATAGTTTTTGTGCAAAGGTCTCTTCATGGACATTGATTAAAACAAAATCTGCCAAGAATAATTGATTAAACCCTTGGTTTTACAGTCCATAACATCGTATTGAGCAACCTGAGTAGGATCTGCAAGCCTTGAAACATTTTCATCAACACCATCCCACAGATCTTGATCTATCCACAAATCCTCCATCTTTAGCTTCCATATTTCAAAATTATTTCCAGAAAATTTATCCACATCTATTCTCCCTGATGAACTTGCCATTTGAAGATTCCTGCAACAAGCTCACAAAGTGTCTACACAAGCTCCCACTCAAATCTGAATTTGTTCAAAAAACCTAACCCACAGCTGAAACCAAAGGTGATCAAGCTCTGATACCACTTGTAAGCAAGCTAAAGTAGCGAAACAACTTCTTACACTAATCTTGAGAGGAGAATAATGCAAAACTTTTACAGATCTTTAACATTTACAAAAACTTGAACATAAATATCATGCATTCCACAACACAGTGATTTAGACAGGGAAAACCCTTTCAAGAGAAAAAACCCCATACTCCAAAAGCCGCCCAATATATTATTCAGAATCAGAAAGATTATAATATACTTGGTGAGCAAGTTTCTCATAGGAGTATCACCAACCAGAGATGTAGAAGTAACACAGCCGCGATCAAACTCTCATAATACATCACAATCCACAGTTGTAATACAATGCCCTCATAAAATAGGGTTGTCTTCTGAAGCAAGTCAAGCCAACAAATAATATTGACAGTTAGATATGAAACATAATGATGAACGGTCTAGATTTACAATAATAAAGTGTACATAAAATTTGGCTTCTACGGCACGCTGCCCCCTGGACCCCTAGCCAGGGGGATGATCCCCCCAGTTTGATTTGTGTCATTAGTAAGGGTGCAATGCATGTGCCATTCTAAGTCCATGCCATCTTTTTTTTGAGTCAATTTACAATATTATAGACACAATATACTAAAAGTATACTTAGGGACTCATAATACACTCAAATAAAGATTATGTGACCCATTTTATGTTATCACTCCTAATACAATAAATAGGTTTAAGGGTGTAGCACTCAACAACATAATATTTTAAGTTCCATTAAAATAACATCATTAATAGATTATCCTTGTATTGGAAGGCTATACATGTAGTTGTGGAAGATCTCAAATGTGTGTTTTGAACAACTTTTTTCATTGTACATTGAAAATCATTGTGCCATAAATCCATTAAGAGAGGGTGCATAACACTCATGGTGGTTTATGTCTAACATCCTTGAATTCCACACTGTCTTGTCCAATTAATTTAGCATCCACTCTCTTTTCTACTTGATGTCAATTGCAAATTAGGGCATCTATGGTGGAAGATCGAAGGGTGACTAGTGAAGGTTGTAGACCCCTATGGTGTGTATATGGATGGTTGTTAGAGGTAGAAGGGAAGGAAGAAATGAGGTTGGAAAAGAGGAATGGAAGAATGATGAATGCTATGCAAGGGCATGGATGGAGAGATAAAATGAGGTGTATAACTAGCATGGGATGGAGTGGTGGATGTAGTAGTAGATGAACTAAGAGAGGTCGTGGTAGGTTAGTGGAAAATGAAATAGGAATAAAGGTGCAATACATCATATGAGATAGAAATCTAAAGTGGAGTGTTGTTAGGATGTCCATAAAGAAGTTGGAAGGTGGCAAAGGAAAGACGCTATATGGTGGGACATTAGTGGAGGTAAGGGTGGCACTACAAGGATGAGTAATGGTGGTGGAATGGGTAATAGTAAAAGATGGATCAATGGTGGAAGAGGGGGAGGATGTAGATGTAATAAAGACAATAGATTAATACACATTAGCACTAACAACTTGTAAAATATCTAATTAATATGGCTTGTTGAGTGCATTGTGAATCACATCAACTATTTGTGTTGGATTTTGAGCATTGTGAATCTTTATTGTCCTTTTGATTATTCTCAACATAGGCATCAATCTAAATCTTGGTCTCATTAGATTGGGAGACCATATTAGAAATGAGTTCTCAATTGAAATTTAAGATGATGAGTACCTTGTAGCATAAACAAAAAAAATAGGAAAAACAAAGCTCAAAAGAGCACTTTTAAATCTAAAAATATAAAATATGAATTGTATATTAGACCCAAAAATGATACCCTGATAGAAGAGCCAACGGTGGGTTTGTTGGGCAAACGAGATAGCAAACATGAAGCTTAAACTAAAAAGAAAAATTATATCAATAAACTAAGAATTAAAGGCACAAACTCTAGCAAGATCTAGAAAAAGATAATATAATATGAAAAATAAAAAATTTGAAAACCCTAAAATAGTAACAATTTAAGCCCTAAAGAAAAACCCTAGGGTGGTGTGGGATTGAAGTGGTTCACCAAAAATGTAGAAGAAAAATAAATGTTCCCTCTGCTTAATCTAGGTTAATCAAATGAAATGCATAAAGATACGCATACATTAACCTACATTAATTATTTGATAACCACAAGAGTGATTAATTCAAAATTAAAAGCTAAAGCTAGCAAATTAAATGTGATAAATAGGTGTACTAAACTTGATGACAATGGATGAAACTAATATCACACTAAAATCAACTATTCTCAAGACTAGAAGTGGATCCTCTCTATGGATGTTTTTCCTCTTATTCTAAGAGGATACATGTCCTTGTCTAGGTCACTATTGTGGATCTTTAATGATTCCATTGGTGCAAAAATGATCCTACAATTTATGCACCTATAATCCCTAGTGTGGAAGATACTCTTGATGCTCCACTCTAAACAATTAAAAAGGAGATTCATGAGCATACACATTTATTTATGACAAAAGACAACATACATCAATATGATGAGAAATAGTATCCATTGAATCGACCTAGTGCTTGAAATCCTACAACTAAAACATGGAAAAGTAATGTTGCGAGATCAAATGATGAACATTTAAAAGTCAATTCTGATTACTAATGTCGAAAGGGTGATGCTCAATGCAAACCTGTGGATAGAAGTGAATCTAGTGAAATCATATATGTTCATAACATTATCTACAAACCAAGGACAACACTCCTAATAAATAAATAATAGGTCAAAAAATAATAAAACCAAATAGCGACAAAATCACTGCTCATCTAAATTATATCCAAACTATCTTCAAAAACAACAACAAAAAATTGTTTGGACCTAGGAGGCTGTGTGCTACTAGCTCGGATTAGGTTAGTCTTAACTTTCTCGAATGTATTTTTTTTGGTTTTTTGCTGTCTTAAAATTGATGGAGGATGGCCTAATGTACCTAAGACTAGTGAGGAGCATCCCACTATAAACTGTAAGACAGTAAAAAGAAACAAAAATAAACCTTACCCTAAAAGAGAGAGCCTGAATAGTAAAACGATCCCCACAACAATCAATTTTAAGACCACAAACAAAATAACACAAGAAAACAAAAACAAGCTTAAATGTTACATGGTGTCCCCGCAAACCCAACGCTTCCCTTTTCTCCTCCACCTCCCAGTGGCAGCAATGCATTCACACGGCATCCTTCCTTCTTGTGTTATCAAGGATGCATCCCCATTTAGAGTGGAAATAACTGAGATGCACAATAAAGTGTATACCAATGTATAACAGTACATCAAATTTTATGAGCGAAGCAACCAAAAATCCAAACAATTCTACAGTATCTCCTCTAGAATACCATATGTTTACATACAATCAAAAAAGTATAGCATACCTCAGCCGTCTTCCAACTTTTACCAAAAAATGATGAGTGCTACATAAAATTGACTCACTGCAGCTGCAATAATTTTTAAACTCCGGTATCTCAGCTACTATCATTTCTTGAGTCCTCACAAGGAAAGAATGATTAGATTCTGTGGTCACTCCAACATTAAGAATTAGATTTACCTCCAAACCAGGGGATGCTTATAGTCAAAGATGCAGTCATCTACTGCAAATACAATGAAATTGCAAAAGCAAGCAATTGTGCCTTTCAATCAGAGATAGCTTCAAGATTTTATACTCCTCCAGAAACATCCATTTTGAAGGACATTCACATGAATTTTAAATTTTTCTGAATAAAGTATCTAGATGATAAGATTACGTGAAATAATCATCATAAGGAGCCAAAGCTACATTTCTACAGATTATTGTACAGTGGGCTGTTATATTAGCCTTTTTTAACCGGTCTCTGCACATATGATTTATTTGGGTCTTCTGTTTTAAGCTTTGGTGGCCGTAACTCTCCTTTCTTTCCCTGGATACGCATAGAAAACAAAATTATCAAAAAGTAAGCAAGACTGTTAACCAAAACTCCATCATGGATAAGTGGAAACAAAAATTGCTAGCTGGGCTTGAATCTAGAAACGTAATGCAACTTTGAGATGTCAATTCACCTTCTTCCCTGTCTTCATGAAGTCTCGCCAGCTTGAAACCTACACATTTTTTGACAAAGCTAAGGTCAGGTTTAACATTATTGGAAAAGGGCGGGGATGAGGGTTGGGCTGGGGCAAGGACAAGGACAGAACACAAACTAACTTATCCCCAACCTTGCTGGAAAGTTTATTTACTGCTTCTAGAGAACATAGCATAAATATACATATTACAAAAATTATGATGCAACAGAAACATTGGAAGATCTATCTATGTATGTTTTTCAGGATTGAACTGAACTGGAAGTAGTCTCATAGGACACATTAGCCAGTTGCTCATAATATAGCATAAAAATTAGCCCCCATGCAATTTGCAATCGTACTTTTATATGCATCAGCAATCTAAAGAATGCAATTTTCAAACTCTCAAGGCATGATCTCCAGGTCGAGGAAGTTTGCAAGTTTACCCAGAAAATAACACTAACAATCAAATTGAAACAAAAGCCCTGTAAGTGTGGAAGTATAGAACAATTAACAGAACTGAAGGATAGTAATGAAAAGATTGCTTACTCTGTTCTCTCTTGTTTCTTCCCACATCTCCTCATTCTCACGCTTCCTTTTCCACATCTCCTTTGTTTCTTCTTCATCTTTCTTCAACCTCCCCTCCTCCTCTGATATCTGCATAGTGTATCAAATTGCCCAACAAACTATTTTAGCTGAAAAATATATAATTAAGTATACTTTTATGATACTAATACTGCAGTACAGCTTATGAACAAGTAAATAGTTCTCAATCCTCTGAGTGTCTATGTAAAGGCACCAAACAACTAGTTAACATACCCTCATCTGCATCTTGCGCCTACGCCACTCCTGCTCAGTCAATATGTCCCGTACTCTTTGTTTCCATTTTTGTTTGAAGTCTTCTGAATTCTCATACTGCAACTCATATTTTCCCTGTTTCAGCAAGCAAGCACAATTAACAGTTTGATCAGTGTTAAAAAATACAAAAAATAAAGTTCCATCCCAACTATATCACAACCATGTACTAAATGTGAATGGTCTCGTATCATTCCCTGCAGCATTAAATGTTAACAATTCAGAAGAGTGAAGCACTTCAGCAATCATAGTTCCTTGACAGCAAGACATGTGTATATGACAAAACAAGGAATAAATTTGAGAAGGTTAATGTAGAAGATTTGGAGATAATGGTTGAAAATAATTAATATCAGAGATTAATTATTTCAAATCACAGTATCAATTGTTGCTATTATTAAACGAATACTCATTGGCCTAGCAAATTATTGTAGAATCCAGTGGTAACTGTAAACCTTCAAAATAGATACCCGGTATTCATTAAGCATTAAAAAAGTTATAGGAGCTCAACAATCACACTCAAATCAATTTATCCCATAAGCTCACATAAGTCATATTCATTAAGCATTACAAAAGTACAGGAGATCAACAATCACACTCAAATCAGTGCCAGTGTCCCAGGCCTATTTTTTGAAGTTTAAGGAGTCGGGGGCAAAGTATTAAATGAGAGCATTTGTTTTATGCTTGCAATTTGTCGGAAAATGTTTAAAATAAGTTGTGGAATGCATAATTTAGGAAATTAAGTGCTTAATTAGGTCCAATAACTTAAGGGCAAGCAAAACATAGTGTGAAATTGTCAACTGTGACAATTTGTGATGCTATAGGCACAAAAGGCAAGGTATGGGCTGCAAGGCTGGAAAGGAGAAATCTAGGTACGCTGATTGTTGACTCTATAAATATTCTCTCTAAATTTCCTTCTAGAGAGGCCTATAAGGCTGTAACAATGAAGATGTTCAGTGGAAACACTCACAAACTGCAGAAACTGTAAGACCTCACAAATCCAGCATTGCCTCATACTTATCTAAGAGATCTAGCAATGCTCTTGGAATATCATAGTGCTACCAAAAATATTCTCAAGCTTACAATATGTAATTAACCTGAAGATGGTCAGTGAAAACACTCACAAACAGTAAAAAATTTAAGGCCTCACAAATGCACAAAACCTAAAGAATAAAACCTACAAAGATATGCAAGGTTGTCTAGGTGCACATACCAAGCCAAAAATTGGCTCACATTGGAGCACCTATTCTGGGTGCACAGTTGTGGGTGTAAAATACACACCTTTCTGCAAACTAGACATGTCAATTGGAGTCCGATGCACCATGTACTTGCCCCTTATTAGGATACACACCACATTTAAACATATATTGAAAAAGAAATAAATTATTAAAAAAAAATTGTAAAAGTTGTAAGGCTTCACAAATCCAGCATTACTTTCTACTCATCTAAGATATTTGGAAAACAAGCTCTAGGAATATCATTGCACTACAAAAAAAATTAAAGCTTCCAATACGTGATTTGTACACAACTGGGGATACTCTCCTAGCAATCATCAACATACAAATTTCTTGGTGTCTATTAAAGTAATATTTTATATTGTAATGGTCAATTAGCTTTTAGGATAGACTTTAGGAATCTTCTTTAATACATGTTAACTTTAGCTTTTACCTTTTTGGTTTATGAGTTATCTATCTTATCCTCTAAGGTGTCTATCTTATCCTTTGTGGATAAGATATTTGTAATCCTATATAAGGATGTTTTTGCTCCTTATTTCTTAAAATAGTTTTTTATGCAATCTTGGTTAACTTTTATGTCTTGTTTTTGTAATACAGTATCAAAGCTCGGGTTTTGAAAATTTAAAGATTGGTGAGTGAATTCCATGGCCTGTGACAATGATGAATCGCATGCAAAAGACAAAAGAATGTGCCAAAGGAAGATGTACGGATTCGTACAAGGGTTTTTGGCGAACTTTTTCAATAAACTCATGGGTCCATTTTCTGCAATTTTTTTGAGATTTTTTTACAAAATTCACGAGTTATTTTGCTGAAAAAAATTGTACAAAGATATGGTTGAAATCACACGACTTTTTTTGTCATCAAATTGTTGAACACACTCCGGAATACTGAGAGGGGGGGTGAATCAAGTATTCAATCAAATCTCAAACCCTCCAAAGCAAACTGAAACTTAATCTTTACAACATTAACAGAAACATGAAAGATCAACACAATGCACAACACCACATAACACCAGATATACGTGGAAAACCCCAAAAGGGGAAAAACCACGATGAGAAAAGCTTCTAGGAGTTGTTGTCCTAATCCAGCCTCACAAATGAATCACAGTTACAACTTTCTTTTAGGGCTACAGCCCAAGGAAGCTACTACTCCCTATAGAAAGGTTTTAGGGTCACTCCCAAGGAAGCTAGAACTCCCTGCAGACTTTGTTTTAGGGCTTCAACCCAAGGAAGCAACTACTCCTTAAACTAAGAACAAACTCAGAAAAGATTACAACACGCCAGTCCTTATACTGTCTGAATCTGACAATGAAGCTCAATCCTTTTGATGATTGCAATTCTACCTTTTCCCTTCTCTTTTGATGATTGCAATTCTGCTTTGACAGCTCTTCTACAACTTCTTCAAATGTCTTCTCTTCAGCTTACTGACTCACTGCTTTCAGCCTTCAAGAAGTTTTGCCTTTGGCTTGTTAATGTTGTAACTGCGGGAGTTATTTTTCTCCTTAAATAAAATTATTATAAGGCAGGTCGGCCTTCATTTTTATAAATAATATTTTGTATTTACTAGGTCGGCCCTAGAAAGAAGGCCGCCTAGTTGGGTATAAATAGAGGATGAAGTCCTCTCATTTCATAAGCAATTCATTCACTCAAAATTTGAACTTCAGCAGCAGGTCAAGTTTCCTAAGCAGCAGATCAGCATCGAGGAGAAGAGTCAATACTTAGTGTATTCATGAAATTGCACCAGATATAAGTGCAGATCCTTGTATTGTATTCGCCCTTTCTAGGGCCTGTTATTCTTCTAATATATAAAGAGAATATTGTTGCTGGGTTTTTCTCCCTCAAGTAGGAGGGTTTTCCTAGGGTAAAAATATTGTGTTCATTGTCTCTGAGTTGTGTTTTTTGCTTGCTTACATTTCTGATCTAAAAACTAACATGGTATCAGAGTGGGTCTAAGAAAAGATCTGATCAGATTGGTTTAAGCAAAGTTGAAATTGGAGATATTTGAAGTGGGATCAAGGTTGAGTTCGTGAGCAATTTGAGCAATGGGAAATCGAACTCTCTTTCTGATTTTCGAAATTTATATTCATTGAAGTATTATCTACTCAAGGCAGCTAAAGAGAAGCTTGATTCTTTCTCAATTCGGGGCGTCATATTGATGTAACTGCAGCATAACAAAGGAAGACGTGTTTTCCTGAGGAGGACGACTATGTAGGGTGTCATATTCTAGGTCGGGAGTTGGCAACTACCCTCAAGGTCAGGAGCTAGTTGACTGCAATTGGCATTGGTAGACATCTAAAGACTCATTTTCGTCAACGTTTTCTAGGGAGATCTGAGCGGGTGAATTGAACGCCGGTTGTAGGAGCATTGAACGGGGATTCAATTCACATTGAATCAAGAATACTACCATTGCCGCTGCATAGAGGACATAGCTCCTGAATCGATGTTTGGCATAGTCAACGAATCATCAGACCAAGGATATCCACCCGTGATAAGCAACAGGTCACACGGAGTATATGATTCACGAGACCTGGATATACGGCCTTGGGAGCTCACTCAGGATTTACTGTGCGTGACAATTGTACAGGCAGTGATTTGTATGTTGGATTGAACTGATTACTACGGCAAAGAGCTATATCGCATGGTGCTCTAGACAATGTGTATGCAACTCCATTTGATGATCATAATCCATATTTGAGGCTTGTGCTATGCATATGGTTTGCCAAGTGTCCACAACAATATGTAGAAATATTCAGGGAGTGGATTTCCATTGGATCTGTGGAAAATGACTGCTGCTGCTCAGTTTAGTCATGAAATAGCTCAAGGGATTGGACACGAAGAATATCGGGAAGAACTGTACAAGAAGCAAAGGCAAGGGGATCGTTATAGTGGTGGTTGATATGGTGAAAGAGACCGTGGTGCTGATAGCAAATATGGAGATCGAAATCTGAAAAGGCATCACTGAATTGATCAACATTAAAGAGATAAGTATTTTATGTTTGTACCTTTGAATAATGATCATAATAATCATGTAGAATAATAATTCATGCAATAACATTGGGAATAGTGAATCATGTATGCTTCTAGCATTGGTCTATATATTTCTCTTCGGGGTAGTTTGATTCTATGAACTATTATTAATCTCTCTAAAATGCAGGATGGGTCGAGGAGCAAAAGGATGATGAGAGATTGCATAAGGAATTCAAAGGGAGGAAGAGCTTGAGGCATCCTATGAGGAAGTCATGAACAAACATGGAGACATAGCTTACAGCCATGAGACTAGGTTGATGGCACATAACTTCACTGGAGACACCTCTCGAGGGAACAAGGTTAAGCCAGCCTTGGATGGAGAGTTTGCATCAACAAAGAAGATTGAGAAAGATGAAGACACTAAACAATGGAGAACCTATACAGATTGTCATTGCAATCAGCTACTTCTAAGAGGAGTCAATGACATTCAGAAGGAGTTAAATTTCGAAAATTCAAGACACGAGTTGAGATCATGTCCAGGAAGAGGACTAAGGTTCTGAGATCCATCAATGGAGGGGAGTTCACTTCCAGAGGATTTTTGTAAATCTTTGTATTGAGGCAGGGATCAAGAGGGAGTTTTGTGTTCTGCAAAATGGAGTCCTATGTCTCAAGGAACTAGAGAGATTCACTGAGAAGAAGTGAAGGTGTCAGCTAAGTGGGTTGAAGTGTTGCAAGGCTAGATGATAAGTCTTTGGAAGACCTATTCAGCTGCCGAGAACAGAATTGCAAGCTCCGCAAACCTATTCAGAATAGGGTGATCTGGGATGAGGTCAAGAAGGACAGTCCTGAACTCTCACAAGTTAGTAGTGCCGAAAGTGTGCATTGAAAACCGTTTCTCTAAAGCAAGCATTGCAGGCAATCTTGGATGAGGTCAGGAGGTTGATGCAAGTACTTGGAGCTTCAGAGGGAGTCACATTATCATGAAGATTTGTTGTAATGTATATTTCTTTGAGACGGAGAAATATGAGGTGAAAGCCCTTGTAGTGTATATTTCTCTGAGATGGAGAAATATGAGGTGCAAGCCCTTGTTCATCTTTGAGACTGAGATGAGACGTCATGTTGAGAGACTCCATGACGACATCACGTTGAGAGACTCCGTGATGAACCTTTGTACATCTCTGAGACTGAGATGTGTTTCTTTCCACATGGTAGTAGCCATTGTGGACGTCATGTTGAGAGACTCCATGACGACATCACATTGAGAGACTCCGTGATGAACCTTGTACATCTCTGAGACTGAGATGTGTTTCTTTCCACATGGGAGTAGCCATTGTGGACGTCATGTTGAGAGACTCCATGACGACATCATGTTGAGAGACCCTGTGATGAACCTTGTACATCTCTGAGACTGAGATGTGTTTCTTTCCACACATGGGAGTAGCCATTATGGACGTCATGTTGAGAGACTCCATGACATCACGTTGAGAGACTCTGTGATGAACCTTTGTACATCTCTGAGACTAAGATGTGTTTTCCACAAATGGGTGTAGCCATTGTGGACATCATGTTGAGAGACTCCATGATGAACTCTTGGACATCTCCGAGACTGAGATGTGGTTTTTCCACAAATGGGTATAGCCATTGTGGACGTCATGTTGAGAGACTCCATGACGAGGATATTTGGAAAATACCTCCCTAGCTAAGAGGGAGTGTTAATGTTGTAGCTGCGGGAGTTATTTTTCTCCTAAATAAAATTATTATAAGGCAAGTCAGCCTTCATTTTTATAAATAATATTTTGTATTTACTAGGTCAGCCCTAGAAAGAAGGCCGCCTAGTTGGGTATAAATAGAGGATGAAGTCCTTTCATTTCATAAGCAATTCATTCACTCAAAATTCGAACTTCAGCAGCAGGTCGAGTTTCCTAAGCAGCAGATCAGCATCGAGGAGAAGTGTCAATACTTAGTGTATTCATGAAATTGCACCAAATATAAGTGCAGATCCTTGTATTGTATTCACTCTTTCTAAGGCCTGTTATTCTTCTAATATATAAAGAGAATATTGTTGCTAGGTTTTTCTCCCTCAAGTAGGAGGGTTTTCCCAGGGTAAAAATATTGTGTTCATTGTCTCTGAGTTGTGTTTTCTGCTTGCTTACATTTCTAATCTAAAAACTAACATGGCTCACTGCCTCCAGCAATCAGTTAGTCACACTCTTTGCTTCCCTTTTGTCTTAGAGATATGATCAGATTGAATCCGGACAGCATCTACAACTTCTTCTCTTTCTCTTCCAAGTGCTTACATATACATCACAATGCATTACAAATCCTTATTTGAACTCTTACAACCACACTCAACCTAGATCAACTAGGTTTACAATATATACATGAGATTACATTTATTACATTACATGTCAACCAAGAACAACAAGAATATTACAATTACAAGTCGGCCAAAGATCAAACAACATGAAACGTGTACAAGGCAAGCCCAAAATGAACTACACGCAACACCAGGAAGAGGGTGTAATGTCCCCTTCTCATCAGTAATCTGTTATGTCACTCATCAGCCTATTCCGAAAGCCTGTAGGCATGTGTGAGGTAAAATTAGGGTTTCTAGTTCTGAGGTTCCTTGGCATTTTTCTGAGAGTTTACTATTTATAGTAAATTCTATTTTAAGCAGTATGGAGTTTGTCAGCTTTCAGTACTTCATTTCCACTTGGAGCATTTATTTGCAGTTCATGTTTGACCTCTTAAGGCATTTTTATGTTGAATTAAGGCATCAAGGTTATATTATGCAGTTGACCCCCTTGGCCTAGCTGAACAACTTTAAGTTGTATTTAAAAAGGGGACTTGGAAGGGTGACGCCTTCATGAAGAGGTTTATTATTTTTTAATAAGAACATTATGCCATGGGAAAAGTGGACGCCACTTTATTAAAAGAGAATTTTAAAATAAAGTGAAATTCTTACTAAGCAAAAAGGACGCCATCTTGAGAAGCTGAATGGTTCTTTGGAAATTTGAAGAGTCTCTGTGACTGTTGGTGTCTTTCCTTGAGGAATTGAAGAGTCTTCTACTCTTCTATAAAAATGAAGGCTTTATTCCAGCATGTGGATCCATTCATGTTATTATACTGTTATGTTGTCGGAATGACAAATGAATTCTTGCTTCAAGGATGCTACCTCCTAGCCAACTATCCAATTTCATGTTTGAAATACAACATCTAGTTGAAATTTGCTGTTTCTCATCCAGACTAGCAGATTGAGCTCAATTGTGAAGAAATTTTGAAGATTCATCAATTTTGGTTTTGCTGTTTCATCTACAGCTGAAGGTGATTTCATGTTATAACTTTATTTCCAGTTTGAAATTGGTTCTGGGCATTTTACCATTC
>VDFB02000015.1:77961054-78098914 GCA_007258455.2 Sequoia sempervirens
GAGTGTTGGGGTTGCTCCTGGTTTTTCTCTCACGGGTATTCTTTTTGTTTGAAGGAAAAGGATGAATTACTTCTTTTTCTTTGTTCCAAAAGTTTGTTTTTCACAGCCTACAATTCAGTTTGTTTGTATTCAATAATGCATTTTCATAAAATACTGGGTGTTAGAACATAGTGTGATTCTACTATGGCATTGTCGAGAAAGTTTGAAAGTTTCATTCTGTGGAGAATCTCTTGCTACATGAAAATAATAGTTTAAGGGTTTTCTCATAACAATATTGCTATCCCATTCAATTTTCTGGGTAGTGTGTTGTGCAGGGTCCTTTGAGTTTTTCCAAATATCTTTACTGCATTCACTCGCCTTCACCCTTGGCTCTGTCTACATATTTCATCATGGAGTTTATGCCATGAAATACTAGAGCTTCTTTTCCTATACAAGAGTAGGAGGTACCATTCTCCAAAGCATTGGATAGAGATCAGTTATCACATATCTTCAACACTAATTGCTTACATGTATACAAGTGTTTAAAAACTCTGATTGGAGATGACATCTTGCTTCCTTCAGCATAGAGATTAATATTGCCTTCAGAATTGGTGCCAATCTTTGTTTCAAATGTGTTGGACCTAAATCCAAACTACCAGGATATGGTTAAGCTTGCAAACATAGTCATTAAGGAAGTGTTCTTGCAGGATAATGCATTACATAAGAGCATACATAAATATAATTTCTGGAAAGGGGAAGCATATGCAGGTGGGATTTTTCCCAGGCACTATTTGCACCATAAGGTTGGCTACAAAAATGTATACACTTCAATGAAAATATCCTTGGAGAATGATTCATCAAGTTATTTGTACAGAGCATTAGCTCGCCATCATTTTGAAGTAGGGGATGATATGGTGAGGAGCTTCAAAGTAAAATACCATGCATTATAATTTCTATTAACTCATCACTATCATCATGAAGGCAGCTCCAACAAACAAGTGGCTAAATAGAAAGATGTGGTAGAATCTACAAAGTCTCAAGCTAAACAAAGCAATATAAATGCACATCAGGTCAGGAAAATTCCACAAATACCGGATATGAACATCACAGCAAAATCTCAATCAACTCCACCCGCATATCAGAGCATGCATAAAGGGGAAAGGGTGGAAAGCATGTATGTAGGAAATGCTTGAATGCATGAACTTTTTGGAGTAGTATAGTTTTAGCTTTTAATTAGTTGTTTTAAAATCTAGCAAGCTGATATGGTTTAGGTTTCCTTAGAATTTTGACAAGCTCAGAATTGCCTGAAAGCATGATCATGTTGGGATCACGACTTTTGTATGTAGCAAGCTAATATCCTATAGGTTGCCATAGAATTATGATTTTGGATTTGAAAAACAATATTATTGTAATTTGATACTTTATTATATTAAGTTGGTTGATAGCCTTTTATTGAAAATAAATAAATAAATTGCCAATATTATTATTTTATTTCAATGTATTACAATCTTTTATATTAATGTATAATGATTATAATATTTAGTATTTATATTTTGGTAATTTAAAATTTAATATTTATAATTGTAATATTATCTTTGATAATTATAATCATAATAATATTAAATAGTTAATGTTTTTAATGTGTATTTTGTTTATCTTGTTTTCAATGCTTTATATCTCAATACTACAATTTTGGGGGACATGACATCATAAATCTTAAAAATCTCATCATCATCATCCAAGTTAATCATAATAGGAGGTCTAATAATAATATCCATAGAGGTTTCATGTGTTTGTTGTTGTGGCGAAGGTGGAGAATCATCATGCTTTGTTTTAGTTAGGTTTTGTCCTTGATTTGTTTGTTTGTTATCTTCTTTTAACTTATAAGCAATAGCACAACGTTTATGCCTATGCTCTTTAGCATTTCAATTTATTTTGAACAATTTTCAAGTTGTAATTGTGTAGGAGCGGGTTTATCTACCATAGGTTTCTTTTCTTCCCATAAGGCAGGAACATAAGGAACCATCAAGGGTTGGTCAACCAGTTTATCTTTGGGTTTATAAACTTGTTTGATCTTAGGGGGCACAACAAGAATTGTATAGTTATCTCTTGGTCTCTTACATGAAATAGGTGGAGGATTTGTCTTGATTACTCGGAAGGACTTTTGGTTCAATCATGGTTTCATCAATGATAGGAGACTCAAGCATGGGTTGAGGTATATTGTTAAGAGATAATTTTGCTATACGCTTTTCCTTGAAATTTTGATAAGATTTAAAAAATAATTCCTCACAAGGTTTAATGGGTTCTATAGGTTTGAGCCAAAAGAAATCCAATGAGAAATTCTCATGAGAAGACAAAGGATTAAAACCACTATGATGCATACTGAAAATTTCATTACCAAATGGAAATTTTGAGCATTTATTCACTACCAATGGGATGACATCCATGGAGCGTAGCCATGGATAGCCTAACATAGAATTGGTCTGATGATCGGACGATAGAGAATGAGACATTTAATTGCTTCAATCCAACTTTTAAGGGGAGAGTGATCAAGCCTATCGTAGGGCAAGCAAAACCATTATGTGTTTTGATCCATGCTTATGATTGTTCATAAGAGTCTTGATATATTTCATGCACAAACAAGAATTCCTTAGTGATCAAATTCTATACACACACAAGATCAATTAATATCCCATTAGTAGGCTTGTTATTGATTCTTTTGGCTATGTAAAGAGGACCATCAAGTGCAAGTTTAATTATGTCATTTTGTGAGAAAACAATGTCAAGAGAAATTTTGGTTTGTCCCTTATGAGGTTGATCATAGTGTGTATATCATCCCCATTGTTAATCATGTTGTCATTATTCATGTCTTGTATATTTTCAACATTCATTGCATCATTCTTGGTGTCACTAGCTTTAACAAATGAGATATTATGATTCGGCATTGAATTGTTTAAGATTTGCAAATTTTGGTTGGGCGGGTCAATAGACTTATTTCCTTGATCATTAACACCATCAATCTAGATGTGATTAGAATCAACGAGGTCTTGTACAATATTTTTAAGACACATACATCATTTTTTATCATGTCCATTTTGTTGGTGATAATGGAAAAATATAATTGGATCATAGTTCAGAGGTAAAGGCTTATTAGGATTAGGGGTTCTAACAGGAGGTAAGGTAATTAGGTTCTTACTCATGAGTTGCAACATGATTGAATGAAGGATATCGGGTAATGGAGTAAATTGTCTAAATCTATTCCTGAATTGCTATGGATCTATTGTCTTTATAGTAGCTACTTGAGATTGAACTTGTTGATTCGTTAGAGGCAGATTTATTTGTAAAAATCCCTTATTTTATTTCTTGAATGTTTGGAAATTGTTATGAGGCACAGTTTCAAAATTTTCAAGATGGTTGGAGGAAGTTTTCACTTCATGATGACTAACCAAATTTTGATAGTCATGGAGACGAGTGAAAGAAGGGAATCATCATCCCAAGCTTATCTTGAATAATGGTTTGCAAGTTTTCAATGAACATTCTTTGAAGATTAGCATCAAGAATCTTAATGTTGATTTGTGAGTAAATCAATTGGTATCGTGCTATGAAATCAGTGACCTTTTCATCTTTATCTTGTTTGCATTGCATTAAATTGGTTAAGGCCATATTCGGACCAATCTGCACTTGGAAATGGTTGAGGAAAGCATCAAAAAGTTCATTGAATGAACTGATTGAATTGTTCGATAGGGAGAAAAACCATTCCAAGGTTGTGTCTTTAAAAGATCCAGGAAAAATCTTAGCCAAGAGCTTGTCTTGGAAAATGAAGTCACTACATAAGGTGGTGTACACTGAGACATGGTTGCTAGGATCTCCTTTGCCACCATATTTCTCAAATCTAGGAATCTCTATGCCTTGTGGTATTTATGCTTTCAATATCTCCAATGACAATGTGTTGCATTTGACACATTGTGAAAGTTGGCCATTTTGATTTTGGTTCAATGTGGAAATTTTTTGTTGGAGGGATGACACATTTTACAAAAGTTGGTTAAGGAAGAAATCATTGGTTGTGTTTTGAGATGGAGGTGAATAAGGTGGAGGTGTTTATGTGTTAGGAAGACAAGTGAATTGTAAGTTTGTGAGAGGTGATGTATTAGGAGATATGATGTTTTTCACAAAGCTAAAAGGATTCCTAGTGGACATAGCTAAGGTTGGATTGACGTTGCTAGTTGGTTTTCTTGTTGTAGCAACACTTGAATGAGTGTATGTAGGAATAGAGGCCATAGTTGCAGGGGAAGGAATTTTATTTCCACCTTAACTTTGAGTGTGTCCCAAAGTTTGAGCACAACTAGCCATTGTAGGAACATGATCATCAATGATATGAGCTAAGCTTCACACAATTTCTATTCCCAGTTAATTATCAAGTATTCACCTTATGTTATCTATGATAGGAATTGTAGTACCAACAATATATTTAGCACTCACAAGGTTTTGAAGTTTTTCTAAGGATTTATCCATTTTTTGCAAGTTTTCTGGAGAAACATGTGCAACAATGGTTTCAACATCAATAGTATTGTAGGTTATAGGACATGATATTTCAAATATGGAGTCCAACATGGTTGACTAGTGTCAACACTATGAGTGAAAGAGTTAGAAAACCCAAGATCCATAGTGGATGTACTGACATGGGATGCCATGAGTATCAAACTTTATCTCACTAAAGTATTAGCAATATGACACCAGGTTGTAATACTCATTAAAGTTTCATCAAACCAAAAGGTACCCAAAATGGACAAAAAGCACTAAATAAATGTAACAAACACCCAAAAATAGGAAGCACAATGCAAGGATGTAAAAAGAAATTGCAATTTTTCAGATATGACATGCAAGAATTTTTTTATTTTTGAATGTAGGAAACTAGAAATGATGTCTTTTGAATGTAAATTTTATGTTTTAATCATGCACTTGTTTTGACCAATTTAATTGAATGCAAACAATTTAAAAAAACTGTAATCCCAAAAACTAAAACTAAGATCTGAAAATAGCTAGAAACATTTAAGTAAATAGAGACATTTTAATGCCCATAAATTTGGAAGATGACCTATATAAGGACTGATTCGCCCTAGGGTGAATGGGTCCTTGCACAGGGGTTGAAAAAATTAAAATCTGGATTTTTGAGTTGATATTTAAGGTTTCTGATTCAAGTTTTAAACAAACACTTTCAATTACAGATTTCCACAAATATATGATGAAATGCAAGTGTGATTTGATTACAAGCAATAAGCAAAATGAAAACTTTCTAGATACATTTTTTTTTGTTTTTTTGATGCAAAAGATTAAAAAATACTAATATGCAGACTATAATGTGAAATGGATGCAAAATGTATGCCAATGTTTTAATTTTTGAAGTTTTAAACAATGCAACATGCAACTTTAAAAACCCTAAATAAAATACAAACTAATGTAATTTTGAAAACCCTAAATGAGATGCAATGCAAACTAATGCAAAATCCTAGATCTAGGGTAGGAAGGATCTCCAAATCAGAAAGCTTATAGTGTAAGAATGTTGGGTTCACATTAGGTTCACCAAAATGAAACGAAGAAAAATGGGGTGTATGGGGGGAAAGGTGAATAAAAATGGAAGGATGACCTAACACACATACTTTTCTTTTAGTTTCATTAGGAAAAAGATCTCTCCCAAGGGTAGAATTGACTTTCAACCTTGAGGTGAGTCAACTCTATGGGAATAGGGGATCTCTAATTTTTCCTTATGACAAAAAATGACTTAAATTTGCACTTTTGGGAGATGAAAATAAAATGCCTAATGAACTCAATTATGTGATGCAAAACTTGAAATACTGAAATAATGGATAGCACAAAAAAAAATAGTAATTGTTCAACAAATCTGAGAGGGAAGACTGATATATACCTATCACCAAAAGTGGTTGTTGACTATCCTACAAGGACAAATTTTCCCTAGGGAAAATAAGTCTTTATACAGGGATCTAAAATCTAATTTCACAGTCCTCTAATCCTAGATCTGCACTCCTGATTCCACTAGGTTCCATTGTCGGAAAGTCGGAGATAAATTTTGTAGGTGAGTTTTTGTGGCTTGACAACTTTGACAACTTGACAAAATTGCACTCTTGATCCAATTTTAGTCCTTTTTCACCTAAAAATCTGCACACACAAAGAGAGGATGATTTTTTTTTTGATAAATAGGGGTTTTCCTTGGTCAAACCCTGGTTTTGTAATTAAACCTTGATGAAATAATGATAAAATGTAAGGAATGATAAATGAAAAATGCTATATCACAACTCACCAAACCCTTAATGGTTGGCCTTAGAGGACTAAAGTCTAACACATCTCTCTAAGGAGCTTGATCTTGCTTGAATTGGCTTGAATGATTGCTTGATTTGATGCTTGAATGCTTGAAACCTACATCACAATGTTAGCTCCAAAACATAATATGAACACACATAAATTTGACATGATGATATGATCTTGATTGTTGTTGTAGATGACTAATAAATTTTCTCTTTAATGCTCTTGACAATATTTTTTTCTCTATATTTTCTCCTTCAAAAGTCTTAGATATGAATTGATAAAATAACCTTGTATTTATAGGTGTTTATCTAATTTCTCAAAAAATCGATTCCATAAGCCAACATTTGAAACTTGATTTTGAATCATTAAAATGCCACCAAAAACATATTTAAAATTAGGCCCTAGCACTTAAGGAGGACCCATTCACCCTTGGGAAAATGGGTCCTGGGACCTAAATCCAGGACACACAATTTCCAAGGTGTTTAAAATAATGTTAGTATTTGTTTAATGTCAAATTCCCTTTGAGAAAGTGGGAATAATAAGGCTTAGGAATGCATAATTCAGGCAATTAGAGGATTAATTAATTTCAATTAATTAAGGGGATGCAAACATAGTGTGAAAATGTAAAGGAGTACATTTTTCTACAGTACAATTATACAAGTAGATACTAAAGTGAGTGTAACTTATAATGTGGAAGTTGTATAGTTTGCAATTTTTGATATTGCATTTTGAAGTGGATATCATTCAAGACTTTAACTTTGTACTTTTCCTTGTCAATAAATTTCCACATAATAATATTGGGATGGTATGATTATTTTTAACTTCCAGTCAACCCTTATCGTGCACTTTCACCATATCCAAACAGAAGGGCCAAAACACTTATATTGCTTGTTGCAACACAAATATTTTATGTGACTCAAACCATATCACCTTTATGCTTATATAACGACCTCCATATCCTTAGACTTAACAATAATTCTAATTGAAGCCAACATGAAGTGGGTCATAAGTTACACTTTATAGTAGTTTGGAAGTAATAGCTAGAATAACCAATCCCTAATATATTTATTAGGAACACATTGATCTAGCCTAAAAATAAATTTCTACCTCACCATAACTTTGGACCTAGTAGAACCTTATGCTTTCAAACCCACCTCTCTTAATATCGCCTTCATAAATCCCAACATTATTGTGACTAGCAATAGAAGATTTATGCCATATGACTATTTGAGATAATGAGGGTCCTTGTCAAATTTTACATTCTTGCAATGTGTGATGGTACAAATATAGAGAGCATAGAAAAGGTCAACACTATTGTCACCACTAGCACCCTACCAAAAGGATCAACCATATTGATGGCATTCAAATTTTGCTTCAAAAAATTAACACACACATGCCAATATTATTATCCTTACTTCTCCATAAATACGAGCTCTAATTCTCAAACATAAAGAAGTACATTAATGGAGAAAATTTTCACAAGACTACTAAACTCATTTCATTTGCATCCTTATAACAACCATAAATAAGTTAAATTTTTGTATGATCTTTCAACAAGCAAACATTAAGTTATGTATGCTAATTAAGGACACTTTTTATAACTTGTAATAACTAACACGCCTTGAGATCCTTAAATAATAAGAGAATAAAATGCATTAAGAGGCTTATACCTCAAATCTTATTTAATTGCTTCCCATGAATTAGAAACATTACTAAAGAGGCTAGTTAGAGTTTTTTTTATTAATATTAAAACTGGCTAGAAGTTTTCCACCACACTCAACTTATGCAAAGCATTAATTAGTAACAAGGAATCCCCTTCCACAATAATTTTGTTAATATTTTTAGTTCCTGCCGCCAAGGCAGGAATACTTATGCATTCGCCCGGAATGCTTTTAATAGGTAGCATCGGCCAATCACATTTCACCATTTAACATATTAGTTTTTTTTTGTATAGTTTGAATTCCTGAGGAGTCATTTCATACATTGGAAAATAAGTACTACTCAATCTCCTATTCATCCGGTGGCTTGGCAACTCGCTTTCTTTGTTTTCAAAAATTCAGAAAACCAGCGAACGATAAATCGACAAAATAAATTTAAGCAAAGGCATAGTTTTAAACCGGCTACTTAGAGGTAACGCATCCATGAATGTAGATTAAATGTAATCTTCAAATATCGTGAGTCAGTATGCATAGATTTGATTAAATAAATTTAAGCAGCTGGGCATAGGGTTTATGTGAACCCATGATCGCGCATCGCGGCACGCATGAATACGACAGCGCATTAAACGCATCGCCCGAGGTGAAGGTGTCGGATCGAGCTTGGTGGCCACCGCCAGTAATGTACTTGTCATTCAATATAGAGTTGTTGACTTGTATGCATCTCATTACTCTTTATGCGGTAAGTTGCTCTTCGCGGTTCTTATAAGCCGCCACGCGTTTGAGGAAGAGCTCATGTAGTGACCGAAGCGGTGAGATGTTGCGAAGTTGCAGCAGTCCAGACCCTAAACGAAGTTACTCGAGGTGATTATTTGTTAATTTTGAGAGTTTTGTTACATTGAAGTGCATAATGAAGTTGTATTTATAGCGTTTCATTGTGTGTAATGGTGCTGTGGGATTTTGTAGTTGTAGAATTGTGCACTGGACAGCAAGAAACAAATTGCTTGAGGTCAAAAGAGGTAACTTTATGTTGTTTTCTTCTATTTGATACAAGAAATGCAAGTAGGGTTTCATAGTGCTTTAAGGCATTCTTATACTTTGAGTATAAATTTGTATTTTAAACTACTTTTAGTATTATCTATTCAAATTTCTTGTTGAAATGTGAAGGTTTCATCTGCATTTGATAGGAATTATGTAGAAACCCTCTTGTCCATTTTACTTCATGCATGTGAGCCCTGTAAAGTTTGTACATTTTTTATTATTGCAAAGCGGTCCCATAAAGAGAGCTTTGGAGCCAAAATTATGTCAATGTGTGCGATAATGAGAGCTTTGGAACAATGAGTCGACAATGTGTTACTTTGAGCTTTTTCGTTGTCATCAAAGCATAAAGGATAGAGGGATTTTGTTTAAAGTCATGGTTATTGTCCTTGTAGGCATAAATGCAAACAATGGGAGCATACAAAAAACAGGTGAACTCTTTGACAAAAACCGTCAAAGAAAAAATATTATATATGATTATTTGTTTATCTATTCATTGATTTGTAGAATAAAAAATAGGAAACAAATCCTCTTGTCCATTTTACTTCATGCATGGGAGCCCTGAAAGCCGTAGTATACTTTTTAATTACCTCGGAAAGCGGTCCCATAAAGAGAGCTTTGGGAACCAAAACAATGTCAACGTGCAGCGAAGTAATGAGAAGCCAAACAATGAGCCTATAGTAGGTTGTTTCGGAAAGCCCGCTGTCATCAAAGCATGTAAGGATAGAGGGCTCTGTCAAAAGTTCCGCGGGTTATCGTCTCCTCAGAGGGCATAAATGCAAACAATGGGAGCATGGACAGAAAAACAAGGAACTGCTTTAAACCGCACCGCCAAAGAAAACTGATATATATGATTATTTGTTTATATTTTCATTCATTATTTCTAGGAACAAAAAAAAATTTGAAACTAATACAACAAAAGAGGGTAGTTATAACCCCCAAAAAGAATCAAACCTGGAACAAGAGCAACATCCAAAAAATTGCTCTTTAAAGTACCTAATGCACTAGAGAATTTACCATAGCAGAATACAAATTTTTATTTGCATAGAGATAGACAAAAGAATGCAGTAGAAACCTGGCTTTGTGCCGCCAAGAAGCATTTAAATTCTGTCAGATGTCGTGGTTACTGTTCTCATAGGTAGACATGTAAAATACGAAAGCATTTATAAGGCAAGTGAACTGATTTACAAAACTCCTTAGGAAAATGGGCTTCGGGGAATGCAATGAGTATTAAATCTGGACACCTTGATATTCACATGTTAACTTTGGCATTTTTATGGAGTTGGTAGCTCTCATTTACTCTTCTTTCATCTGATATCTAATTAATTAGGTGGTTGTTAATTAGTCTTTAAATACATAATAATAAAAAGAAAGAAATAATTATAAATATCCTTGTGGACATTTTAATTATGGGTTGTGATTTGTACTTGCATGTAGATGGATTAAGCACTCAAAAGTCACAGTCTATGTAGCGTGTTAGCTAATAGGTCCATGTGACATTTCACTCATGTTAAAGTAGTCAATTCCATATTTGTCATTTATCCTTGTATCATTAGATAACTAATTAATTAGGTGGCTGTAAAATGGTCTTTAAATGCATAGTAATTAAGAGAAAGAACAAATTACAATTATCCTTGTACACATTTTACCTAGTGATCAAATTCAAGGAACAAACATACCAAGCAAACATCAATTTGAGATTTTGTAATTGGAAAACTTAGACTGAATGCTTAGGAAGTTAGAAAATTGTATCTTGGGGTTATAAAAAGCTATGCTAAATATGTTTTAGAATTCAAATTACAATGTTGCCATAGAGCAGTGAAGTAATATTGCTTGATGAAATAATTTTAGACTTCGTGCAAAAGAGCAGTTAAATTCATTGCTAGAAGATTTGTGGTACAAGAACCTATGGCAACTAGTTTGTCTAGTTAATCTGATTTACATTTATACTTGTGTCTCTTGAATCTAAAAAATGCTTGCTAGTGTTTTATTGGTTTTGGCTATTAGTATCCATCGCAGTAGGAGTATTATATATTGCAAATGTAATTTTGGGAGTTGTTTGCATTTTGGTCATTTGCTTGAGCTTTATTGCTATTCTTTTAGAAAAACAAACAAATGGTCTTTGTTTTCTAATCAAAGCTTATTACATGGTGCAATGCTTTTTATTGGAGGAGGAGAGGTGGTGTAGCGGTCCAACTATAGCAAATTCTTCAAAAAACAGTACAAGGTGAGTTTCTAGAATGAACCTTGTCCTTTGTTTACAATTGCATAGAGTAGACAAAGAAAAAGGTTAATTCAAGATTCTCACTATATTGATTGTACTTGTAGTCATACCGTTGCTTTTTGTTACAAGGGACAATCTTTACAAATGGGTATTGTGAATGGCATATGCTATATGGTTCATAAAAATTAAGCAATTGGGGTTCAAAAGTAGATCTTTGTTGCAATAACATGATATCAGAAATGCAATTACTATCCAATCAATTTCTTTGGTGGTTGATTGCACTTTATAATTTAAACATAGTCTTTTTTATTTTTAGAGTTTGATTCTGAAGCCAAATGCATACTTTGATTCAAACTAGTGGTTGAAGATACATAATTCATTGATGCAAAATCAATGCATTGAATGGCATCTGACTAAAGGGGAGGTTGTTTGGATTGCTAATTAGTCTTTGAATATATAACAATTAAAAGAGAGAAATAAGTATAACTATCCTTGGCCACATTTCACATTTTCACCTTTCAATCAAAGTCAATTAACAAAATAGCAGTTAGACGTAAAGAAGGATCAAGGAGTATGCTGATAGAAAACCATATTCTGGACAATGGCTAGACAATGTGTTGAAATTGCTTTATAAACTTTGAAGCAAATGCATTTTCCCTTCAGTTTACTTTCATTGTACATCTTAAATGGAAGTTGGGTTTCGCATTGCTGCAATGCATTTGGATACTTTGATTATAAAATCATACTTTAGATCATTTTAAGTGTTATCCATTTAAATCTTTCATCTGAGTCTCAGAGGCAATGCACAACTGTCCCATAAAGAGAGCTTTGGAACCAATGTGGTGTCATAAAGGATAGAGGAATATTGTCAAATATTGTGGTTATAGTCCTCATAGGCACACATGCAAAATATGGAAGCATATAGAAAGCAAGTGAACTCTTTAACAATCCCATGAAACATTGTCTTTCTATGCATCCATGCATATAGGAATGCATGTATATATGTGTGCATGTAATTATGTATATATGTATGCATGTATCTATGTTACCATGTATGTATGTGTGTATATAACAGATTACTATTGCATCTGCTTTAAATGCTTGTGTGCAGCTATGTGTCTATGTATACATTTTATCCAGCCCTTTACATGTTAACTGAGAGTTTTAAAGCTTTTGTTGTTCATTGGCAGCTAGTTTGGCATTGAACAACAGGTAGAACTTGTTATGAAATGTGGTTTCATAGGCATTATGTAGAAACCCTTTTGTCCATTGTGCAGAGCTCTCCCATAGTGAGAGATTTGGAGCCAATGTGCTTTGGACTTGTCACATAGTAAGAGCTTCGGAGGAATGTAAGGACAATGTGTTCAAAATGCTTTGGAAACTGTTAAGCAAACCGAATTTAGAGAAGCGAACCCAAACTCTGCAATTGCTTTGAGCTTTTTGACTGTCAGCAAAGCATGAAGGATAGAGGAATTTTACTGTTATCAGATGTCGTGGTTATTTTCCTCCTAGGCACACATGCAAAATATGGAGGCATAGACAGCACAAGTGAACTGTTTGACAAAATTTTTGGGTGAAATGTGGTCCCCTGGAATGCAATGAGTATTTAGTTTGTGCACCTTGATATTCACATGTTAACTTTGTCATTTTTATCTAGTGTCTAGTTCTCACTTACTCGTCTATCATCTCATATCTAATTAATTAGGTAATAGTTAATTAGTGTTTAAATACATAACATTTAAAAGGAAGCAATAGTTATAATTATCCTTGTGCACATTACACCTATAACTCAAAGCCAATTAACAAAGCAGCAATAGAAAACTATGTCCATGTTAATATGGTAGACAGTATGTATTTTTGCATAATTCTATAAGGATACCATGTGTTGTGATTTCTGCTTGAATGAAGTTTGATGAAACAGTTGATAGTTACTGCTAGACAGCCAAATGAAATTAACTTAGGTAAATGGAAATAAAATGACCCCATCCAATTGCAAAATGAATATTTATGTGGCTTTTACATGATAGCAGGCTTACAGCCATGAGACTTCTTTGAAGCTTAAATGTCACAGTATATGTAGCATATTACCCAATAGCTCTATCTCACATTTCATTCATGTTGATTTAGGCAAGTTCATATTTCTCATTTACCCTTGTATCGTCTCATATTGCTCATTGCATTCCCTGGAAGCACATTTTCCTGAGGAGTTTTGTAAAACAGTTCACTTGGATTATAAATGCTTTCGTATTTTACATGTTTGCCTACGAGAAAATCACCACGACCTCTGACAAAATATAAATGCTTGCTGGTAGAAAATAGGTTTCTACTGCATTCTTTTGTCTATCTCTATGCAAATGAAAATTTGTATTCTGCTATGATAAATTCTCTAGTGCATTAGGTACTTTAAAGCACAATTTTTTGGATGTTGCTCATGTTCCAGGTTTGATTCTTTTTGGGGGTTATAACTACCTACTGTTGTATTAGTTTCCCATTTTTCCTTCTACAAATGAATGAATATATAAACAAATAATCATATATAATAGTTTTTCTTTGACGAGTTTTCTCAAACAGTTCACCTATTTTTTGTATGCTCCCATTGTTTGCATTTATGCCTACGAGGACAATAACCACGACTTTTAACAAAATTCCTCTATTCTTTATGCTTTGATGATAACAGAAAAGCTCAAAGCAATACACTGTTAACTCATTCTTCGAAAGCTCTCATTATTGCACATGTTGACATAATTTTGGTTCCAAAGCTCTCTTTATGGGACCATTTTGCAGTAATCAAAAATATACAAATTTTGCTAATTAGTCTTTAAGTACATAGCAATTAAAAGAAAGAAACAATTACAATTATCCTTGTGTACATTTGAACTGTTAATCAAAGGAAATTAACAAACTAGCACTGGAAAACCATGTGCGTGTTAAAGTGTTAGATAGCATGTATTTGTGCATAGGTGTATATGGATGCTATGAGTTGTGATTTGTACCATTATGTAGCACTTACTATTACTTGTGCAATCAAGCCACATGCAAGTAGAATTCATAATTCATGGCATCCAGATACACTCAAGGACAAATACTATTCAAGGTTGTTGGCATCCTGATAACAAAGATGATGAGATACATCCAATTAATGTATGTCACAACATCTTATTGAATGAAGATGATTTGGATAGGGAGGTTACAAATGAGAATCGTTATTGGTGTGTGAATAATGTTGTTTTTGAAGACTTGTGAACAAAATTGCATGCCAATACTATTAGTTAAATAATTAGGCAGCTGCTAATTAGTCTTTAAGTACATAATAATTAAAACAAAGAAATAATTACAATTATCCTTGTGTACATTTGAACTGTTGATCAAAGGCAATTAACAAACTAGCACTAGAAAACCATGTGTGTGTTAATATGTTGGATAACATGTACTTGTGCATAGGTGTATGTGGATACTATGGGTTGTGATTTCTGTTTGCATGTAGCTGGTTTAAACATTTAATAATTAGTGTTGGATAATGGAATGAAATGAACTTGGGCAAATGGAAATACAATGACCCCATGGAGTTGGAACATCAATGTTTATGTGGCTTTAACATGATAGCATATTTGCGTACATGAGACTTATTTGAATCTCAAATGTCATACTGTATGTGGCGTATTAGCTAATTGGCTTAACATGATAGCTTTCAAACAAGTTAATTCAACGATCAATCAAGCTAATTGACTGATGAATTAATTGTGTTGAGTGGTTAGTCATAGTTAATTATTAGTCATCTTTATCCTCCATATCAGTTGAATCAATCTTCCCTATTCACATTGACAGATACACAATCTTTCTGACCATTTTCCCTGCTTTTAATAAAATAGGAGCTTTAGAACAGGATATATACATTCATCTAAGCATGATAAGACGTGGATTTAATAAATAAAAGTAGCAATTTGTTACCTTGAGTAACTTGTCTCTTGGTGTTCATTCAATGAGCACAGGAACTTTTGCTCTGTCACTGTAAACGTCCCCTTTGTATTAATAAAAGCTGTGAGTTTTGAGATCTATGCCTCTGCTTAAATTTATTTGTATATGGAGTAACATTGTTTTCAAATGCATGACTGATAATAACACATATATTAAAAAACTTTGAATCAAAATACACAAATCATTAAAAAAAAATATTTCCCTCTTTGCCTTATATTGTTACAGATAGAGCTTCTTTTCAATGATCATATGTATACCTCACATATTCCTAGCCTAACTGTATTAACTTAGAGAGTCTTGAGAAATTGCCAAAAGAGCCAACTATTTTCATCTTTGCATAGGCGTCCACTGTATTCCACACTATATTATTGTTCATATGTTCGTGTAACTTTATTTAAAAGCATTTGAACACACAATGCTTCACAATCATTGCAACGTGCAAGTGAATTCAAAAAAAGTTTAGACATATACAAAGAACAGATAACAGTGGCTTAAAATATGCATATATTCAATCTTTAAAATCATAGAATTGATTGGTATGTGTGGAATGCTCATGGTCTACTGTTTGACTGGGAAGTTTTCCAAGCATTTGAAGACTAAAGCTTTTCCTTCGGCTTTCTAGCACTCACTTGGATAAACTGTTTTGTATAGTCTGAATTTTATTCGTTCCTAGCATTAAGGCAAGAATACTTATGCATTTGCCCAAAATGCTTTTAACCGGTTGCATCGACCAATCACATTTCGCCATTTCACATATTACTTATTTTTTTGTATAGTTTGAATTTGGAGAGTTATTTTTTATATTGGAAAATTAGCATCTATCTATTTTCCTATTTGTCCGAGTAGCTTTATAAATCATTTTCGTCTTAACAATCCGGGAAAATGTGAATGCATAGATTGATTAAATAAATTTAAGCAAAGGCATAGTTTTAAAACTGGCGGCTAGAGGTACGTAGTCCATGAATGCAGATTAAATGCATTAAAATATCAGGAAAATACGAGCGCATAGATTGATTAAATAAATTTAAGCAAAGGCATAGTTTTTAAAACTAGCAGGTAGACGTACATAATGCATAAATACAAATTAAATGCATTAAATGGCATCTCGCTTGAGGTGAAGCCGCTGGAATGGCTTGGTGGCCACACGTGCCCAGGGTACTTTGGTCATTTAATATAGGGTTAAGCCACTTGCTATGCATCTCTATTACTTTGCGTGTGTTGTTCTTGAGTTCTATAGGCGCATGTTCTGAGGAAGAGTTTGCAGCAACTGAGCAGGAGATGTTATAGTTACAGAGTCCAGATCCAGAAACGAGTTACTTGAGGTGATAATTTGTTAATTTTCAGAGTTTCCTTACATTAAAGTTCATAATGAAGTTGTGTTTCATAGTGCTTTACTTGGACTATCACTATCACTTTGTGTGTGATGTGTCGGTGCATGTATGTATGTATGCATGTCTCTATGTACATATGCATCTATCTATGTGCATATCTATGTAAACATTTGTAGATGCATGTATGCATGTATGCATATGTCTCTGTATACATCTATGCATTTATGTATTTATGCATATATGTATGTGTGTATAGATGCATCTATGTGTATATGCATGCATGCATGTATGTTTACGTCCATACATGCATTTATATGTGTCTACATAGATGCATCTGTGCATATGTATACATATGTATATATATATGTGTGTGTGTGTCTATATGTCTTTTCTACGAAAGAGTTTACAGTGACAGGGCAAAGGTTGTCATGGTTCCAAAAAGGACACTCGTAGACAAGTTACTTCAGGCAATAAATAGTTATTTTCGTCAGTTTTCTTTCATTTTAGAGTCTATAGGCAGATTGGGTTTCACAGTGCTCAGCCTACACTAATCTTCATAGACTGGTTCCTTGGATGAACAATTGTCTTTTGTCCAGTGTACAATATGGGAGCTTAACAATAACTTGGTGCTTATGAGTCCTCTAAAGATTACATATCTTCAATCACTGCAGAACTGTTCCACAGTGCAAGCTTTAGAGCCATTGTGCTATTAGCATGTGCCATAATGGGACCTTTGGAAAAATATGTGGACAATGTGTTGAGAAGGCTTTATAAACTGTCAGGCAAATGCAATTTACAGATATAAGCCTAAACTCCACAATTGCTTTCAGCTTTCTCATTGTCATTAAAGCATAAAGAAAAGAGGGATTTTTCCAAACTTCTAATTTATGTACTTTTGAATGATAATTCACCTTATTATTTAATGAATCAAGTTATCTTAATTAATTAATCTTCTTTTCCCTTCTATCATTTCATATCTAATTAATTAGGTAACTGTTAAATAGTATTTACATTCATAATAATTAAAACAAAGAAATAATTATAACTATCCTTGTGCACATTTGACCGATCAATCAAAGTCAATTAATAAATCTGATTCGACCTGTTTATTGATAGTATTCGTATGCAATTTCCTTGAAAAGTCTTGAAAAAGAGGATTACTCACACACCAATAAGGGTTCTCATTTATAATGTCCGTATCCAAATCATCTTCATTGAATAAGATGTTGTGGCATACATTAATTGGATGTATCTCATCATCTTTTTTATCAGGATGCCAACAACCTTGGATTGTATTTCTCCTTCAGTGTATCTTAAAGAGCTTATGGCACCATTGCAATAACAGAATTACACTAATGCATAGATATGCAAAATATGTTCTATATTATAAGGTACACAAATAACAATAAGTATTTTAAAATTATAAAATGCAATTTGCATTATAAGCAACAAAAGTTCTTACTTAGGTTCTTTATTGTCAAAATGAATCTACATAAGAATTTTGTTTTCTTTTTATGAATAACATAGTATATGTCACTCACTGTACTCATTTGTCTAGACTGTCCTTGTAACAGCGATCGGTGCTTTCAAGTCTATTTAAACAATCCTTTCTACATTGCTGCAAGTATACTTGATCATCCAATAGCACATTGCAAGGTCAGCTTTCCAAATTGTCTTTTTTCTTTTCTTGAAATGCAATTGAAATTCTTCAATATAATGACTACATAAAATTTTGTTTCATGTTTTCATTTTGCCATCTTGTATTCCTCATCTCTCTTGTTCCATTTTCGTAGACATGTTACTATTGCAATCAAATGTGTAAAGCATTTATGTCCAAAGAAATTAGACACAGGAGTGGCAATATGTTACACAACCTTGTGTTATGCATTTATAGCAGTTTTTGAATTGCATTTCAAGAAAAGCAGAAACTAAATTTTTATTCATATTACTTCATCTATGGCATTAACAGCTTTTGCAATAATTATTAGAGACATTGAGTTCAGTGTTGAATAGTTCTATTGTTCATGTCATGACTTCAACATTTCTTTTCTTATGTTGCTTAGTTTTTGATAGACCTCTATGCTCTTCCTTGATATTGTTATGCAATCAATGGTCTGAACATTCAAGATATTGGAATACTATGCCCACTTCTACCCCACAAGACAATGCATATATGTTTCTTTCACCCATTACATGTCAAATTGCATTACCTGACAAAGTTAACATGCGAAAACCAAAGTGTCCATTATGAATACTTATTACATTCCATGGGACCACATTTCTTTGAAGAATTTGTTTGAATAGTTCGCTTCCCTTGTATATGCTTCCATATTTTGCATATGTGCCTATGAGCACATTAACTATAACAGTTCACAAAATTCCTTTATCCTTTATGCTTTCACCATAGCGAAAAAGCTTAAAGCAATTGTAGAGCTTAGGTTTAGAGAACACAGGCTTGCAGAACACAAAAAACAACATACACAAAGTAATAGATATGCATAGCAAGTGGCTTAACTCTATATTAAATGACCAAAGTACCCTACCCACGTGTGGCCACCAAGCCATTGCAGCGCGTTCACCTCCAGCCAGATGCCATTTAATGCATTTAATTTGTATTCATGCACGGTGCTCGCATTTTCCTCATATTTTAATGCATTTAATCTACATTCATGGATTACGTACCTCTAGCCGCCAGTTTTAAAACTATGCCTTTGCTTAAATTTATTTAATCAATTTATGCATTTGCATTTTCCCGAATTTTTAAGACGAAAATGATTTATAAAGCTACTTGGACGAATAGGAAAATAGATAAATGCTAATTTTCCAATATAAAAAATAGCTCTCCAAATTCAAACTATACAAAAAAATAAGTAATATGTTAAATGGTGAAATGTGATTGGGTGATGCTACCGATTAAAAGCATTCCGGGAAAATGCATAGGCAAATTAAAAATGGGTTCACAGGAAACAGCTTTTGATTCTGAATCCATATGCATTGTTTGATTAAAACTAGTGGCTGAAGGTACATAATTCATTGATCCAAAATAAATGCATTCAATGGCATCTGACTAGAGGGGAGATTGTTTGGATTGCTATTTAGTCTTTCAATATATAACAAGGTTCAAGGAGAAAACTCTCATTATCGCACACATTGACATAATTTTGGTTCCAAAGCTCTCTTTATGGGACCGCTTTGAAGTAATAAAAAATACACAAACTTTACAGGGCTCACATGCACGAAGTAAAATGGACAAGACGGTTTCTACATAATTCCTATCAAACACAGATGAAACCTTCTCATTTCAACAAGAAATTTGAATAGATAATACTAAAAGTAGTTTAAAATATGAATTTATAATCAAAGTATAAGAATGCCTTAGCTACAATTGCAGAGTTTAGGTTTACATTGTTCCAAACTTCTCATTATGGCATAGGTTAACAACACATTGGTTCTAAAGCTCTCTCTATGAGACACCTCTACAGCAATTGAAGATATATAGTCTTTACAGGACTCACATGCAGTCAACAGAATAGACAAAAGGGCTTCTACATAATCCCTTTCAAACCACATTTCATGGATCTACATTTATTCGATGACTTTTGTCAAACAGTTCACTTGCCTTTTGTATGCTTCCATTTTTTGCATACGTGCCTATGAGGACAATTGCTATGACATTTCACAAAATTCTTCTATTTACATGCTTCCATGCATCCTGCCCATAGGTACACATATACATGCATCCATGTGTACTACAATACATGCATGTATGTATACATGCATGCATGGATATATGTATCTATGCAAATTCATATGCAATCCATGGATATTTCCATACATGCATATTTAAGCATTTATGTATCCAACTATGCATGTATCTATCTATCCATGTAACTATGTTTCTATGTATTCTTCTACCTATAGATGCATCCACGCATATATGTATCTGTGCTTCTATGTGCGTGTGTATACAGGCACCTATCCATATATGTGTCGATGTATCTATGGATACATGTATTCATAGATACATGTATCTACGCATCTATGGATACCATGATGGATGTCCACATCCGTGTATCTATGGATACATGTATCAAGTAGCTCGTTTCTGGGTCTTGACTCTGCAGCAACAACATCTCCTATGACTACACAGATCTGCAGAATAACAGAACTGAAATGCTCAAAGTAATCACAATGCATCTCTAGTCACTTAAATCTATATTCCATGACAAATCCACATGCCATTTAATGCATTCACTTTGAAACACAAACAACAAAACAGATAAATACCACTTTCCAAATTAAAAAAATAACTTTTGAAACATCAACTTCCAGAATTAAATAGCAATATGCACAAAGTGATCATATTACCCTAACTAGATGACTATGAAGCACATGTTACCTATGCGATCTAAAATCTAAAGATACTAAGATTTGCAATTGCTTATTGCCTCAAGCACTAATTGCACCCGATATGCACTACCATTCGCATTTTCCTAATTTCATGATCTAAAAACTCAAGGATCTCAACACCTTGTTGTGTACGACAAAGAGTAAGGAATGGGCCTTGAGCTTTTCTTCTGTATATCTATCTAGACAATCAGCCCTATGATGATTTTATAAAGCATAACCAATAACAAACTGGCAATTGCTGCACCCTATGATGAAAGAAATGATGACTTCATAGGCTTTTTATTCCATTCATTTGCATTTCCAGGCTTCAATATCTTTTCTTCCTGTTTCAAATACATTTAATAATCTACTTATATCTTGCATTTAATTTTCTATGTAGAGCTGAAAATTGTTAAATTCATACCATTTCCACTCCATTCATTTTCAAATTCAGGTTTCCATATCCATATACACCTATGCACAAGTACATGTTATCCAACATATTAACACACACATGGTTTCCTAGTGCTAATTTGTCAATTGCCTTTGATCAACAGTTCAAATGTACACAAGGATAATTGTAATTATTTCTTTGTTTTAATTATTATGTCAACATGTACGATAATTACATGTACACATATATACATGCATACCTCTATGCATGGATGCATAGAAAGACTATGTTTCATGGGATTTTTAAAGAGTTCACTTGCTTTCTCTATGCTTCCATATTTTGCATGTGTGCCTATCACGACAATAACCACAATATTTGACAATACCCCTCTATCCTTTATGACAACACTTTTGTTCCAAAGCTCTCTTTATGGGACAGTTGTGCATTGCCTCCGAGACTCAGATGAAAGATTTGAATGGATAACACTTAAAATGATCTTAACTATGATTTTATAATCAAAGTATCCAAATGCATTGCAGCAATGCAACACCCAACTTCCATTTAAGATGTACAATGAAAGTAAACAGAAGGAAAAATGCATTTGCTTCAAAGTTTATAAAGCAATTTCAACACATTCTCTAGCCATTGTCCAGAATATGGTTTTCTACCAGCATACTCCTTGAACCTTCTTTAGGTCTTATTGCTATTTTGTTAATTGACTTTGATTGAAAGGTGAAAATGTGAAATGTGGCCAAGGATAATTATACTTATTTCTCTCTTTTAATTGTTATATATTCAAAGACTAATTAGAAATCCAAACAACCTCCTCTTTAGTCAGATGCCATTCAATGCATTGATTTTGCATCAATGAATTATGTACCTTTAGCTATGCTTTCAAAGAATAAGTCGACAGTGTGTTGCTTTGAGCTTTTCCGTTGTCATGAAAGCATAAAGCATAGAGGGATTTTGTTAAAAGTCGTGTTTATTGTCCTCATAGGCATAAATGCAAACAATGGGAGCATACAAAAAATAGGTAGACATTGGTATATGCATTTATGCATCTCTGAATACTATGCATGGATACATGTATGTATGCATATATGGTTTCTATGCATGCCTACATGTGTATCATGTATCACAACAACATTTGCACCATACAGAACAAAGAAAATTATGAACAAAATATCGCGGTTACGCAGTCAAACAGAGGGCTTTCTAGATAATTATACAGTGATGCACACATTCATGGTCTCCAACATATTAACATGCACATGGTTTTCTACTGCTACTTTGTTATTTCGCTTTCATTGACAGCTAATATGTACAAAAGCATAATTGTATTTATTTCTTTCTTTTAATTTCTGTGTATTTAAACACTAGTTAACAACTACCTAATTAGTCACATATCAGATCAAACAAGGGTAAATGAGAAATATGGAACTGACTAGATTGACATGAGTGGAATGTCACCTGGTGCTATTAGCTGATATGCTATGATTACTGTCATGTTTTAGCATCTAACAAGTCTCATGGCTCCAAACCTGGTATCATCTAAAAGCCACATAAATATTCAGTTTCCAACCCGATTGGGTCATTCTATACTTACTATTAATTGTTTAATACAACTACATGCAAGTAGAAATCACAACTCATGACATCCTTATACACCTATGGACAAATACATGCTCTCTAACATATTAACATGCACATCGTTTTCCATTGCTACTTTGTTAATTGGCTTTGATTTATAACTAAAATATGCACAACGATAATTATCATTATTTCTTTCTTTTAATTATTATGTATTTAAAGACTAATTAACAGCTACCTAATTAATTACATATGCATTTTTACAAGGGTAAATGAGCACTAGAAACTCGATAACAATGACATAGTTAACATGCCACTATCAAGGTATTCGGTCTAAATACTCATTGATTACAATATGCTAAACATATTTCAATTTTATATGGTTTCGTATATGCATATATAAATATCTCTTTTTCTTCATCTCATTATGTATCTGTGTATCCATAGATGCAATCATGCATATATCAATTTATGCATATATCTCACCATCTCTTTATGCATCTGTCTATATATGTATGGATGTATCTATGGCTACATGTATACATCAATTTATGCATATATGCACCTATGGATTGCATGCACACATCCATGTATATATGCATCTATCGATATCTTGCATGGATACATGTATATATGCATCTATGGACTCATGCACCTATGTATATGTCTTTGTCTCTGCCCATTTGCAGATGCATATATGCATATTTCTACACATCCATGTATCTGCACAGCGCTCTCTGTAACATATCTATCTCTGTCTATAACATATCAAAAGTTGTATGTTGACATACAATCATGCATATTGTCCATACATGCATATATGCATATATGCCTTCATCCATATTTCCATGTGTATATGAATACATCCTTTCATGTAGCATATGCATTTGTATCTATATGCAAATATGCATGGATCCATGTATACATGAATTCATTTCTCCATCTGTCCATGTAGTTTTGTCTTCTGTGTATACATGTGTCTGTCGATGCATTCATGCATATATCTGTGAATAGCTCTATGTATTTCTCTGTCCATGCATTTATTGTTTTCTAACGCATCAACATTTGCATTTTTTCGGTTTCATGACCTACCATATTTATTGTTTTCATTTTGTCTTTTTTTACAAGTTTTTGGTAATGCTAATCCGTCTTGACGTATTTGTTTGCATTCCTACTAGAGACGGTCTAATCACTCCAATGGTTACATATAAGATGTTGGCTGCTCAAAAACAAAATGTACATATATTTCAATATTTTAAATCTACATTACCTTGGGTGATTTCTAAGACATAAGTAGGGTGTTTATAGAAGCTTGTACTTAGTTTATTATCATCATATTCTGAATTGTGTTCTTCTTGGAAACTTTGAGAACTTGTCTCTTGAAACTGACTTACTATTATCAAGTATTTGTAGTATATTTCTTACTCTATTGTTTTATTGTGCAATTTGATTCATTACAAGTGGTATTACAGAATAATATAGGCACTATGAAGACAAGAAAAAATGATATATGTTATTTTAGAGTTCATTTTAGGAAGTGTATATCTCTCTAATTTGATAAATATTTTATTGGTTTTCCAATATTTTTGAAGGTCATATTCAAGTTATTGCAATATAAATTCTAAGGTAATATCCTTAAATATCATTATATATTTATATCTATTCTTCTCTTGTCGCATTTCGAGGAAGCTCAAGGATCTCAGAACCTTGTTCATACGAAGGAGAGTGAGAAATGGGACATGAGTCTTTTTTCTGTGTTTGTATTGAGACACTCAGCCCTATGATGATTTTAAAAAGCATAACCAATAACAAACTAGACATTCTTCCACCCTTTGTTGGAAGAAATGATCACTTCATACCCTATCGATTCCATTCATTTCCATTTCTACCCTTGCACGTCCCTTTTTCTGAAATCAAATACATTTCAAAATCCATTTATATGCTTGTCTTGGATCACAGAAATCTGTTGCATTCCCTTTTTCATTCAATCCAGCTCCCTCATTCAAATTTTTATTTCTTGCATTTAATTTTAAGCGTATAACTAAAAAATGATAAACTCGTAACATTTACATTCCATTCATTCTCATATCGACTCTTGCATATCCTTGCCTCCCATATCAAATACTTTTCATAACTTATTCATATACCTTACTTGCATCTCATCATTCTCTCAATTCCCTCTCTTTGTTGCACATGCATAACTCATTCTTCTTTTTTACCCTCACATATCTTTATCTATCTATACCTCAAATGTACCTTCATCCATCACAACAAAATTCACACCATACCAAACAAAGAAAAAGATGAAGAAAATATCAAGGTTATGCAATTAAACACTGAGGGCTTTCAAAATAACTATCATAACATATACTTGTATTCAAGAGCTCTTTTCAAAACATTTTTTCTACATCCTGTTTATTGCAGATAACTAAGAGCACGTATGACAGTTTCTTGGAGACTAAAATGTATCATCAGATTTAACAAATATTTACATGTATACATGCATTCAAATGCATCATTAGATATCCTTTATACACTTGTTCAAAAAACACTAATGTATATGTTTCAAATGCAAATTGTTTCTGACATTTCTAACTTTATGCACATAGGCATATATAGATTCTTGTTTACGTACCAAATTACATGGACACATGTACACATCCATGCATGCACAAATGTTTACATGGATCCATGTATTTATGCATTCCTTCCATATATGCATTGGTGATAAGTAGTTCATTTTCCCTGTTTTCTTTCGTTTACTACTGCAAATGCAAGTTGAGTCTCATTGTGCTTTGATGCATTTAGAATGCTTTGATTATAAATTTCTATTTCTAATCGATTTTAGTGTTTTCCATTCAAATTTCTCGTTCAGATGTCAAGGATTCTTTTCACTCTTCTATGCATTCTGAGCACATGGATACATGTATACATGCATGCATGTATACATAGATGGCTCAAGCATTCTTACAAATCTTTAAGATTATTTGCATTTAATAATTCAAACAAAAAAATAATACATTTTTGCTTCCTGAATCAGATCATAAAGTACATTTCTTACTGCAAATGTATACATACACACATGTAGAAATACAAGTATTCATTGGTATATCTATCAAAAAGTCCACGTATTTATTTTTTTCATAGTATATGCATAACAACTTCTACTTTGTTTTCTCTTTTGACTCTTGTATCCTTAAATATCATTATATATTTATATCTATTCTTCTCTTGTCGCATTTCGACGAAGCTCAAGGATCTCGGCACCTTGTTCAGTACGAAGGAGAGTGAGAAATGGGACATGAGTCTTTTTTCTATGCTTGTATTGAGACACTTAGCCCTATGATGATTTTAAAAAGCATAACCAATAACAAACTAGACATTCTTCCACCCTTTGTTGGAAGAAATGATCACTTCATACCCTATCGATTCCATTCATTTCCATTTCTACCCTTGTACGTCCTTTCTTCTCAAATCAAATGCATTTCAAAATCCATTTATATGCTTGCCTTGCAATCACACCAATCTGTTGCATTCCTCAGAACACGCACTTACAGAACACAAAAACAACACACGCAAAGTAATAGAGATGCATAACAAGTAGCTTAACTCTATATTAAATGACCAAAGTACCCTGGCCACACATGGCCACCAAGCCATTCCAGCGCCTTCACCTCGAGCCAGATGTCATTTAATGCATTTAATTTGTATTCATGCATTACGTACGTCTACCCGCCAGTTCTATAAACTATGCCTTTGCTTAAATTTATTTAATCAATTTATGCGCTCGCATTTTCCTAATATTTTAATGCATTTAATTTGCATTCGTGGATTACGTACCTCTAGCCACCAACTTTTAAACTATACCTTTGCTTAAATTTATTTAATCAATTTATGCATTCAAATAGCTCTCCAAATTCAAACTATACAAAAAAATAAGTAATATGTTAAATGGCGAAATGTGATTGGCCGATGCTACCAATTAAAAGCATTTCGGGCGAATGCATAAGTATTCCTGCCATTCCATTCATTCTCATATCCAGGCTCGCATATCCTTGCCTCCCATATCAAATACTTTTCATAAGGCATTCATATACCTTACTTGCATCTCATCATTCTCTCAATTCCCTCTCTTTGTTGCACTTACATAGCTCATTCTTCTTTATTACCCTTACATAGCTTTATCTATCTATAGCTCAAATATACCTTCATCCATCACAACAAAATTCACACCATACCAAACAGAGGGAAAAATGAAGAAAATATCAAGGTTATGCAATTAAACACTGAGGGCTTTCAAAATAACTATCATAACATACAATTGTATTCAAGAGTTCTTTTCAAAACGTTTTTTCTACATCCTGTTTATTACAGATAACTAAGAGCACGTATGACAGTTTCTTGGAGACTAAAATGTATCATTAGATTTAACAAATATTTACATGTATACATGCATTCAAATGCATCATTAGATATCCTTTATACACTTGTTCAAAAAACAATAATGTATTATTCTTTTGTTTCAATCATAAATGTTTTTTGTATATCTTTCAGATGCAAGTTGTTTCTGACATTTCTAACTTTATGCACGCAGGAATATATAGATTCTTGTTTACATACCAAATTACATGGGCACATGTACACATCGTTACATGCATAAATGTTTGCATTGATCCATATATTTATGCATTCCTTCGATATATGCATTGCTAATAAATAATTAATCTTTCCTGTTTTCTTTCATTTAATACTGCAGATGCAAATTGTTTCTGACATTTCTAGCTTTATGCACGCAGGCATGTATAGATTCTTGTTTACATACCAAATTACATGGACACATGTACACATCCATGCATGTATAAATGTTTACATGGATCCTATTTTTATGCTTCCCTTTGATATATGCATTGCTAATAAGTAGTTTCTTTCTCCTATTTTCTTTCATTTAATACTGCAAATGCAAGTTGAGTCCCATCGTGCTTTCAGACTCGTTCAAATGTCGGGGATGCCTTTCACTCTTGTCTACATTATGTGCACATCGATACATGTGTACATGCATACATGTATACATAGATGCCTCGAGCATTGTTACAAATGTTTCTCTCTCAATAATTTCAATGCAAAGTGCTATAAACATGTGAATTATTTAAGTGTAGCTACATTTTATCTCAGGTAATAAGGTTCTTTATATCTTTGCAAATTATTTTTTGTTTAATATATATACACAAAAAAATTTATTCGTATTACGTAAACAAGATTAAGATCTTATTTATAACAAAATCAATAGCTTTCTAATGATTCATCTAAGAATTTATTGTAATATTTATTTGACTTATTACATTTTAATAAATCAAATTATTACATTTTATTCTCAATGCAAAGTGCTATAAACATATCAACTATTTTAGTGTAGCTACATTTTATCTTACGTAATAAGGTTCTTTGTATCTTTGCAAATTATTTTTTGTTTAATATATATACACAAAAATATCTATTTGTATTACATAAACAAGATTAAAATCTTATTTGTAATAAAAACAATAGCTTCCTAGTGCTTCATCTAAGAATTTATTGTAATATAATTACATTGTTTTATACACAAAAATATGTTTTCGTATTACATTAACAAAATTAAAATCTTATTTCTAATAAAATCAATAGCTTTATATAGAACTAACTTTCATATTAAATTAAAAAAAAGATTAATTGATCTTAAAAAAGTTTACAAATACACATTACACTAGCACACTAAACATAATTTTATTTACAAATAGACATTGAAGCAAAAAAAAGAAGTATGGTAAACTTTGTTTGAAAATGCATATAGATATGTGTCTATATGCAATAATGCGGGGACATGTAAAAAATGCAATATTTTTTGGCCTCTAGACACATGTTTTTGTAAATTGTTGCAAATGATATTTGATGCTTTCGAAATATTCCTACATCAAAACTTTGTTGGAATTGAAATGACTAATGAATTTATGGGGCGAAAGGTTTATTAAAAAAAAAAATTAAAAATTGTGCATTGTTCATAAGTAGTTTATTTCTCCTGTTTTCTTTCTTCTAATATTGCAAATGCAACTTGAGTCTCCTCGTGCTTTAAGACTTGTTCAGATGCCGACAATGCTTTTCACTCTTCTATGCATTGTGTGCACGTGGATACATGTATACATGCATGCATGTATACACAGATAACTCAAGCATTGTTACAAACATTTAAGATTACTTGCATTTAATAATTTAAACAAAACAACAATACATTTTTGCTTCCTAAATAAGATCATAAAGGATGTTTCTTGTTGCAAATGTGTACAAACTCATAAAATTACAAGTATTCATTGGAATATCTATTAAAAAGTCCACGTATACATGGTGCCCAAATATACAATTTTGGGACCACGTTGCCCATGGACCCTAAACATTCCACGCATTAATGCACCATTGCAAATTATTTCAAACTTTCCTACCTAAATTTAATACATTTATATTCCTATCTCCTATCTAGTTCCTTTTTCTCACTCATAGCTAGATGTTTTTTACCTCTCAGCAGGAACTCGACGCTTGCGTCACTTGTTAGAAGCCATAACTATTATGCTTGTCATTAATGATTCACCTTTAAATTTATTATTTGTTCTAAATCCCAAGAAGATAAAACCACCATACAAAAAAAATCCTTTACCATCTCACAACACAAATCCTACTCTTGTATTTCTTATATTCCCATGACAAACAACATCAAAATTAAGTTTCACAAAGCCCAATGGAGGAGGGACCTAGTGTTCCCTAGATGAATTTCCTTATCTTTTATAGATTATACTTCCATAATTATTAGCTTTTACCCCATGAATGGGGGAGTATATTTTCTAAAAATTTGAAACTTGAATGTAAGAACATTTGAAGCATTAGCCACATTATGAGTGCTAGAATTTTTCTCTTATTTTTCACTACTCTTTTGAATTTAATTTTCTTTTATAGCTTTGAGGTGTGCAAAGGTATGTAAAAAAATGATAAGAACCAAAATTGACTTCTTTTGAAACCAATAATTTTAATTTGTCATATTTCACATGATTACACATCAAAAAATGAAGTATAATTGTTCAAATACACTTTGTTTTGAATAGGTGACAACAATGTTTTGACAAAAACACTTTGTAGCTCATCATTAAAAAGTCAGTGTTGCATCTTAGAATAAAATGATTGAAATATGATAGCATACTCGTGAATATTCTTAGTAGACCCTTGCAAATACATTTGAAACTATAGTTTTAAACTAATTTTACTTTGAAGTAACACATAAACCTCTTGGCCAACTTTGAAAATATACAAATAGACTCATGAGGGAAAGAAAAGAAAATAGATATCAAATGTATATTAAGGTCACCTTTACCATTTTATGTCTCAATTTAAGGATGCCACAAACCTAACAAATAATATAAAGACCAACATCTTAGAAACAAAAAGAATATAATGTGTATCAATAAAATCATTATTAAGATCACCTTTATCATTTTATATCTCAAATTAAGACACTACAAACTCAATTAATAACAAGAGCTGTAGGGCAGCGAAGTTCTTGCCAAAGATTGGCAGAACAATTTCGGTACGTAGACTGGGTGTTATATGAAGCAAATTTGAGTCAGATCAAAGCACCTCTGCTTTCAAGCATGTCAACTTGGGCTATGGATTAGAGATAGAACATTGATAAGAAGAAAGAGTTTATCTAAAGGTCAATGAAATGAAAACTGCTTGGAACATGAATTATGAAGTGTTACAATTTTCTTGTTAAATCTACATGATATAATATGAAATTAAATATAAAAGACGTGAAAGGCAATAGCTATGTAGGGCTTATATGACAAAGGGCAATAATAGTGTACAGTAGTAGCTATGAAGGGAAATTCCAAGCCATTATGTGAAACCATCTATGGTCACTTAGCAAATTTGCAACATTACCTATGTAGGATCATGAGCTCTGTGTTGAGGGTTTTTAGACAAAACTTAGGATTGTGTGCTTGTTGTATTCTTTAATTAGTTGTCTTGCTTTACCTTTTTAGTTTTATAATTTTGAAGATATTTGTTTATGTTGCTTTGAACAATTTTGAGATAATGATCTATCATATATTACAATATTCTCAGTTCTAGCTATGCAAAATTTTGGTGCCTCTCCTTTTCCTGCTTATGAACCATTTTTTGATTAGAAGAATGAGAGATCCATGATATTTAGACAAAGAATGCTAGAAGCTCTGCCAACATTATGTAGTAGGTTTTGTTATTTACCTGATGCGATGGTATTCTATTTGTGTAGTTACTATAGACTCATCTTTGTTTTCATTTTATGACATGGTGCAAATTATATAATGAACTAGATATGATATTTTAGCAAACATCCAATCATATTTCACATTGAAGTTCCACATTAAGATATTGCAAGTCTTGGTTATTTTACCTATTTCTATGTTTGTATCTGGCCCCTCAAAAATTTGACTTTGAAATGATATAGATGGAATACTTTCATAGTGCCCATATTTGTTTTCATCTTTCACCCAATCACCCTTGTAATATTGGGCCAATTCATTTAAATGAGGCCACTGCTCTAGGTTTTCACTCAACCACAATACAAAAATGATATTAAAAAGGCATGGGAACACATTATCTACTCAAGATGTATAACAATTATCACATTTTTAGACATCTAAATTCTAACTTCAAGTATCAAATTCAAACATAAAACTATAAGTAGCTATCAACTTTTGGAGATTGTTCCATATAAATCCAAAGAGTTACAAGCTTTCCCAAATTGGATTCCCAGTCATCCAGTGAAGAGTAAATACAAATGCACATGGGTAACAATACATTCATTAACTATAGGCAATATCTAAGTGTGGGTTTGTCCCCACCTTAGAAAAAGAAAGAGGACATAATATTTTAAGCTTAAATGCACTGCATAACTTACACCTTGTATGCTATAAATTCATATATTCTTGCTCACCATAGAATTTTAATAGGTTGTTCTGTCACCTAAGATAAAAAGCCTCTCTCTTTAGCTAAGAGAACCAAAATTAAAAAAATCCAAATAATAGTTTGTACATGCCAAATAGGGACAAGCCTTCAAGTATTTGTGTATCAACCCCTAAAGAATGGAGAAATTTTCAAACAATGCATATGTTTACCACTTACAAAATAAATCTATGTAATCCTATACCAAGTATTATGAGTAGTGACACTACAAATCTTTGCTAAAATTGAGGTAGATTTTGATCATCTATGAAATTCCCAACTCATGATTCCTTCCTTTATCATGTATACAAACATATGGGCAACAAATGTTTTATATAAAATATTAGATTGCTTCAACTAAACATTCTAAACACTTAGCTTCAAATTTGAATACAAAATAGTAAAAATCTTACAATTCCCCTTTAGCACACCAGGACCTAATCACACTTTGATGAAAAAACATTTGTTTTGTTGAACCAATAGTACTTGCCATTAAAATTAGACCATAAATAAATGCAAGAGAATGAACCACAAAAAGCACATAAATAATTCGAGCAAATTTATGATAACGAAGATTCAGAATTCTTAGTCAATAAAAAAAATTATGATTAACATATTTACACATGTTAGGTCTATTGTGAAAATAATCCAAAATAGTAAAACATATATGTCTTTGTTGATATGCAACTTTCAAACTTGAGAAGTCTTAGAAGTTTTCTTTAATGCCCTTCTCCTTGTCCTTCAAAATATGTTACACCCAGTCTCTTAGTTACAGGTTACTTTTACTTTGTGAGTAAATATGATGATAAATGTGAATCAGAACTTTAATATGCTCAATAGGTGAATGAAATACTGAAGGTGCATTATGATGTTATTATTGAAGGAAATATTATGTTCTATACTGATGGGAAATGTGATGAGTAAATATGTATTACAATGTGAATGCTTTGATGATGCAAATGATTTATGATGTTATTGGATTTTATGTGAATGTCTAACTACCTATGTGATGTACTAAGTTGAATGCAGGAATATGTTTGAACCTCTAGATGAGAGGGGAAGTATCACTTTGGAGAGGAGCTTGGTATGGTAGCCCTAACATGCCTACTTGAGCTAACACACACTCATGATCTAGGATGGTCAAACTTAGTCAAGTTAGATAGGGATTTGGTAAGTAAACCCTTAGTCTAAGTATTGGATAAGTTGGGGAGTTTTGTATGGTCGTCTTTGATTGGTTATGATTTTAGTATTTGTTTCCATAGTTGGTTCTTTGGTTGATTTGCATGTCTAGATCTTTATTTTGAGTTGATTTCTTCTTTTTGTTTTACTAATCGATAATTATATATATTGTAATGGCGTGAATTTGAAACCCTTGCAAAATTCCATGTTTATGCACCTCCTACCTTAGACAAATTAAATCTAATGATGTATTCCACATCCTTCATTCGCCTCCCATCCACTTGGAAGATGTTTTTAGTGTCGGTGGAGGATATTCTATCAGGGACGTTAACGCAACACGTGGACATTTGCGCGATGCACTGCCATCCTGAAAGGATTCCTACCTTTGGATTCACATAGGCATTACAACTCTCCATTGGTGATGAAGTGTAATGTTTCTGCACCCTTGACCGACCTTGAACAACTCCTCTACCTCCAATTTCATCTTCAAATTGCTATCTCATTCATTCTCTTCAACTTCTTGGTCGTTCAGACATTGGACAAATCTTTCTTCACTCTCTTCATGGCATTTTCACAACATTCTCATCTCCATTGAAGCAACAAGTTGGTGTTTTGTGGACTCAAACTTTTCATTGTTGTAGCAACATCGACATTTGCAAGCTTGCAGGCTCACTCCTCTCATTTTCCTTGAGTGCACATGGTTGAAGGCGATATTGTTCCATTCTCCATTCACTTAGCATCATTGTATTATTTTCATAGCATAGTGCATAGTACTTCCATTTTCAATATCTCTCTTTATCATATTTCTCTATCATTGCTATAGTAGCTATCTATGGAGGTGGAAACACCAAAGCAAGGGACTGATTGTAGTAGTCCTCTATACACAACCCCAACATTTTTTTGTCTTATGTGTGTAGGTTGCTCGTGGAGTGAATACTTTGAAGATATCAACTCGTGGGTAGGAAGGTGCGCTTTCCTCACCCTCTTTTTTGTCAATCCATATATTACATCAAGTTAAAGCATTCTTCTTGTTATTTAGCTATCTAGTTGCTTTTTTGCTTTTTGTTATTGCATTGAATCGTATTTTTTAGGTTGTTAGTAGGTTTCTTTAGTTCTTAGACTATACTTTACACTTGTTGTCCATATAGATGCTAGTGCGTCGCACTGTCATCTATGCCCCATGTTGGGGTCCTCTAGTAGTGAGCTACCTAATTTGTAGTATGGATTCTAGGGACTCACTCACCTGACTTCCTGAAACTCTCGGGTTGGAAAAAGGAAAGAGGTAGATCAGTTGTCCTTCCTTTTCACCATTTTAAACTTCAAACCTATCTTAAACAATCCCTTAGCATGAGGTAGATTAGGGCAGTTGATTATTCTAGACCCTCCCATGACCTAGAGTCCTGAGCAGTCGATCCCCCTCCTCTACATTTTGGTGAACCCAACGAGAACTGTTTTCGTTCCAGTTTGTAGGGTTGAAGGAGTCTTCTCACGTGTTATAGGTGTGTGCGTTGTAGGGTTCCTAGCCTTGCAACCCAACCTACGACCCCTAGTGGCGTAGCTAGAAGAGTCCCTAAACATCATGAAGCAAAACTTAGAATAGGTCATTATCTAATTGTTAAACCTTTGGGGGCTTATGAGAAAGTCCTTTCTAGTGTACGTAGAAGATGGCTTCTTTCATGCATCTTCCCAACCTGTATGTGTAGCTTGCGAGTGGGTCTCCTGCTATAACCTTTCCCTCATAAGATTTGTCGATGAATAATAATAGAGAACCCTCTCCTTTGTACATTCCCACTCATATCAATGAGAATACCGTGATTGGTGTTCTCATTGATCCTATGTGTTGGGTTAATGTTATTACAAAAGAGATTATGTTATTAAACTTCTTACATAAGGATGGGTATGAGTCTAAAAGCACTATACGTACACATGATGGGATTTTTGTCCCTCCCATCAGTTCTATCATGCTTTCAGTACTGGTTGGGCCCAGGACCGTGAATGCTCTTTTTGATATTATCCCATTGTTCAACTTGTTCATGGTGAAGCTAGGAATTCCCTGGCTAGTTTCTATGAATGCAGCCTTTTTTGTGATCCATAAGTGCTTGAAATTCTCTCATGAGGGCTCTATGCACGTTGTGCATGACACCATGTACAAACCCCTGGTGTCACGTGTGGCTTATTCATTAGATCACTTCTAGCCTACCCTTATTGGTCTACTTCCTCCCAAGATGAACCTGTTGTATCGTACTTACGTAAAATACAAGAATTGGGGCATAGCGTCGAAGGTGACCTATCCTCCTTCTCCCTGTGCTATTTCGGTTAAGGCTTCTATGATAGCATAGCATCAGGCTATTGTTGCCTCCTAAAAGGAGAAGGATAAATCTACTCAGGAATTGCCTTCTTCATCCTCTGCAGTTCCACCTATCTCTACCTCTCACCCTGCTGCAGTACCCTTGACTTCCACCCCTATGCGTCTCTTGGGGAGTCTGATGGTGCTCACTTGGTGAAAGGCCAAGCGTCAGGTGTTTAACCTTTCTGTCTTGCTCATGGTTCCTCAACCCATCCTATATGGTAAGGGGAAGGGTCCCCATGGAGTCACCTCTATGTCTCGACCTCTACGACCTCCTACTACTCTTGCCCCCAGGGTAGCAAATGGGAAGAGGCCCACCACTGAGGCACTTGAGTATGCTTCTCCACTGATTGCGGTATTTGTTCCTACATCTCTTCCTATTGTCTTTGTCCATGAGTCACTCCCTCTGCTGGAAATGACTGTGATCGATACTTCGATGATAGAACAAGAGCCTCATGCTCCTCCTCAAGCTATAGCCTCTAGCTCTCACAGCCAAAGAAACTTCCTTGCACGTGAGTGTAAGCGCCAGAGGAAGGCTCTAGCTATTGAGCAGGCTGATTTGTAGGAGGAAGGGGAGCTAATAGCTCCTATTTTGGTGTCTTCTATTTCCTCTTTCGCTCCTTTTGCTTCGGTTCCTGTCGCCTCAATCTTGCTTCCGGATCCCCTTGCGAGCATGGATGACCCTCACCCTTAAAGGGTTCAAGTGTTCATTTCTCCCTCGGTTGGGCCTGCTCTCCTAAAGTTCCTTCTGAACATCCCACCTTTTTCTAAGCCCGTGGATATGCCGAATATCTCAGTGGTGTCTAATGCAGTTTTCTTTGCTTCTTCCTTGCCTTCTGCTTCATTTATGGGGATCTCGCATCCTTCGATGAAGCATAAGTTAGAGAACAACCCTACTTCTAATGAGGGTCAGAAGAAGGGATCACCTTCTTTAGAAGTTGGTTCTATGTTGGCTTACATTGGCTTGCATTGTCTTAGTGACAAAGGAAGCCCTGATGTCCCATGAGTTTGTCACTACCCCGAGTCTTTCGGTGAGGTCAACAATGGATCTCGGGCGCCTCCTTCATCACCCACTTAGTTGACACATGGAACTCCTGTCAAGTGCATGTTCAACTCAGTAGACAATGTCCCAGCTTTGTCGATGATTTTTGTAAAATCAATGGCGTTTACCTCATAGGCGTTGAGCGCAGAAGACCTCGAGGGGCCCTTTTCCTTGGCTCTTGTCATAGGAGAGTCAGAGGGTGCTCCCCTTGCTATCTTTCCCTTGTAGGCTCGTTCACCTTCCCCTTATAATGATCTATATTGGGAGAATGACAAGCTCTTGGTTGATGAGGACTAGGAGAGCACCTCTTCTTTATTTGTAGATAGATTTGTGTGTGTTGTGTCTCCCCCGTGCTTGTTTTGTATGTTCCTGGAGGACCCTTGTGGCGCTATTATCATGGGAACCAACATTTGGAGGTGGCACCATATAAAAAAGAGTTTGGAATGCTTAAGAGGTCTTCAAATTCCCATAAGCTTGCAAATAGAATAGAGACTTAGTCAAGTGAAAACTTGGCAACATTTTGTAAAGGAATTCAAATCAGGAAACTTGTGTTGAGCTTGTTGTCCCATATATCAAGTCGAATCAACCATTTAAATGGTGAGGACCGTGATGTGTTGCAAACCTGTGTGTTAGACTAATGAGTCATTGCATGAGGTTAGAAAGGTGGCAAAAATACTAACATGTTTATAGCCTTCAGTTTCTCACAAATTAGTATAAATAGAGGTGCCCATTCTACCAAATGCTACACTTATCATTCTAATTATCTTGATGCTATTTTGCTACGAGTTGAGAGCTTGTGAGTTGAGAGTTATTTTGGTATATCGTATTTGTGATTATTGTGAGATTTAGTGATAACTTAGAAGAGGATAGTCAAGTGAATCTTGGAGGAGGTATCAATCAAACTTGAGGATTCATACTAGGAAGGAGTTTAATCAATTGGAGCATTATACATGCATGCTAGTTTCTATACCTTTGTTGTTTATGTTCGAAAGGATAATTAGTTTTATTACTATGTTGGAAAAGATTGCTTTTGAATAATTTGTGATGTTTTTTTATGATTGCATGATTCTTGGTTGTGCTTTATGTGGTAGAACCTATCTCAAGTAGATGTGTATGTACCCTATATATGGGGGTTTGTATGAACATAATGTATTTATACTATACATGGTATGTCTATACTTGTTTGATTACTTGTATCTCCTTAAAAGTAGGAAGAGAGTCTTATCCCTAGGGCCAGGGTATAAACTTGATGAATATATCAATATTCAACAATAGGATTGATAAAATGTATTATATGATTATGTTATTTTGATTAAGGGTCTATTCCTATTCACAAAATTCAAGAGGACATATATTTTGGCAACCCAAAGCCGTATTGAGAAGAGGACTTGAAGGTGCGGAAGCACAAACCCTTCTCAGATTATTATCCTCTAGATTATATTTAAATATAGTGAATATTGTAAACATGAGAATATTTTAGGTATATGGAAAGAGAGGTTTTGTGATTGGTTTATGACCACTTGATCTTAATATCACTTTCATTTGAAGCCCTAGGTTTAGAATAATTTGTTTGGTTGGGTTGTTTATTTGATCATTGATTAAAGCAAATGGGTTGGGATAAACCTATAAGAACTAATTGATCATTTTTTTGGTGTTTATATCTTTGATTGAGGGTCATTTATTGTTGAAGTTTATACTTTTGATTGAAGTCATTTATTGAAGAGATTATACCTTTGATGGGATTCATTTAATTGTTGATATATTATTGAATAAAGACATTTATTGTTGAGAATATACTTTTTGAAATAGAGTAATTTGATGTTGTCACATTATGAATATCATATGGTTGAATAGGGTATTCCTGGGGTTTTTTTGATCCATGGAAAAGGGGATAACCTATATATTTTGAGACACTTAGTAGTTAAGTGACTTTGATTATGAGATGTTATGTGGGTTATTCCTGGGATTTGTTCGATCCGTGGGAAAGGGGGTAACCTAGATATAGAGTATAATGGTCATGTAAAACCAAATCAATCTAGGAAGGTGGGTGAATGTGTAGCATCCACTCTAAGTTCAGGGTGATGAAAACTTTGGCCAAAGTAGTGTAAGTAGCCACTGTTTACACTATCAATTTCACTATGATTCAAGATTACGTACTAGGCATGGGATGTTCGTACATGTAAGTTGTAACCATTATATGTCAGTATAAAAACGTATATGACACAACACCAAGCAGTAGAGGCTATTGTTATGTGGTTACCAAACCAATCTCTTCGTCAAAGGGTAGGGCCATCTTACCAATTAGGTAGATGTGTGGGGGACCGCAATAAGTCCGTGGTTGGCGGAAAAGCGCTTGAGTGATGCTTCTCCTCATTAGTTGGAGGCTAAGATTTCAGGGGGAATTCTTGGACCATTGTACTTTATATATTATGTAAGCTTGTTTAAGCTATGTATGTAATTTGTATCCATCTCTATCAAAATTACGAATATGAAATGTCATATAGAAATTATGTATCATCATTATTTGAATCAATGAAAGGAATTCTTTTGTATGCAATGGGAAAGTTTGAATTATGTTTCAAATGTGCATTTATTATTCAAAGGAAAAGAAAAAAATTATGACTCTTAAAGGTTAGATGCATAAACTATTCACTTGTGGGTAAAACATAAACATAATTACTATGTAGAACAATGGGTATGTTACAATATTTTTGGTTTCTCTATTCCGTATCTTGCAATGAATACCTCGCTATAATCCATAATCAACCTATTGGTAGGTAATGTTTGTGTGACATGTTCAATCACATGGTCACCCATAATGTCAATAAATGGTCAACTGTAAATCTTGGAGGTGTATGTGCAAGAAAGCATAAGCAGTGGGTAACAATGAGGCCAGTAAAGTAGGATTAAATTTACTAACTCCATCTGATTGTCACTCTTGAAAGCACATTAGAGTACCATGTCCATTCTTTGATTTTGATTTTAACCTTCCCATTAATACAATTAGCTTTGTCAAATTGAACCCCTCATCCATACCATGATTCATCATCGATAAAACTCAAAAGTGTTAATTCTTGACATAATACATTTGATTTTATGAATGTTTGTAATTCTTCATTTAGATTTGTTGAAATAGATAACATTCCGCATAGACACAAAAAAATTGAGCTTTCTATTATTATACATTTTTCATAATTATATGAAATATACTTGAACTTGAATTAATAAATCAAATACAAATTCACTTACCCTTTTCGCTTAACTTCAGTGATAAACACCATTCTTCCATTGATTTTTCTCTACTATTGATTGCTTGTTCAATAATATATGGTTGGACAGTTCATTGTAGCAGCCTCATAGCTAATATTAGTTGTTGTTACTAACATAATTATGTTAAAAATGAAATAAAATAAACAAAAATGATCTAGCAACATAAAGATTCCAAAAAAATAAAATTCATTGAAACCTTGGCAAGCGACTTACCTAAAAAATTTGCACAAATTGTGTCACAAAAAGAGACACAAAAGTTTATGTTTATGTTTATGGTATAGGAGAGATTTTTTAGGAGTTTTGGGTTCAATTCTAATTGTTCTTCACTTGGCTTGCTCATGCTCTTCGAAGAAAACCTAAAGAAGGGAAAGAACTAATGGAATAATAAAAGTCGACCAAAGCTAAAATAGAGATAAATCATAAAACTCAAAACAAGGTAGTTCATGAAATTTATCTGCTAATGGTTCCAAATAGATTTGTAGGATTAACTTATGAATTGCCTAGAAACTAAGAATAAACACCATCACACATCTATAAAAATGCTTAGAGCAGAGGCAATTCAAGCATCATCAACCACCACAAGAAGGCTCACTACAACCTTTACAAACACCCAAGGCCAATGTACCTCCATAGATAGACAAAATATAAGTAATGCTTAGTCTTCCTAGTGACACAAAAGCAACTTTTTACAAGGGTGGTAAAAGCTAGCCCAAGAAATATTCCTCAACATAGCGAGCCAATAGGCATGGTCATATCGAAATTGATAGAATGCAATTCAACATGACATTCATATTGATATTAACAACGTTAAGCAGAATGGCAAGGCAAACAATTTTTCTGCTAGGCATGGAAAAATACTAACATTATATGCCAAAAACTAAATATTTTGATTTTTTTGATAGTAAATAGATGACTCAAGTCTTTGTGACATTTAACCAATAATGGAATCCATAAACAAGTACAATCAAGCCCGAATGTGTATAACATAATCAAGAAATAAATCACTGCACATTGAAATTTGCAATTGTTTACAGACTTCTACATATTCTAAAAAAGAAAATATTACTAATGAAGACTTGAGATAGGGTATTAGCTAACTCAAACATCATATTCTGCTTCATTACTGTTGTTTATATTAAAACATAGAAATATCATGTACAATATCTCAAATATCACAGAGTCAACTAAAAAAGCAATTACAAACCTCATGCAACTTCTTTTTGCATCCTCTTGATTTAAGTGGGAAACACCTTAGCATAAAAAAGAGCCTACAACAATAGCATTAATGCTTAAAATAAGAAAGGAAATAGAGCAATGCTAAATCATGTTATTCCACCCACACTTTTACCATAGGAAATGCTATATAGAGACCGATGCTATATTCCATTACCTTCCTCCATAAATCAAGAAACTAATCACAACAAACAAAGACATAGCTGCAGGCATCATGTGCATCTAAGTTAGAGAAACCCTTCTATACTATAAGATTCTCTGTAGTGATTGTGAATATAATTTGGTACTTCCAACAATAATAGAGGCAGGATGTACTATAGCATGTACCATGAATAATCACTATATGCTTAAAATGTAGAATGCTAAGCAACTAAACATTTCAAAATAAGGTAAACAAAATGAACATGCAAAGAACAATTTTCCAATTGCCCGAGAAATGGTGTTTTCGTCTATCCCTATATAAATGCAAACCTAATGTCCAAAAGAAGACACATCAAATTTCACAGCCAAGAAATAAACATTTTGGTAAACTACGTTCTTCACAACCATCATGTTAATGTATCATTATTAATCTAAGTACAAAACGAGAACACAAAAAAGCATTGATAAATATAGCTGTTGGTTTGGCTCTTGGATTTAAGTCTAGTCCTCCTGGTAAAGTGAAGGTTGCAACAAATGTAACCTGGAGAGAATGTTTTCCAAACACATATTTTAATGCCCTCATCATTGGCCATGGTAACCAATGTCCTACATACCAATCACGTCTTCTCTTCATGCAAACACTACTGCCATGCCAACTTGTAAACATAAGTAAAACCCTAATCGTTAATTGTTAGGGGAAAATTTGTAGCATGGTAGTGAAAATCCCTAAGCCCTTTAGGAACTACGCGCTCTCTTGCCTTGTGAAACTAGAATCCTTTGGAGTCGTTAATCGAGGCCAATAACAAGCCACCAAATTTTACAGTAGTTAACTTCTGAGCACATTTGCATCCCAGATTAACCACTATAATAATCCTTAAAAACAAGTGAATTCTAATTGGTCAATATAGCATGGATTAATCACTATTTATCGTTTGAAGCCTCCACTATAGTTCCCTCGACATAAACTAAAATATAGATCAAAATCTTAGAAAGAAAAAAATACTATATCTTAATAAAATCATCATAATTAATTTTATGAAACAAAATTCAACTTTATACTTCATTCTATCAAATCCTTTAATGTGTGTCCAAAATAGAAAGTACACTAGGAGTGGGAGCATGAAAGATAAGAAGTAAGGGATAAATAAGAAGAGATATGAAGGAGGAACAATAGCTTATAACCCCTACTCATGAGAGATGGGTTCCTCTGAATCATTACTCATGAAACATGGGTCAATGAGTTTGACTTGTAAAACTACACGGTTGAATCGTGATAACAATATCACAACTTATAACCCTTTAAAAGAATTATCACTTGAAGAAAAAAAAAAAAACCCAAAAACAAAAACATAATTGAAAATAAATTTTTTGTTATAATTTAACTACTGAAATCGAAGTGAATCCAAAAACGAAGGGGGAAAACCACACCTTGATTTTCTTGTCACAAGTATCATGTTATCGACCTCACATCACTCTTCAGACGGGGTTAAAAGTAGTGTGCCCATGCGAACGGGAGTCTCCCTATAAATTTAGATACGAACACTTAATCTGTTAGATAGAAGCAGGCAACACAAAAAGTTCGATCCGAGGAGACGCTCAAACGGGGAGCTCTGATGATATTTGGTAAGCCCTCAGATGAGAAGCGCTTTTAACAGTACAATGGTAAAGGAGTGAAGCTACACCGAACACATCCTTCGCAAACAGCAGAAACAAAAATAAAAATCCAGAGGCTTTAAAAACAGAAGGTTTGATTCTGGGGGAAGAACGCATGGGGCACGTGGGTTCCTCAGAGGATGCCCTGCTAAAGGAATTCTTTGCCGGAGTTAGTGAAGTCGAAAGAGACAATGAGGTTAACAGGTCCGTTTAATTTTAAGTGAAAATGTCCAGCTTTTCGTTTTGCAATGAGAAGCTACAATTTATTTAGAAGCCTTACTATTTTATTAAAATTAATTCATAACGGCTGCTTATTATTCGGCAGGATTGTGGCGTGCTTCAAATTAAACCCTTTTGAGCATCTAAACCTATCTTTTGATTCAAAGCCAGAGGATGTGAAACGACAATATCGCCAGGTACTTTTTTGGACTCGTTCTGGAATTTTTAAAATTTATTTTGTCCCTTTCTATGTTGAGAATTGAAAGCTCGGGCAGTGGGTATAATTTGAGATAAATTGGATGTAGGTTTTCTACTAGGGTACAATCAGTTGGTGTTTTGTTTTGTTTTGGCTAGAATTGTTATTTGGAAGCTCTTTTAAGTTGCTCTGTTATTTTCTCAAAATTCCGGAAGGCATGCGTTTTTTTAGCATATATAAGGAAGGGATGTTTATTGGGCAGTGACCTTGGCAGACGCCAATTTGGCACATGAGACTCTCTTATAGAATCATGCGGAGATTTCTTTCCATTTACTCTACATTGTTCGAATTTTGTATCTCTGGGCGTTAATCTCATGGCCAAGTCCAGGAGTTAATGAGTCTTGTCAACATAACCCAGCACGTTTCCAATGTCAATTGACCATGTTTCCAAGACCAGTTCTCTTCTTGATTGCTTGCACAATTTTCAATACTCCAGAATTTCAGTGACATGTCCTCGAACTATGGGGCTGCCTTTTGTGTTGTGTGGATTTGAACACGGGTCAGTCATTTCACTGGCGTTCCTGTTTACTGATATACCACAATCCTGCGACCTCACTGTGACACCATAGAAAGAAAAAAGAGAGACATTATATTCTTGCCCACAAATGGCCAAAGTAAACTGATTGGTAGCGAATTAAAAACATGAAAAATGAACTTAATTGCTATAAGTGAAGTAATCTAAAACAAAACAAGAGATCTAGATTCTAGACCCAAACTGGAAAACCTTACAAAAATCAAAATATACGAAAGCAATAAACTAAATTTTTTTCTGCGAAAGGAAGGTCCCTTGCTATAAAGTCATTGACAGAGCCAAGAGAAGGGTGTTTATGGAGAAACAGCTTCAGTTTGCATAATGGACAGAAGCAGAAGAAGAAACAACGTCCTTTTTGATCATCATAAAAGGTTAAATACAGAGTCTGATGATGCCCCTTAGGAGAATGGCCTGGGCTAAGGATCAACACATCACATAAAAAAATTTCTTTTGGAACTCTGACCATTTGGTAATGTCGCAAAAATACAATGAGGAAATCCTGCACAAAGCTTTAGTGTTCATTGAAGATTTTAAGTAGGTGTCAACTCAAGTACAACAGAATTTGTCAAAAGTGCAGCAAGAGTGTAAGGACAGGCATAAACAAGAACCTCATGATTCTTAAAAAGTAGAAATGGCCCACTGGCAACACATAATAGGAGAGATAAGGAACCAGAAGCCCTTTTAGGATGATGCTGATATACTATCTGGTACTTCATGAATTTGCTCTCAAGTGCTGGATCTGTTGTATTCACATCAAGTATATTGGTGTACAGTCTATTAATTCTAGGGCATTTTAATTAAAAATGATAAAAGCTTGGACTTTGGTCTATGGTGCGGTATGTTCCAACTGTGGTGTGGGAGTTGCCATTCTTTGATCTCAGCCTTATTTTTATTCTTTTCCTTTGGAATTGATTCAAATTTTTGTAATATGTAAGAAACTAACTTGGAATATGACCATATACTGGATTATTTGTATTTTATGTGCTATGTATAATAGTCTTTGTAAAACATTTTAGATTTCTGATTCATTTTCTAAAATAGCTAAACGTTTAAATTAAAAATTATATTTTTTTGCAAATCATTCTAATATAACATTTTATTAATTTATTTGTTCTTGATACACACTGAATATTTTTAATTTATGTTTATTTTTTAATCAGCTATCATTGCTGGTACATCCTGATAAATGCAAACACCCAAAGGCACAGGAGGCATTTACAGGTATGAGGATATATAGATTAATACAGACCAAGACATTCGTCTTTGTCTTTCATTTCACAAACAAATGGTTGTGACATTGTAATATAAACTACTGAAATATTTCTTACTTTCATTCTCATTGAAATCAAACTGGCGTTTTCATCATTACAGTGTTTCCATGTTGCTATTCTTCATAGTGTTTGATGCCTTGGCACTGTATGTATGATTGCTTACAACTATGTTTGCAATTCAAACTAATGATTTTATAGTAGTTTGCCTGATATATTGTACATAATGTATAATGTTCTATAAAAGCATTGATTTTTTCTCATACACAATACACAATGTTGTTCATAATAATATGGCAAAGAGGACAGGCAATCATAGACCTTAAGAGATTTTCCCCATTCTCTATCTTTTGAAATATCAGGTTTTTGTTTCCCTTTTTTGTTTCCTTTTTGTGTATGGTTGAGACATGGACCAAATACATCCGTTTTGAAAGGTCCTCATGAGGCCATAGGCAAGAATCATTGACATGCAATTTCCGACTGTTATTGGAAAATAATAATGGCTTGGTAAATGCTCATTAGCTTTTATAGGACATTTCAACATGAAAATTTCTCTAGCCAAAAGTAAATATAGTACATGCAAAGGTTTGTGCATTAGGGATTTGAATCTGTCATATGGTTTTTGTCCTTTTTATTTTGGATTCATCCCCATGCAACTATCTATAGGGAGTAGAATTCCAAAATACAAATATGCATGAGTACCAAAATGGGCTCGGACCATTTTAAATACATAGATGTCTTGCTTTTGTAGACATTTTGGGACTTCATTTTTATTTAGAATGAACTTATTTTCTTGTTGGACAAGATTTGAAGTAAACAAGGGTGTTATTGCTTGAGAATTCCCTTAAGCAGCCCTCCTGCTGACATCTTTTTCTAACATAATGGCTTGGTAAATGCTTGTTGGCTCATGAAAATGCCTCCTAGTTAGAAATAAATATGATACATGCAAAGGTTTGTGCACAAGGGATTTGAACTGCCATTTGGTTTTGGTCCCTTTTATTTTTGGATTCATCCACATGCAACTATCTCTTCTAGATAGGGAGTATTATTGCAAGATACAAACATACATGAGATCCAAGACAGACTTGGACCATTTTAAATACATAGGTATCTTGCTTTAGTAGACATTTTGGACCTTTAGTCTTATTTAGAATGAAATTATTTTTTTGTTGGATAAGCTTTGAAGTAGACAAAGGTGTTATTGCTTGAGCATCCCCTTAAGCTACCAACCTCATGACATCTTCAACATTTGTTACTTAACAATTATGATATTTTATCTACTGCATATCTTGTTAGTTGAAGTTCATAACAATGATAGTTGCTACAGTTAGAATATTGGCCTAGAGTTTTTGGATACTCATAGGTGGTCCTTGACTTTCCTTCAAAATAGGTCAATTTTGCATGTTTTAGAATGAATTTGAATCACATTGGGCTTTAGTTTACAACTTTCTATCTTATATCTTTGCGTTTGTTCTTGGCCTATAATTGTCTCTATGATAAAGAATTCATTTTAATGTCAAAGATTCTCCCTTTGCTCTATATTATTAGTGGTATTCATTACCTTTGTGCATGTGACTATTTGATCCTATACTTGTAATTTGTTGTTTAATCCTCATACAATTTAGCTACATGATTACATAAATGTGCTTTATTTTAATGGTCTGAATAGATCCGGAAAATTATCATAATCAATTTATTGAGATGAGTGGTACTTCTTAATTTATGGGACTAAAGAAGAGTTTAAGGCATGCTTTTAACATTATTAAGACAAAATTGGACAAGGGAGAGATGTAAAGGTAGATCTAGACTAGGGGAAACAAGTGCATTGGGTGTTTGGAGATGATTTAGATACGTGGGGCCACATCGATTGTAGAACAAGTTCTTAGTGATGGTATCAACTCCATAGGAACATAGTCATTAGTAACACATTTGGCCCTAGTTGAAATTGTAATAGGTTATGGGATAGTGGCTTGAGGAGGAGATCCCTCACCCTCGTGGATTTCGGGTTTCTCTAGGTCAATTGTTGTTGTCTACTTCATTTATGTATAGTATCCTCTCTATATTGATTGTACACAAGCTTCCATTCATGCTATTTGTACTTAACAACTAAGTTTCGGGTCCTAGTACTAGTTTGGGTTTGGGGGTTTGGTTCACGAGCTTGGTCAATTTTTTTTTGGGGTTGGGTTTGTGTTGTGTTTGTTACAAAAACATACAAAAGTTAGAAATATATACATATTTGCAGTAGAAATTAAGCTTAGAATACCACACATAGCATCATATATTGTATAATAAACAAAACCACTATAACAATAAAAATTATTACAATGTCAATTAGTCAAACTGAATTGTCATGATATATATTATATATTAAAATTAAAAAAATAATAATGTCAAGTGTCAACAATCAGTCATCATTGATCAAGCATCATCATATGGGTCTTCAAAATATCATTATCACCATCCATATTATATGATGTAAGTATTGGTAAATTAGAAGAACCACAAAAAATGCCACTAGCACTACCATTGACACTTGCACTCTCATGCTCATTAGTTGGCTTGTCTTTAACATCAAATGCAACAAGGTGGGAAGTGGAAGCATCCAAGTTAATATGCTTTGGCTTGATATCCCACTTCCTTGTGTCCCCTTCTTTGTCACTACTTTGTTTGTGTGAAAGGAGGCACAAGTATGAATGTACATACATTATGTCCTTTGCTGTTTTTGAGTGTAGTTGATTGCACCTTATTGAGTGGACGAATGAGTATGTGCTCTAATTCCTCTTAGATGTAGATGAACTAGCAACCTATTAAGACAAAATTAGAGAGGTAGAGAGTTAGAAAATTTAACAATTTAAATTGTAAATATAAATGAATCTTAAAGATAAAAGTTTTTTTTTAATAAAACTTGTGATAAAATTTTGATTGCAAAGAGGTTGTAGGTGTATGCATGATTGGCCATAGAAGTACCACAGACTATGAGCATTGGCCTTATACTTGTTAGTGTAGGTTTTTTTAATATTTTTTTCCTACACATTATTAAGCATACTTAGGTTATATGAGACATGGTTTATGTGAGGACACGCGGTGTAATCCATCGATTACATGTGTCGCTCTCACCCACACTTGGGTGGTTGAGTCTCACACCCTCTTTTGGCATTTTATGCCACCTCACAAAACCACTATCCCGTCTCTTTTTGAGTAGGTTATGCCACCTATTTGGAATTTTCCAAGTAGGCATAACGCCCACCTAATTTGGTTATTTGGGAGTTATTACCTCTCTTGAAATTATTTGCCCACACTATGCTATATATTCAACACTCACCTCTCCCTCCTATCTAGTCTAGATGAGCTCATATCAACTCGGTTAGTTCAAGAGAGTGTTGATGCATATTGTATCATTTTGAGTGTGATAATATCATTATTTTGTTATTGCACCACATTCCAACATTTCATCTTCTTGCTGCTCTCGTGTAGAAGGTCAATCTTGGTTTTGCAGGTGATCCTGGGTGCTCGAGTTCATCAACAACTTTTACATGGTATCAGAGTGTTCAGATTTGCAGGGCCTCTTCCCGATTTGGAAGAAATTCAGCATTGAGCTTTTGCTGGGAGCATTTTGAGCCAAAACGGATTACGCCATCGCGCTTAGAAGGCCCAAAAACCCCCATTTTCATATATATTTTGTCCAATTTGGACAATGTTGAATTTGGGGCAAAATTTCTTTGCCTAGAGACCCCTTGCACGCATATCAAGGTGATTTTTTTTAAGACTGCAGGAATCGGGTAGCACGACCCCCCCTTAAACTGCAGTGCGCTTGGTAAACTTTTTAACGTGACTGGCGGCGCTGGCGTGACACGACCTCCGATACCACGGGGGTGGGGGAGACTAGAGCTCGTGACCAACCTCCCGCAATAGGAAAGATTTAGCCAACCGAGCTAGGACCCCCGCCCCATCGAGGTGATTTTTTTTTTCAAAACAAAAAAAAATAATATTTTTTTACGCAGGTTTTTTCATTGTATTTTTTTTGCAAAATCAAAAAGCAAAAAATTTGAAAATAAAAAATCAAATTTGTTTATTTGAAAAGTTTTTTGAAAAAAAAAACGAACAAAAAATGAAAAATTGAAAAAAAAAGGGTTAAAAAGGTACTTGCACAGTACCGAGGTACTACGTAGGCCTTGCAGTGTCGTACTAGGAGGTACGCGGGCCCCACTACTGGGTCCTGCGCTCCTTAAAGGGTGCGGATCCTTTTCAAAAGGATGCCTATTTAATTTTTTAAAGATTTTTATTATTATTTAAAATTTCAAAAATTTCAAAATAAAAACTTCAAACCTGCGCCCATATTCGCCTCGACCTTTGCATCGTACAACTCTTGCGGCCTCAGATTATGTGCCTCTCCTTTTTTTGGTGGGTCTTCTGGCTGTTTTGCCAACTTTGGAAAAGCTTTAAATTAGTTGGTGATTGTTTAAATTTGGCGGGCAAAATATTCCATCCAACAAGCATATTCCGGTGGCTGGAGAATATTCCATTTTGACAGGCATATAACTGTCAAATTTAACATACTTGTTTGATGATGTCAACCTTCGTTAGCGGTGACATCAGTGCTCCTTTTGAAAATTTAGCCCCCCCTCTTCATTGAAATTTTTGATTTTGAAGGTCAACTTTGGGAGGCCCGTTCTCAGCAATACGGAGGTCTTTTCTTGAGATTTTTTTTGATTTGGGGTAGAATTTCATAGGCTTCGCAGTGGTGGAATGAGTTTTTGCTCAAGTGAATTAGATTTTCTAGAAATTCAATTTTCTCAACAGATCTGAAAGACAGTTCTCGTTTTTGGAACTTCAAATGGCTGTAACTTTCGCATATGACCTTAGATCGAGGTGATTCTTTTTTGAAAGTTGATATTTTTCCAAGCACTACACATTGGTGCTATTTTGAGGTTCTTATTCTAAGATTATTTTGTACTTTCAGTATTTGGGTCCAATTTTGAACATTGTAAAACTCTGGTAACAACTCCAAAATTGTAAACACACTAATTATAAAGTGACACCATCATATTTTTCTGGGGGGGATCATTGATTGAGTGATTTGGGGGGGTAATCTCTTGCCCTTGTTGGCTTATGTCTCTTGATTGGTCTATTGTGTGACTAAAGTTGAGGAGTTTAATATGGGCATCAAAACACATCCTACTATAATAAGGTTAAATCGATGGAACTTTAAATCTTGGTGAGATGGAATCCTAACACATTGTAGGTGGCTTAATCTTTTGCCATATCTCTATGGATTGGTTCCTAAACCTTCATCAAAATGGAAGAGAGTGGTGTGGGACATAAAGACAAAACATATATTGGGAGTAATTGGTTTTAGTTGTGATATTGATACACAAATGGTCACTGATGGCATTGAGATCCCTCGTGACCTTATGACCAAACTTTGGGAGATGTATGGAGACTCGAATGAACCTCCATTACCAGAGGATCCTGTTGCGGATTGTCTTGTTCCACTTGCAGAGTTTCGACCTATTGATGATAAAACAGCTGAAACACTTGCTGATTGGGAAAGGTATGGTAGTTTTGATGACACAAAACCTTCTCCTCATGCAGAGACATCTATTGAGACTTCAGTTTCTATGGATCCTAATCTAGATTTAGAGGGTTCATCTTCTTCATCTATGAGTCAACATCTTGAGGCTGAGGACTCTTGTAATCTAGCATTGGCAGAATCATCTAGTATTGTACCTGAGGATGCTCGTGATCCAATAGTTTTGGCTCCTTGTGATTTAGTGCAGCAGGACATACATTGTCTCTCAGATTTGGCTACTTGTGATGGCTTCTTGACAGGTATTTCAGTCTTGTTTGTGGAGTCTCATATTGCAGATTTGGGAGACATCATCAATAGCATTCATCTTCTCTTTGATGGAGATGATCCTTCTTTAGTTGTTGTGAGGGAACACTCTGACCCTCTTGTTCATTCTCTACATGATCATTCTTTGCAGTTTGGCGTGAGTGTGGATGCTTTTGGACAGCATTTGGAGGAGGCTTCTTTACCTTCAGAGGGGATATTCTTGTCTGTGGATTGTGTTCTACATTCATCTCTACTAGATTCTGGATTGACATCTTCAGCAGTGTGGCCTAGAACGCCTGTTTGGAGTGTGTCAACTTTCGACATCGACATGGCGACACTTGAGCAAAGTTCAGAGACATCATACATTTTCATCATTCTTCCTTCATATTCCTTTTAGGAATGGGAATATATCCTGCATAAATCCTTGGTTTTCTTTCTTCCTAAGGGGAGGAATATTGTTTGGCGATCTTGGATCATCTTCAACTTCTTGTGTCGAGCATTCACCAAAAATGCAGGAGATTCTACATTGGGGGACTATATGGTCTCTCTTCTTCTTCTTCTCTCTTGGGGGGGAGTTTTGTCCTACGGGTTTTCTCTTTCTCAGCTTTTGAGAGGTTTCATCATTGTACATGGATACCTAACATGGCCTTGTAGTCGGTACCCATCTTTGCATTGTTTCATCCTTTCACCCACCTAAGCTATGCTTAAGGGGGGGTGTTAGTGTAGGTTTTTTTAATATTTATTTTTCCTACTCATTATTAAGCATACTTAGGTTATATGAGACATGGTTTATGTGAGGAGACGTGGTGTAATCCATCGATTACATGTGTCGCTTTCACCCACACTTGGGTGGTTGAGTTTCACACCCTCTTTTGGCATTTTATGCTACCTCACAAAACCACGATCCTGTCTCTTTTTGAGTAGGTTATGCAACCTATTTGGCATTTTCCAAGTAGGCATAACTCCCACCTAATTTGGTTATTTGTGAGTTATTACCTCTCTTGGAATTATTTGCCCACATTATGCTATATATTCAACACTCACCTCTCCCTCCTATCTAGTCCAGATGAGCTCATATCAGTTCGGTCAGTTTAAGGGAGTGTTGATGCATATTGTATCATTTTGAGTGTGATAATATCATTATTTTGTTATTGCACCATATTCGAGCATTTCATCTTCTTGCTGCTCTTGTGTAGAAGGTCAATCTTGGTTTTGCAGGTGATCCTGGGTGCTCGAGTTCATCAACAACTCTTACAATACTTGTCATGAAGAGCATCAATACTAAAGTTGTTGGAGCATACAAAATCCATGAACTCAATCCTCACAACATTTTAGGATCATTGAAGAGTCTATGAAATGCTGCCTTGTACCCTTGGTTGACTTCAACATTGCTATATGGGTCAATTCTTGTTGACATAGAAAGGAGCTTGACACTATAATATTTGAGACATAATGCAAAGGCAAGAAGATGTAGCAGGGTGGTCATTTTGTTCCATCTCTCTTCAATAATTTTGTGTAGTTGTTTGAAGAAAGTTTCTTTTGGATCTCGCTCTTTTGCATTTATGATGGCTTTCATCTTTTTAATCATTGAGTTGATGCCATCATAAATCTCTTCCAAACAAGGCCTATCCATGTTGGTATAACAAATCATGTCATCTAGGATCATCCACTTAATATTTGCTGCTCTTGTAGTGCTAGACTGCCTCCATGTAGACCAATTTGGTTTGATAACCATGTTAGAAGGTGTGTCATGACCCTTCACAAGTCTCAAGACAATTGTGTTGGAGGCAAAATGGTCTCAATAACCTATTTGAAAATTTAAAAAAAATCAAAATTTGGAAAAATTAAAATTAAAATAAAATTGAATTTTTTACTAAAGTGATACATATTTATTAAAATAAATCTTATTGTCTCACTTACCTTCAACAACTTCAGTTTCAGGAATGTTTTGAATATGCTTTGTGACATATGGTGGTTGTTGATGAACATTTGGATCTCTTTGGCCTCAACATACACCTATTTGATCCAATCAATTTTGGTGCCAATTTTTTGTAGCATAAGGTTGAGGGAATGGACAACACAAGGTGTCCAAAAATGTGCGAATACTGCTTCTTAACCAATAACCTAGTCAATTACTCTACAATTTGTGGCATTGTTTGTTATGACTTGAACAACATTTCAAGGCCCCACTTTTTTGATGGCTATCATGAAAATGTGAGCAATAAATGCACCATTCTTCACCTCCCCTTCACAATCCGTTGCTCTCGAAAACATTGCTCCTTTAGGGGACATTGCAATAACATTGATCAATGGTTGATGTCATGCATCTTTCCATCCATTGGAAATGGACACTCTGTGTTGGCCCACGAATCCCTTATGGGCTTCAATGACTCGTTTCACCTCTTTTTCCAATAAGGTGCGACACACTTTTTCAAAACTTGAGCCCTTGTACCCTTTTGGAACCTCATTAATTACTTTCACCATTTGTTGCCAATATGGCAAACGAACAATATTGAAAACCAATCCACTTGCATAAAGACATCTCGCTACGTGTTTATCAACAATCTCTCAAGACTCAATTTTAGATTAATGTTGAATGATAAATATAGGGGCGACGATGTGTGAAGGTGACGGAGTGAAAATCTTCAGCGGAGTAGGCGAGGCGAATGCTAGGGTCGCGGCGACAGGTGGTGTTGCTAGAGCGGGCAAGAAGCTCGGAAAACAGGTGCTCAAATGGGGCTTTGGCCACGACTCTTCTTGGGCTAAGGCGGGTGGTGAGGGGCGGCGACGATACCAACTCCGTTCTGGTTCTTGCAGGGACGGGGTTCTGGATTCTCCTCCCTTTCCTACATCGCCTCCTGTAATGTCCCTTGCTAGTCAGGTATTAGTGGACATTACCTCTAGCCAATTTTCGGGTTCCTGTTGGCTAGGAGGTTCAGTTAGGGGACTCAATTCTAGTTGAGTTGGTGTTTTTGCCGGGTCTTTACTATTTTTAGCAGGGGTCAGTGGTTGTGGGTTGCCGGTGTTGAGCTCCAGTGCTTTTCAGTTGCCTCCAGTTTTGAGCCGTTGGACGATGATTTGCTATTTTTAGTATATTACTAAAAATAGTAAGTCCTTTTTGGTGCATGGACCAGGTCTGGCTTGCCAGTATGAGTATATTTTGATGACTAAAGTCACTTGGTGAAATTATTTTAATATTTGGCTAATGTTTTAAAAGGGTTTATTAAAAAAGTGACTTTATGTTATAAAGTTAAATTAAGGGGTCATAAGGGGACTTAAAAAGGTGACCAAGGCGCCTAGTCTAATCACCTTAAAGTGTTTTTTAAAAGTTAAAATATTATGACCCTCACCTTGGGCGTCCCACTTGGTGAAATATTTCAAATAAATTAAAAATCAAACAAAGCTTTTTGCAAGGTGTGGGTTTAGGGTTTAGGGCGCCCAACTCAAAGATGAAACATAAAAGTTTTTTGGAGGCTGATTTTTCACTTATGTTGGAGATTGTTTATGGTGTTATGCTGCTGGTTTGAAGCCAGAGACTTGCAGGATGGAGTTGAGGACGATACCTCTCAGTTCTAAGATCAGCCCCGATAGTGAAAGACCTTGCTCAGGCTGGTGTAGGGTGTTTTTAGACAGAGAACACATTTGGGCTTTCAAGAATGAAGATATTCAATATTTTTGATTGGTTTGCAGTAGGTTTTTGGTGTGTGGATTGGTATTTCTGGTGTGGAGTGCTTTATTTTTAGTTTGGAGTGATATTTTGGCTTTTTCCTGGAGTTTTCAGTTTGTCTGGAGAATCATATTTTTGTTCACAAGTTAGAAAAGGTTGAAGATTTGAAAATGGGTATTGGTTCAAACATTTCTTCATGCTAGGGCGACCCTATTGATGCAATATCAGATTTTTTGGAGGAGTCTACAAATTTACCAAACAAAATCGCCCTCCTTGCGTAGTACGGCCCCCTTGGTTGTTGTGCACAGAGATTTCACGAGTGAAAGGTGGATTAAGCTTCAGTTTCTAGTACCCTTTGGCCTGCCTTTTAACTCTATACAGCTGGGTATCTTCATTTCTCAATGTTGGGTCAAGGCGTACTTGCAAGGGAGACTTCCAGCTTGCTGTTTGAGTTCATTCCCAGGTCTGATATTAAGTTTAAAACTCTGATTTTTGTGCCTTTGTATGACTGAAACATGTATTGAAAAAATCAGAAATATCTAGCTTCTGAAAGTGTTATTTTTCAGCTTCTTTATGCTCTTTTTGTATCTATTGTTTATGCACAATGTTCAAATTTAAACATGCAATGTAAAGCCCTTCAAAAAACTTCATGAAACAAACACAAGCAGCAGACAGTCACTTGGTAAAAACATAATTTTTTTTTTTGGGGTAGATTATTACACCTCCCCATGTTCTAGGGGGCGACTCCTTCCAACCTGCACGTGTGGTTGGATTTGCCGATCCCATTTCATTGAATGCACTGCAAAAATAGTGCAAACCTGTTCCATGAGTGAAACGATTTTTGTTTGGAGCAGATTTAGAAATCGTGCCCTAATTTTCCTCCTCCCAAGCTGCTTGATCAGCTTGGTTCTAGCTTGGAAGAGTCTCATGATAGCGATAATTTTGGTCTCTCTGTCGTGGATGTGGAGATTTCCATAGCAGAAGAACCTATTCTATTTCCGTAGATGTTGGTAGCCGTTCTCTCGTCATCAAATTGCTGAGGAAGAGCCCATCCCTTGATGATGTTCAGGCTTGGGCTCTCATCGTCTAGAGTAACTTGTCTCCTCCCACGGTTCACATATTGGATTTCGGCTTCTTTTTGATTACCTTTTCTTCGGTTGATGATTGTAACTTTGTGTTGCAAAATGGTCCCTGGTTCTTTGAGAAATTCAGTCTATTCCTCACTCATTGGACTCCTTATAATCTTCCTTTGGTGATGAGGACTCTCGCTCTCATTGGACAGATGATTAATCAGATTGGGTCCTTTGTGAAGATTGATTTGGAGGAGGGGGCTTTGCGCAAATATACAAGGGTCTGTGCCCTTGTGGATTTTTCCAAACCCCTTCCTAGCTCTATTAAGATTCATTCTTCGTTTGGCACATGGCTGCAATTCCTAAACTTTGAAGGTCTCTCATTTAGATGCTTCCGCTGCAACAAGATGGGGCACAAGATTGGGTCCTACATTGCTCCAAGTTCTCTGGGAACTAGATGTTTCAGCCTTAAGAAGTGGATTAGAAAACCTGGCTCTCCCGATGCGGATTTTATTTGGCACAATCATGGCAAGTTTTTCGAACCCCACTTTGATTCTGGGACTGGTTCAATGGCTCCATCTAAGACTCTCCCTAGGTGGCCTTCAGAGCTTGCTGATCATCCTGCCCGTATTATGGACTTAGTCCCTGTTGGGATCGTTGAGGATGACTCTGAGTCGGAGGGCACTTTCCCATTCATGGAGGATCTGGATGATCCAAACATTGATTTTTTTGATGACTTTGTGGTGGCTCCTCCTTTGAAATTTGGAATCTTTCAGACTGAGTCTAAGAAATTGAAACCCGACTGTGGTGAAACAAAGCGGAAAAAAGGAAGGAGATTTGAGGCTGAAAAACTCCACATTGAAGGGAAGGAAGCAGTTTAGGAGGGTTCTCAGTGGACAATGGAGGCTCACTTCTCTCGGAAAAATGTCAAAGCATAGTTTGGCGTTGGCCTTTTGGCTGTCGGTTTAAAAGTCTGTGCTCACTGTTGGATTTGCTCTTTTGGGGGACTTACTTTCTATTATCTTCTTTAGGTAGCTATTGTTTCGTCGCTTCTTAGTGACGATTGTTTGTCTTTTTGCTCCCCTTATCTCAAGGCTTGCTTTATGTAGTTATTTTTCATCTTTTCATATATCAAAACTCACTTATGAATTAAAAAAACAATCACTCGAGACTCATTTTGAAATGCCATTTCCAACGTTCCATTTGATCTCTTATGTGTAAAGGCCATGGGTTGTTCTTTAGGTGTGGCCAAAAATGGATGGCTCTCTATAGGTTGAAGATTAGAAGGTGGTAGAGGGGGCTTCATTCTTTGAGATCCTTTTTTAATGAAGGATGATTTGATTTGTGGCTTGTTGCTTGATTTGCTTTTTCTTGCTCATTAATATATGCCATAACTTGTGCTTTTGGAATGGGTACACCATTTTTTCTTGGGCAAGCTTTGATGCCTAGTCTAGGGATGTGGCACAATTGGCCTTTCACTTGATTGTATGTGCTTGAATACCTAATATCACGTCCACTACAAATCCAAACATAGCCACCACCACCTAGAAGCTATTGTACCATATCAACATATCCCCAAAGGGGAGAATTGGGCCTATTTTGAAGTGGGGTTGGCCTGTGGAGCTAGAACCGGTTGCCATTGTAATATCTATAACATCACGTTCAATAAATAACACATTTGAAGGATTGAAACAAATAAAAACAAAAAAGTATATGTACAACTTAACTCATTTAAAAAAATTCAGCATGTGTTTTAGATTCATAGAAGAATGAAAACAAAACAAAAAATTCAAAACAAAACAAGAGAGTTCATTTGTAAAAAAAATGTAAAAAAAAATTCAAAAACTTGAAACAACCCTACTTCTTTAGCAGAAATCTTTCTCGACAATCTCCTTGGCAACAAATGGGCTCTTGTAAATGCATAGGAATAGCAAACCAATCACTTTGGAATCATATTTTTGTAAGAATGAAAGTTCTGCAAGGATGAATGATATTTTTGTTTTGTATTCATAATAAGAGAAATGAATTTGTTTGTCTTTAAAATGTCTTGGAATACATGTTTTAGGGTTTGGGGGGGCATTTTTGGGTTTTTTGTCAAAGTCAAAAGTCAAATTAGAGGGAAAAATTAAAAAATGGTCAAATTTGCTGGTTGGGCATGAAAGGAAATGAAATTCATTGTGGTTTCACTTGGGTTCATCCTAGATGGACCCACAGGTTTGGGATGGGACCTTGCATGGCCCCCAACTTGAATTGGGTCTTGACTTATAGTCGGTCTAGACATGCCCTAACCATCAGGCCACAAGGCCTGAATTGTAACATAGCTTAACAACATTAGACTTAATACATAGGGATTGCTTTTGACTTTTTCCTACATTTTGCATAAGAAACATCATAATCAATCAATGCACATTAATGTTAAGTAAAATTTGTGTTGATGAATTATGTAATGGAAGATCCATGCTGATAATGGATTAGATTGGTATTAGAGAAGGTTTTCTTGGATTTTGTGGTTGTTTTTTTATGTGATCAATTTTGCCGATATATGGCCATTACTAAATTAACAAGTACAAATGAAAAAATAGAATTATTTCCTTTGCAATAAGAGAGAGTTTAGAGATTGGATAAGAAGAGTAGGCATGGTACATGATGATTGTACAATTCTAATAGAAAAGAGAGATTTCTCAAGCTGGCTGAAGATGTGGCAGGTATCTCCGGCTCTATGGAACTACTAGAAAGCATTATGGAGGCACTAATGGAGAAAACATGGATGTCTTTAGAGAATCCTAAAGCCCCAAAATGTAGTTACTCTCTCGTGAGAAAGTGCAGTCCTATGATGATCAAAGCCTTCCAACAACACCTCTACCCAAAGTAGAGACAAATACATAGATCTTTCATTGTGAAGGAGAGGTAGATGTGAACAAGTTTGACTGTTGGTTGGCACAATTTGAGGTATATTTCAGTATCCATGCATCATAATATTAATAAAGAGCATCGAATTGCCTTTGTTAGATGAAGATTAACAAAGTAGGCTCGTACTTGGTTTGAAAGTTGTGCCCATTCTTAGGCAAAATTTGTTTTAGTGCCTGTTTGTTTGTAAGATGAAGTTAAGAGACTAATCAAGAAACAATTCTATCCCATATGTCATTAAGAAGATTAGTCCTTTAGCTTTGATTGATTCTCAAATGTAATGTCCACTTTTTAATTCCTTTAGTTTCAAATTCTTGCACACAAAATATAAACTTGCACAATTGATTATTAATAAGAATTCTCCTTTTAAGAGGGGTAAACACTTTTGACCCGGAGCTATGAGCTAGTGAGGTCACAAATGGGGTACCTCACCTTCAATATAAACACTCAACAATAACACCCCAATGGGGTTTGAACCTTGGTGGCAAGAACAACAACCGCATTTCTTGATATTTTAACAGCTTCCTAAATAAACCCACAAATATGTTGGAGATTGTTTTTAATAGAATATAAGAAATTGCGGTTGTTTTGAGTGTGTTAACGCCAAGATAGATACCCAACAAATTAGCTGTGGCTTTCCCTTCATAAATGTTTTGAACAAGATGGCAGCTTGTAGAAATTGATTCACAAGGAATAAATATGCCACCCATGATGTATTAATAAATTGGAGGGGACATTAGTCCACCCTTCCCAAGGTTGCTTGTCCTCAAGCAATTGTAAATTAGGATTTTGAAGAATTTCTGCACTCTCCTATGTGCATCCTCTTTAGGAAGATTTTTTCATCAAACCAAATATTTTGTCATTGTTTTATTCTTAACTTCCTTTCACTAAAATTTATAATGGCCTCAAGAATTAAAATGACTTTCCCTTCATCATCCAATAGGCGTAGTTCGAATGAAGGTATAATTTGACTTGCTAAAGCTCTTTTTAAACAAGAGACATGAAATATATTATGAATCTTACTATTTTTTGGTAATTCCAACTCATATGCAACTTCCCCAGCTCCTTGTTTGATTCTATAAGGGCCATAGAACCATGGTTTCAATTTCTCTGCTCCACTCCTTTTTAAGGAAGACTCAATAGAATTGTAGCCTCAAGAAGACTATATCCTCTACTTCGAATGTTCTTTTAGTTTTGATGTTGATTGACATATAGTTTTTGTTGATTTTGTGCTCTTTATAGGATCTCTTTGAGTGATCCCAAAATTTCTTGACTTTGCTTAACTAGATCCTTTGCCCCTGGCACTGTTACTTGTGATGACCAAATCCACAAAGGATAAAGCATCATAACCAGATAAGGTCTTGAAAGGTGTCATTCCCAATGGATAATGATATGTGGCACTGTAACAATGTTCCCCTAAATAAAGCCATTTTATCTAGGTTGTTTGATGCCTGCTACATAATTTCACAAATAGCCCTCAATCCATTTGTTGACTATTTTCGTCAACCCATTGGCCTATGGATGATAATTGGTACTTGGGGATACTTTAGTTCCTATCAAGTGAAAGATTTCTTGCCAAAATAAGCCAAGGAACTGGCTATCTCTATAACTCACTGTAACAATCTAACTCTTACAACACAGTAATTACTTTGGTTTTTACCATAAAACTTAAAAGTAAAGAAATGCATTTCCTAAAAAATAGGGATGTAATTTTTTTCTCTTTTTCTAACATCAATTATTGCACATTTCAACTAAGATAGTATATAAACATCATTTGAATCTGAAATAATATTACATTTCAACTTGTAAATGAAATACATCTTTCCAATTACAAGTACATACATGAAAAACAATCAAGTGTTCAAATTTCATATTACAATTTAGTTTCAAAGTCAAGTCTTCCATATTTGGATAAATCTTTTGTTTCACAAGTCTTGGCGTTGTTGTTTGCAAGAGGGAGAGCATCACTCGAGCGCTTTACCTCCAACCACAAATCGGCGGTCCCCTACACATCGTCCAACTAGAAGTGGCCCTACGGCCCCTACCCTTCATGAAGAGTATGCACCAAGGAACCCCTAGTATGCCAGTTGAGTCTCTAGTGTTGTGTCCTACATAACCAATTTGGTCATTGTCATGTCCCCGAAATGGAACATTAAAATTACGAAGCATTGAAATACAAATACATAAATACAATACATATTAAAACATAAATGCAAATAAATAAATAACAAGATACATATATGTTAACAATTTTATTATAATTACAATTATCAAGATATTATAATTATAACATATTGGCACATTATACTTAATATTAATATGAAAAATACCAATAAGCAAACATCAAAGATAATACAAATAAAATAAAACAACAAAATGAACATAATCTAATATTATTGTAAAAATAATCATTATATCATATTCCCCCGAGATTGTAAGGCATTGGAATAAAATAATATTATTATTGGCAAATCAATATTTATGCTTTAATATCAAATATTTAAATACAAGCAAATCAATGTTAGAATAGAATAATAAATGAAATATAAATTAAATAAAATAAGATCAAAATTATAATAATCATAACACAATACTTATAAAGATAAATATAAAAATCATTATTTATATTATCTTATAAATATGACCGTTGTCATAAACCTTTAAACATCAATCAAAAGACACAAGACACTATAAAGTGATCGATTAGAATTAAATCAAAGAGGCAACGGTTGACTTCAAATAGAAGCAATCTGTCACCAAAAGGACGTAACTCCTCCCAGCCAAGCCCGATAATTTATAGAGGTTTCTTCAAAGCAAAAAGCAGCATGGTGGCTAGTGGAGAATAGAAGGAAGGGTGTGCTGCAGTTCAATTTAAAATGTATGTGGTTGCTGTTACAGAAATAAGCAATTAAAATATATCAGACCAGCAGATTTTAGAAAGGGAATAAAGTCAGAAAGGAAGTCAGAAATATAAGAATAGACTCTGAACAAAGGAACTACCAATAAGAAGGAATATTCTATAAATATATAGAAATACATTTTGATTTATGTAGACCAGGTATGTTCTATAATAACTATTGAATGTAATTACTGTTGACGTTATAGCTGTGGGTGATATCCTTCACTCGAATTAAAATAATAAATAATAAATAAATGAATGCAAAAGCAAGTCGGACTTGCTATATATATTAATTTATTTTATGAGGCCGTCCCAAAATAAAAAGTCGCCTTGTTTTGTGAAAGAGGCCGACCCTAAATGAAAAAACGTCTTGATTTGTATATATACAAGGCGATTCTCATTCATTTGTCAATTCAATTCATTCAAAATAAATTCACACTTCAAGGAGGAGTTCGCACATTTGCAGCAGATTGACATTTTGCATCAAGTTGATTGATATCAAGGAGAAATCATATTATTTGTATATTCGCATCTAGGAGAGGTGTTATCTCTCATTACATCAGATCGGCCTTGTGTTTGGTCCAAGTTGTAAAGCAGATTTCTGCTCTTTTCATTCAAATATAAGAGATATATCTTTGGCTGGGGTTTTCTCCCTCGAGAAGGAGGGTTTTCCCCAGGGTATTTGCTATGTTTTGTTGTTCATTATTTTGTATTGCTGCTTATCTTCATTTCTGGTCTAAAACTAACATGGTATCAGAGTGGGTTTAAGCAAGATCAGATCAGATTTGTTTAAGCAGCGAAGTCTTCTTCTTATCTAGGGTAGTCTATCTAAGCATTGAAAATGGTGAACGGAGTCAAGGTTGAAGATAGGCTTGATGGTGCATCAAACTTCACCTCTTGGAAATTCAGAGTTCTTATTGCCCTAGAAGAAAATAATCTTCTAGACTTTGTGGAAAATGATGTGCCCGAGCCATCTGATGATGCTGAGAAAACTCAATGGAAGAAGAATGGCACGAAGGCTAGGAAGATCTTGATAGACTATGTGAAGGATCATCTAGTGCCAATTATCTCCAAGATGAAGACAACCAAAGACATGTTCGAGACTCTACAAGGATTATATGAGATCAACAATACTAGCAGAGCTCTTGCCTTGAGACAACGGCTCCATCATATAAAAATGGCTAAAGGAGATTCAGTCATCTCCTTCTTCATGAAGATTGCTGAGTTGAGAGATCAGCTATGTGCCATTGGAGACATAGTTGAAGATAGAGACCTGGTTATGTTGGCACTGAATGGTCTTCCTCAATCTTGGGAGCCCTTTATCCAAAGCATTAGTGGAAGATCTAAATTGCCCAAGTTTGATCATCTTCGAGCTGATTGCATTCAAGTGGAATCCAGGTTGGCAGCAAGAGGAAATGGACGAAGCTCTCACAATGAAGAAAATCATGTCCTTGCTGCTCAAACTTCCAAAAGGAAAGGAAGAGAAGGGAGAAAAGGCAATTTCAAGAGGAATAGAGATAGAAAATCAGATTTTGCTCCTGAACCAAAGAGGAAGGATCTCTCTCACATTCAATGTTTCAGGTGTGACAAGTATGGTCACTATGCTCGAGATTGCATATCAAGACCAAAGCAACATGCTTCTACTGCAAATGTTGATGATGTGTCACCTCAAAAGGAATCTAGAGACAACTCAGGGGGATTTCTATTCGTCTCCGCTCTTTCAAGCAATGTTCCAACCGACAGTGACACTTGGTTGATTGATAGTGGTGCTTCACGACACATTAGAGGATATCGAGAACATCTTTCAGACTTGGTAGAAAGAGAAACCAACTTGCAAGTGATAATCGGAGATGATGCTTGTTATTCCGTAAAAGGAGCTGGGTCCACCTCTCTTCATCTAGATTCTGGCATCCCTTTTCATTTGAGTGATGTCTTGTTTGTACCAAGAATCAAAAGAAATCTTGTCTCTAGTTCAACATTGGAGGACAAAGGGTACTAGGTTGCTTTCTCTGAAGGGAAAGTTCTTGCTTGGCCTAAGAACTCTAGTATCAAAACAACTCATGTGATTGGTGTCCGTCAAGAGAGCCTATACAGACTTTCTATTCGTCCAGTTCAGGCATTATTGCACAACTCTACCAGTTCGAGTGAGCTATGGCACAAGAGACTTGCTCACTTACACTTCAAAGCTCTTCCATCTATGGAGAAGATGGTTACTGGTCTACCGAAGCTTAGTCAGTGGCACGATGGCATTTGTAGAGGATGTGCTTTGGGTAAGAATATCAAAGGTCCCTTTCATAGTAGTGATAGTAGATCAAAAGGAATTTTAGATCTTGTTCATTCTGATTTATGTGGTCCAATGTCTGTGGCATCTTTGAGTGGATTTTGGTATTATGTGATTTTCATTGATGACTATTCTCGAAAGACTTGAATTTATTTTTTGAAATCTAAGGAGTCTGAAGAAGTACTTGATAGATTCAAAGAATTCAAGGCTCAAGTTGAAAACATGTCCAAGAAAAGAATTAAAGTTTTGAGATCCGACAATGGAGTTGAATACACTTCTGGAGGATTTTGTAATTTCTGCATTGAGGCAGGGATCAAAAGGGAGTTCTGTGTTCCGTACAACCCTTAGCAAAATGGAGTTGCCAAAAGAAAGAATAGATCCATAGTTGAGGCAGCCAAAGCTATGATTCATGATCAAGATTTACGGACTTTCCTTTGGGCAGAAGCTTCCGGAACTACCGTGTATGTTTAGAACTGAAGCCCTCATCGAATATTGGGAAACATGACTCTTGAAGAGGCCTTTACAGGTGTGAAACCTGAGGTTAGTCATTTAAGAATTTTTGGTTGTCCTGTTTATATTCATGTGCCTAAGGATAAAAGATCAAAACTAGAACCTTTAGGCAAGAAGGGTATATTTGTGGGATACAGTGAGTCTTGTAAGGCCTACAGGGTCTATATTCCAGGGCAAAAACAAATTGAGATCAACAGGGATGTCTCCTTCGAAGAGGAAGTGGCATTCAAAAGATCTAGAGGGTCTTACATGGAGATAGACTGTGAAGAGCAAGAGACTACTCAGGATATGGACATATCTCTTGATCATACTCCTGAGATTCAGAGGGAGTCTAATGAGCCAGCAGAGACTATTGATCCAGTTGATCCCATAGAACTTACTGATGGTCCGGGAGACATTGCTATAGGTCGAAAGAGAGCTCTATGGGCTAGACAAAGTATGCAAGAGGCAAAACAGTTTGCAGCTCCTCGAGGCAACTTTAGAGAAAGCAAGAGACCGCAGAAGTTTCCAGGTTATGTGGCATTGATGAGACATCATTGATTCTGAGCCTTCTAGTTTTGAGGAAGCATCCAATCAGCAGGTATGGAAAGATGCTATGACAAAAGAATATCAGTCTATCATCAAGAATGATTTTTGGGATGTTGTTCCGAGACCTGAAGGGAAATCAGTTGTGTCTTCCAAATGACTCTTCAAAATCAAACATGCAGTCGATGGTAGTATTGAGAAGCACAAGGCAAGATTTGTGGCAAGAGGATTCTCTTAGAAGGAGGGAATAGATTATGAGGAGACATTTGCTCCTGTTGCTCAATATATATCTATCAGGACTATTATTGCTATTGCATCCGCTAAAGGCTGGAAGTTACATCAAATAGACGTCAAAACTGCATTTCTTAATGGTGTGATTGAAGAAGTGTACATTGAGCAGCTAGATGGTTTTGTGATTCATGGGAAGGAATCTCATGTATGCAGATTGAAGAAGGCATTGTACGGCCTTAAGCAAGCACCTCGTGCATGGTATGAAAGGATTGATCGATATTTGATGAGCTTGGGATTCTCCAAGAATGATGCAGATTCCAATCTTTACTTCAAGATAGTTGATGGTGAGGCTTTAATATTGGTTCTTTATGTTGATGATTTATTTCTTACTGGAGCAAAGTATCTCATTGTTAAATGCAAGAAAGAGTTAGCCTCCGAGTTTGAGATGAAGGATCTTGGTCTTATGCATTACTTCCTGGGACTGGAAGTGTGGCAAAGACCCAATGAGATTATTTTAAGTCAAGGGAAATACACTATAGATGTCTTGAAGAGATTTGGGATGATGGATTGCAAGTCTATGTCTACACCTATGGAGACAAATCTGAAGAAGTTGAGTGAATCAGCAGCTGGTTCAGATTTGGTAGATCCTACCATGTACAGATAGTTGATTGGATCATTGATGTATCTAGTCAATACTAGACTAGACATTTGTTATGCGGTGAGCGCTCTCAGCCAATTCATGTGTGAGTCAATACATATTCATCTAGTTGCAGCAAAGCATATCTTGAGATACTTGCGTGGCATCGTGGGATATGGCTTGAGATATACTTCCAGTGTAGATCTGAAGTTACAAGGCTATATTGATTCTGATTGAGCCGAGAGTGTAACTAATAGGAAGAGCACCTCTGGATGTTGCTTCAGTTTGGGGTCTGCTATGATTTCTTGGTGTAGTAGGAAGCAAACTTATGTGGCACTAAGCACTGCAGAGGCTGAATATATTGCAACATGTGTAGCAGCTCAAGAAGCAGTGTGGCTTCGAAAGCTCCTTGCAGGATTGTTTGGTCAAACATTGGAGTCGACTGTGATTCATTGTGACAATCAAAGCTGTGTGAAGCTCTCAGTAAATCCAGTGTTTCAAGACAGAACAAAGCATGTGGAGATCAAGTATCATTACATCAGAGACATGGTGCTGAGGAAAACAATTCAACTCAAGTACATTTGCATTGATGATCAGATGGCTGATATTCTCACCAAGCCTCTCTCCAGAGTGAAGTTTGCACATTTTCGGGACAAGCTTGGAGTAGTGGAGAATGTCGCCCTTGCTGAGAAGGAGACTCAACATTAGTGATCTTTGCTATATATTTCTCTGAGACGAGAAATATGAGGTGAAAGCCCTCGTCCATCTCTGAGATGGAGATTTGGTTCTTTCCACACATGGGAGCAGCCATGGTGGACGTCATGTTGAGAGACTCCATGATGATCATGTTGAGAGATTCCGTGATGAACCCTTTGTACTTGTGTTTTTTTTCACTCATGGGAGTAGCCATGGTGGACGTCATGTTGAGAGACTCCATGACGACATCACGTTGAGAGACTCCGTGATGAGCACTTGTGCACATGTTCTTTCCACACATGGGAGTAGCCATGGTGGACGTCATGTTGAGTGACTCCATGACGATATCACGTTGAGAGACTCCGTGATGAACTCTTTTCCACAAATGGGCGTAGCCATTGTGGATGTCATGTTGAGAGACTCCATGACATGGATATTTGGAAGGATACCTCCCTAGCTAAGAGGGAGTGTTCATGTTATAGCGGCGGGTGATATCCTTCACTCGAATTAAAATAATAAATAATAAATAAATGAATGCAAAAGCAAGTCGGACTTGCTATATATATTAATTTATTTTATGAGGCCGACCCAAAATAAAAAGTCGCTTTGTTTTGTGAAAGAGGCTGACACTAAATGAAAAGACGTCTTGATTTGTATATATACAAGGCGATTCTCATTCATTTGTCGATTCAATTCATTCAAAATAAATTCGCACTTCAAGTAGTAGTTCGCACATTGGCAGCAGATTGACATTTTGCATCAAGTTGATTGATATCAAGGAGAAATCATATTATATGTATATTCGCATCTAGGAGAGGTGCTATCTCTCATTACATCAGATCGGCCTTGTGTTTGGTCCAAGTTGTAAAGCAGATTTCTGCTCTTTTCATTCAAATATAAGAGTTATATCTTTGGCTGGGTTTTTCTCCCTCGAGAAGGAGGGTTTTCCCAGGGTATTTGCTATGTTCTGTTGTTCATTATTTTGTATTGCTGCTTATCTTCATTTCTGGTCTAAAACTAACAATTACAGTGCTGTTGACATTCATTATCCGTATCATAGTTATTGTATGTAAGTGTAAAATTATCATATATATATATATATATATATATATATATATATAATATGCATGCTCGTGCAAGGGTAAGTATTGTAAGTCAATGATAAAAGATTAAGGATTAATAATAGATGTGCTTGTTGTTATTTATCCCCGTGTATACTATGTTCATATATATATATAAACATTGAATATGCTGAGGGATTGCTGTATATACATTCATATGATAAATAGATTATTTACATTGAGACACTCATCTAACCAATATGGTCTCTTAATATCTTGATGTATTCATGATCTTCTATAAATCCTCATAGTATAGTATAATTATGGATAACTTGTTAGTATGATAATCATTGGATGCAATTATTTTTATCATCAAACAATCATGTAGATGGGAAATAGGAGGTGCAGAAGGGGATAGCAGGTGCTAGAGGCTTTCTAAGTACCCCACTCACAATGATGACTGGCGGTCTGCCATTGTTGGGCCAAGAGGGCTCGTCGTATCTGCTCTTGGGCTTGGAAGGAGCACTCTACGGGCATCCGATTGCAGCCATCCTATTCGCCCATACTTATGATTGAGAAAACAAATAACTTAGTAGGGTGTCGTTAAAATAATTGAATGAAATCACACAATCAATTGTTGTTTAGATGGAGCTAATACAATTGGTCTTAAGCTAAGTCAAATATAATTCAATACTTTCTCCTTATTTCTTGCATCATTTGTTGATAGGATCAATCTTAAATTAAGGGTCATTACAGTCATACAAGTATAGACTTCTCTAACTAAGTATAACCCTACTGACTGGTTATGCAATCTGGATCACAGTTAACTGAATAGTGCAAGCAAAGACTTTTGCACTACTTTGGCCAAAGTTTGAAAACATTTCGACCACTTCTTTAAAAAGTGGGGTCGTATGTTCACCCACCTCTAACTCGACTTGGAAATCTTCATGACCTAAGGTTTAATTTAAACTTACTGTTTGACCAACTGATTTGACTTTTCAAAAGATTCTCATTCATATTGTGATGACTCACTAAGTTTCTTAAACAACTAAGTTGGTTAAGTTTCTCTGGGACTTAGCAATTGCCACTAGTTCAAGTCCTTAAATCAAACCAAGAGAGTGAACAACTCTCCTATTTTTATGCACAATTGGATAATATTGATGACATAATGCCATATACTTGAGACTCTTGAACTCATCTTTAAAGTATTGACTATGTGCCAAAATATGTAAGATAAAATAATATCAAACAAATAACAAAAGATCACTTCTTATTAATTTAGTTCAGATTTTTCAATGAATTTTCATAAGGTTCTATACTTAAGAACTCTTTAATATTTCTGATATAAAACAGTATAAAATTCTAACTTATTCTGCTCAAAGGAATACTGTGTTCATGTGCTTGCAAACTCTTCACTATTTTCAGTTTATAAAGCTGGTTGTATACATATAACTCAGCTAAGATGCTGGACAATTTGTTATTGATTTGTCATTGATGTCAAATGTCATAGTCAAAATATACTACATACCCAAGGTACAAGTTATGAAGAAAGATAGAGATATGAATAGAAATATTGAAGTTTAAATTAAAGATTTAAACTTATTAGTTTTTGACTCCCATACAGCCATGACAAGCACTTCTATAATGAATATCAGCAGCATTATACGAATGCAGAGCAAACAGGATTACAGAATAATTGAATGAATATTATTTACAGAGAACAAACAGTAAATAGAATACATGGAGAGGCAATTGACAATCACGGAGACGTGATTGGAGCCATAACAGAAGATAACGGAAATATGCGTTACATAGCTAAAATCTAGGAACATGATTTGAGCGTTAACATATGCTAATTAATATTTAATACCCTCGCTTAATGCTCAATCTATCAACAACACCAAGATGCCCCCCTAAATCTAACAAACTTATCCGGGCTCAAAGACTTGGTGAGAATATCAATAGTCTGATCCTCTGTCGGAACATACTGCAATGCTATGGATTTGTCTTCGACAAGCTGGCGGATGAAGTGACAATGAAGTTCAACATGCTTTGTCCTTTCATGGAAGACTTGATTTTTGGTGAGTTTGAGGACCCCTTGATTATCACAAAACAAGGGAGAAGGTTCTGCTTGAGACATTTGCATGTCCGAGAGCATCCTTTGAAGCCAAACTGCCTCACAAGCTGCTTTAACAGCTCCTTGATATTCTGCTTTGGTCGAGGAGAGAGCCAATGCCTGCTGCTTCTTGCTGGTCCATGTAACTGCACTTGTACCCAAACTTAATACATACCCTAAAGTAGACTTTTTGTCATCAACAAAACCTGCCCAATTGGAGTCTATATAACCAATCAGCTTTGGATCGTTGCACCTCCCATATAAAATGCCAAGGTCAGAAGTGCCTTTCACATATCTCAGCACACGCTTTGCTGCAACCCAATGTTCAACTTTAGGGGCCGACATGAAGTGAGAGATGTAGCTCACTGCAAAGCTAAGGTCAGGTCGAGTGGCAGCAAGATAGATGAGGCTGCCCACAAGTTGCCTAAATTCTGATTTATTCTCCACGGGTGAATCTAACTGAGCTGATAACTTCAGCCCTTTCTCCATAGGTGTAGATGCTAGTTTGCAATCTGTCATCCAGAACTTGTCCAACAAGCTCTTGGCATACTTCGACTGTGAAATGAAGGTATTGCCAATAGATTGCCAAACCTCTATACCGAGGCAATAATGAAGGAGTCCCAAATCTGTCATGTCAAATGATTGACTGAGATTATGTTTGATCTCCTCAATCAGATGATCTGAATTGCCAGTAATGATTAAGTCATCAACATAGACAACTAGGAACAAGATATCATCACTAGTCTGATTGACATACATATTAGAGTCAGAAGGACTTTGCTGAAGGCCATGATCAATAAGGTACTGATCAATCTTCATGTACCAAGCCCGTGGTGCCTGCCTAAGGCCGTAGAGTGCTTTCACCAGTTTGCATACCTGGTGTAACAACCTATCCGATCTACAGTTTACAAATTTAACTATCAACTAACTTTCAGCTGGCTTGCAACTAACTTGATTTCAAAAACTAGGGTTTCCATTTGTTTCCAACTAATTCAAAAGATGCAACTATCTTCTAAGTTCATAGTTTTTAGCTGAAATGGAACTTCTAACAGATTCTCAAAGATCCATAACAGATAACTGTCAATCTAGGGTTTTCTTTTAAAACACAAAATTACTTTATTATTCTAAAACTAACTTCAAGAATTCAACATTTTAATTGAAAGAAACAACTGGCTGATCTAAAACAACATTGCAGATTTATCATTGAACATTTATCAGGAATGAATCACAATCACTGCATAATTGAAAATAATCTTAAATTGACAATACATTTACCTGGAGATAAGTACGAGGAAATTTTATATTTGACACCATCTTCAAGCTGAAATTCTGAGTTACTTTATCAATGAGGGAAAAGGGATTATCATCAGGGGCTTTACCGCCCATCCAAGACCTGCTGGCTTCCTGTGTTTCCTTGTTTGAAGAAACCTGGTCCTTCTCGAGGGCAATCAACAAGAATCGTTTGTCATCATGTCTTTGAGCCTGGTGTCCATGAACCTATACTGCTGGTCGATCCTTCCTCTGTAGGTTCCTCCTAACCAGAAGGATCATTCTGACCAGAAGTATATCTGGAACATGAAAGCTGACTTTTGCTTATTTGGCTTCTACCTTGGCCAAGGATTTTTAATGTTACTGGCACCATTGTGTCGATATCTTTGGCACTATTGTGCCGATATCTTTGGCACCACTGTGCCGTCAACACTCACCCTTGCTCGACATGACAACTCTCAGATCAAGTTTCTTATTTCTTGCAACATTGTTGAATTAGCAATCTTCTCTTTGGTTCATAACCTTAGGTTTATTGTTTAATATTGTGATTTGGATCTTTTCTTAAAGTAAGATTAGTTGGTAACTTTGTAGGAGGAGGGAGATAAACTGCAGGTTTGATAAAGTACCCTTCCAAACTCTTATCATTTATATGACTGATTCAAGGTTACAGTATCAAAGAAGGTATACTTAAACCTGTACAAACAATCAAGAGTAGTGTGAATTTTGAGTAAGGCAGAGAGGATAATGCACTCGAGATTTCCCAGATAACTTAGCTATTCACAGATTCAGGTGACTAGAAATTTGATATTAAGAACTTTACAGATTGGAAAAAGAGACACCTGTCGTGGGAGGTTCAAAAGGAGAGATGAAGACTCGTTCCATGGATATACTTTGTAGCAAGGTGTGAGAATACAAAGAATCTTATTCGCTACAGGGTATCAATAACTAATACTCTTTTCCCAAACTTAATGATTTAGGTTAGAGGACGTGGCTACCCGTTTCATATTAACTATATCAGAGATTAAGTATCACAGAAAAGCTATAGAGGTCTCATCGATAGAGAAGATTCAAATTAATGAAACGGGTCGGCATCAAAAGAATGGAGGTAATGGTTGCAGGGTGCCTCAGACGGAGTCTTAACCTAGATTCAAGGAAGATAAAAGATTCAATACGCAAATACGAAGCTCTACTTTCTACAGATGACAGAGATTTATTACTGCCAAATTCAAAAGTTGAAATAAGTCTACATCGAATCTTGATCACACAATTATGATTCCATCTATTCCGACTCTATCTATATTTGGACGTTCTTAACTCCTAACCGTTAGAATTTTTTTATAAAGGCTCATGATAATAATACCGAATGGATTCCATTAGAAATAACAAGCTAGAAAATTCTTTACATGCCTGGCTATGCGTCTGGAACTTAGCAATCGTCGAGAACCCTTCTCTACCAATTGGCTGCCCGATGGCCTCCTACCAAGGATAACTCAGGTTGTCGCTCCACAATAGAGAGGCGAATTCAAATCTTTCACAGAGCCCAACTCAAAAGAAGGTCCCACACTTAGACAAAATGTTGTTTGCCGAAGATGGATTTGAAAGCTTGATTACGAAGAAGATTATGATTGAAACTCCTTGAGAAATGTGTCAAATTGATGAGTAATGGAGACCTTATCTATGGCGGAGAAATTACCATGAAAATTTCGACGGAACAAAGTAGAGTTCGTGCGACAATGAAAGAAGAATGACATAATGAAATGCTCGATAGAGAGAGACTGTCATTTTATGTGATTGCCCTTCCGAATTCCATCCTAGAATCCTTTGACTTCTTGCATTCCAGACGTTTCATGATGGAATGACAGAGTGCTCTGCCTCCATGAACTGTCGACCATCTCCTGCACGAGTTCAAAAATGAAAAAAACGTTTATTATGTTTTTGTTATTTAATTTTCTTTTATTATTATTTAAACACTTATTAATATATATTTCAAACACCCTTGATAAGTATTTATATATTTTAATCTCGACTTAAATAATCAATACTTATATTATTTTAGCCAAGGCCAAGGTTATATTGTTGCATTTGTCATACACTGACTCAGAGTTCAATGACAAATGATCCTTGTCAACTACATCCTCTCCCTAATGATAGTCCCCTTTCCTTCGAGTGTTGTCGATTCTGCAACCACTTGACCAAAGAAAACTAGGGTTAGACCATTCCTGACATGTAAATTCACATATAAATATAATATCATCATCATCATCATTTACATTTGCATATTAAAATAAACATTCACATTCACATTTATAGTTGCAACAAATAAAGCAATTATTTAATCCTTTATTTCATATTCACATGAAAGGTAGTTATTTGCAACTACATTAACGTCCATGGTTTCATTTTCATAAACATGTTAAGTCATAGAGGATGTAATACCTGGTGTTCTTTACTAGCAACCTTGAAACTAGGAGGTTGCGTCATGTAAACTTCTTCCTGCAAATTACCATTGAGGAAGGCACTCTTTACGTACATTTGATGGAATTTCCTTCCAAACTGAGCTGCTATCGAGAGGACAAGCCGAATGGTACTCATCTTGTCTGTAGGAGCAAAAGTCTCCTCATAGTAATGCCCTCCTGCTATGAAAACCCTTTGGCTACCAACCTATCCTTGTATTTATCAAGGGTTCCATCAACCTTATACTTAACCTTATAAACCCATTTGCAGCCTATGAGTTTCTTCCCATGCGGAAGATATGAAAGCTCCCTAGTGTGATTTTGCATGAGACTATGATGTTCAACTGTCATAGCTTGTTCCCACTCAGGTGTGCCTTTAGCCTCTGTATATGTCTGAGGCTTTGAAATGCTATGAAGGTTGGCCATAAGAGCAAAATTCACTGTATTCTGCTGTTTGCGCTTATTCCGAGCAGATCTACCCTCTAGTAACTCATCATCATGAAGAGCACCAATCGTCGAAGCATCGTCGAAGCCCACCATTTAGGCCATAGAGTAGATGAACCAATATCGGAATCAGGAGGAACAACCTCTACTGGATCAACTGGAACTGATATATTTGGAAGAACATCCAGATTGTGTTGAATACGGGTTGGTGGTGGAAGCAGCTGTTGAGGTGCTTGCACCTCTGCAGAATCCCTCCCATAAAGTGGACCAAGTGGAAGATAAACACCCAAATCAGAATCTTTCTGAGGCTGATCCTCAGAACAAACAAGAAAAGACTGATAGAAGAGCCCACCATTCTCATCAACCACGACATCACGACTGAAGATTAGACGATTAGTGTCTACATCTATCAGTCTGTATGCTTTATGGTTCTCACTATAACCTATAAACATGAGTTTCTGGCTCTTGGAATCCAATGTAGTGCGCTGAGCATTAGGAATCCAAACATGAGCAGTGGAGCCAAAAACCTTCAGGTGACTAATGTTTGGCTTACGTCCAGACCAGGCTTCTTCAGGAGTCATCTTCTACACAACATGAGTAGGAGATCTGTTTAGAAGATAAACAACAGTATACATTGCTTCAGCCCAAAACTTTTTAGGAACATGTCTATGTTCCAACATAGAACATGCCATTTCTGTAATGGTGCGATTGCGACACTCGACTACACTATTCTGTTGAGGGGTGTAAGGTGTAGTGAATTGGCGCTTTATGCCATATGCAACATAGAATGTGGAGAAATCTTTGGAACAAATTCCCCTCCATTGTTAGACCTAAGAGCAATAATAGAAGAACTAGACTCTTTTTCCACCAAGGCCTTAAACTGCTGAAATATGCTAAACACCTCTGATTTAAGCTTCAAAAAATACACCCACATCTTTTTGTTGAAATCATCAACAAAAAGCAAAAAATACCTAGATCGAGTGATGCAAGGCATGTGCATTGGACCACATACATTAGCATGGACCAATTGTAAAACCCTTGTAGCCCGCCATGAGTTGCCATCAGAGAAAGGAGTCCAATGTTGTTTTCTTGCCTGACAAGCCTCACAAACTCCATGAGTTTGAGTTTGAATCACAGGGAGACCACCAACGAGATCATCTTGTGATAACTGAGAGAGATAGTTTAGGTTCAAGTGCCCATAATGCTGATGCCAGAGACTGCTGATAGAAGTGCTCCTGGCTGCCATAGCTTTTTCTTGAGAATCACCAAAATCAACAAGTCTATAAAGACCATGATCCTCAAGTCCTTGAATGACTGTAGTCCGAGTCTCTTTGTCAACAATACTGCATGTATGCATACTGAAGACTATGTCCAACTGAGGAGAGTGAGTCATAATCTGACTTACAAAAAGTAAGTTCATCTCCATGCTAGGTACAAAGTATACATTGAGAAATATCAAATTTCTCCCACCAGATTGAATCTGAACGTTGCCCTTGCCGACAACACTATACTCTGCGCCACCTCCAAAGATAACTGAATCTCTGAAAGGCGTGTACTGAATGAACCAATCTCGGTGATGCGTGAAATTGCGTGAAGCACTAGAGTCAATGTACCAAGCAGAAGTGTTTGCAGGATTTGTAGGACTCTTTGCCATGAATGCAAAGAAGGCAAACTCCTTTTGCTTAGTGTGCTTTGCCACATGTGCTTTCGGTCTAGACTCTCCTTGTTTTCCTTGTTCAAAGGCCAAGGGTTTCCGACAATCCTTCTTCATGTGGCCAAACTTGTGACAATAATTGCACTGAATATTCTTCAACTTCAAATAATCTGAAGATTGCCCCTAATTGTGCTATTGAAAGGATGAAGGTTTGCCCGTATTCTTCTAAAATGTCTTTGCAAGGAATGCCTGCATTGAAGAGGATGAAGTAGCACTAGTTCCAAATTGTTGTTTCCAACGATCCTGTTGTAGAAGTTTATTGCAGAGATCTGGAAACGTCAAGTCAACATTAGTCGCTGTAATGTTGAGCGTCTCAATAAAATAAAGTGCTCATACAGATGTGGTAAGACTCTTCAGAGTGATCACCACCATATCTTCTTCCTCCATTTTTCGACCAATAGCCTCAAGCTGAGCTCGAATGTCCTTGATCCTGGTCAAGTGTGCCTGTAGAGGTGTATTCTCATCCATGATGATGGAAAACATGTTCTTCAGAAAGAATGCACGACTCTTGTCGGAAGTCTCATGAAGATCTTTCAAAAGATCCCAAATCTCCTTCGCTGATTTACCTAAAGGAACCTGAGGTAACTGGTCATCAATGACTGATAACTTTATGAGCATAACGGCTTCCCAATTCTGCTCATCAAACTTCACCTGATCCTTATCAACTGTGGGAGGTCATGTCATGGTGCCCAGAACAATCTGGTCAAGACATCAATACTCAAATATCGTCATCATATGTTGCTTCCATGTGTTGTAATTGCGATTGTTAAACTTTTGACTGTTGTCCAACATGATGTTGGTCAAAGAGGCGATGCTTCACGCTTTTCGAGACATGAAAAACGAAGATGACACAAGTAGATTAATGACACAAAATTCGAGACAACACACCCTGAGCTTAAGAAGAAATCCGAACACGAATTTCGATGCACTAAAATTTGAAGCAGTTTCTGGCACAAAATTCAAGACAAATCCGTTGGCACAAATTTCAAGACACCTAGAAAAACGGAGACCAACCCATAAATCTTCTCGAAAAACCCTGAAATAATCTACTGTCAAAAAAAAATTTCGACCTCAAAAAGAAAGGGTTTTTAAAAAACCCTAGCCGCAACACCCAAAAATAATTTCTGCCCTCGATTTTGCAGAAAAACTAGCAGAAATCGACACCCAGATTCTTTAAAAAATGCGACCAAACCCTGAATAAAATCCTGCCTAGATTTTGAGTAAAATTTGCACCAAGAAGAGACTAAATGTGCTAAAGAAACGCGTCAAAAAAATGGACGTGTCCTCAAATCTTCAGAAAACGCGACACACATCAAAAAACGCGTTGCGCGGGCTGGAAATCACGTCGCACAGCTTTAGAAAAAATGCCCAAAACGTGACCAAGAGTGCTCAAAAAACGCGACTAGGAGTGCTAAAAAATCGTGACTAGGAGTGCTCAAAAATTGCAACTAGGAGTTTCAGAAGTTGTGACCAAAAATGGACACGAAATGCAGATTTTCTTTCCTCCGAGAAACACGTTTTTTCTTTTTTTAGCATGCAGGAGAATATCACAATGACAGAAGACAAAACGAACTCAAAAATCCTTGCACGCCAAAACGGATCGTGACTTAACAGAGAAAAAAATGTGTAGAAGAAAATCACGATAGGTGCCCAGATGATCACGCAACCACTCCAGAATGTGCGCACAACCACTCCAAAAGGAATACACACAAACAAATCTTCACGCGTCCAGAACCCGAATGGGAAGAAGTCGCACGAACATGCACGACCAATACAGATCGACTACCTTCAAGTTCGAGCGGTCACAGAAAAAAATTTAACCCGATCGATTGGCTCTGATACCATAATACAAATGCGTAGCAAATAGGATTATAGAATTATCGAATGAATATTATTTATAGAGAACAAACAGTAAATAGAATACACGAAGAGGCAATCGACAATCACGGAGACGTGATTGGAGCCATAACAGAAGGTAACGGAAATATGCGTTACATAGCTAAAATCTAGGAAGATGATTTGAGCATAACATATGCTAATTAATATTTAATACAGCAGCATATTTATAACATAGGCAAATTATTTAATAAAGAATGGAGAGTTTATAAAAATAGTTAGTTCATAAAAGATGGCGACTACAAAGAGGTAAAGAAATATGTTAGCAGTGATGGAAATAATCAATAGTTAGCATGAATAAACTAAAGAACAGCGACTATATCAGATTATAATATCAAGTGATGAAAAAATAAAGAGAAACACTAATCCATAATAAATAACAATTTATATGTCTTAATAAATAGCTGACTTCATGTATTAATGAACAGCCGAATTCAAGATTGTAAATAACTAAATAACTAAAGCTGCGATTTCATATTCCCAAGTGGTGCAATTTATAATTTTATATAGAAGTGGTGATTCATTTGTGCAGTGAATAAGTTTGAAATGGTGTGACTTTACTAAGGGATGCGATTTGCATGTTAAACATAATTATTGTTTTTAACGCAATTTTTTTTGTAAGGAAGTGACTTACTTGTTTTTTAAGGTTGCCTCTCTTAGAGAAGGCACTTCATATGTGAAAAGGTATATTTGTTCAAGAACAATACATCTCTTAGAAGCAATAAATGAAGATGGTGAAAGGTGGAGAAGAGTTGAGTGGTGTGGAATGACTAAGAATAAAATATAAAACATATAAACCAGATTGAAGAGCAATTTATAAGATCATTTGCAGATTTATGAGGAGATTATAAGAAGATTATTTGCACATTAAAGGAGGAGATTGTATGGCAGATTTGTAAGAAGTTTCATGTGGAGATTGTGATCATTTTGTGGCAGATTTATGATCAGTTTATAACAGAATTAAGAAGGGAATTATAGAAGATTAAAGAAGCAAGTTATAGCAAAATTTGTGAAGACAATTTGAATGAGGGGTTGGTGCCTCTAGTGGGTTGGTGCTCAAAAATTGAATGAGGGGTTGGTGCCTCTAGAGTTTGTAAAAAGAAGTTTAATAAAAGCAATATTTTTGCTGTAGTTTTCTCCCACAAAGGTTTCCACATAAACTGTATTGTTATTTTGTTACTCATTATATGATTTATATGTGCTAAATTTGATTAAATCTTAAAGTAATTAATTAAGGTTTAAAAAGAAAAAGAATATTGTTATATTGATTCAGCCCCCTCTTAGTATAACCGTGTGCTCATCAATTGGTATCAGAGCTGGTTCCTTTGGAATTAGTCTAGCAAACTAGAATGTAGATCTAAAAAGCACACATGGGCGGACAAGAAGGATTCTCTTCTAATAAGGCTCCATTGTTTGATGGGACAAATTATGCCTTTTGGAGCTTAAGGATGGAAACTTGTTTAAATGCTCTTGGATTTGAAATTTGGCAATCAATGGTAAATGGATATAAAGCTCCATCAACTCCCCCAATGGATTCAGCAGGAAAGAAGGCAAGTGAAAATAACGCTAAAGCTAAGAATGCAATCTTGTGTGGATTAACGGAATTAGAATTTGTGAAAATAATGCATTGCAAATTTGCCAAGGACAGATATATGGGATAAATTACAAAATATTTATGAAGGAGACAACAAAGTAAAAAAAGCAAAACTTCACACCCATTGATGGGAATTTGAGAGTCTAAAGATGATGGATGAAGAAAAGATTGCTGCCTTTCAGCTTCAAGTAGATGAGATGGTCAATACCTTAAAGGGTCTTAGTGAAAAAGTAGAAGAATCAACAGTAGTACAAAAGGTTTTAAGATCTCTTCCCTTAAGATTTGATGCTAAAGTTTCTACTATAGAAGAGATGAAGGACTTGGATACATTAACCATGGATGAGCTACATGGAATCCTCACAACATATGAGATGAGGACTGAAAAAGACAATACATCTTAAAGGGAAGCAGCCTTCAAAGCCACAAAAAGATCAAAGAATAAAGAACCTAAAAGAACATATGCCAAGTGAGAGTTCCAAGGAAGAAACAGACAAGGAGGAAGCCCTTTTTGTACGGAAATTAAAAAGAAAGAGCAAGGGAAAATTGCCATTTAAATGTTTTAACTGTTGAAAAGTAGAACACTTTATTAAGAAATGTCCATTTTTGAAAGAAAGTGATAGTGATGAAGAAGAAGAGCCTTATACAAAGAAAGGAAACAAATATAGTCACAAGTATGATAGAAACAATAAGAAGAAGAAATCTTATGATTACAAGAAGAGTCTCTATGCTTATAGAGATGATAGTTCATCCAATGAAAGTGATTGGAATAGCTATAGAGGAGAAATGCTCTTTATGGCATTTGGAACAGAAGGCAATATCATTGAAAATGATGATAAAGAAAACAAGCGCTCACATGAGGATGAGAAGATCAAATCTGATTATGAAGATGATGATGAAGAAAGCTTTGTGGAAGAACTCTATCGTGCCATAGATGAAATTGAGAGACTTAGGAAGAAGAACATAAAATACAAGCAGTTGTTTCAAGAAGAATGTAAAAAGACCAAAACATTTGAAGAATCAGAAAAAGTAATCATTGATTTGAAAGTTCAAATTGAGGAAGCCAAGAAAATTGAAGAAGAAATCAGATCTCAATTAAAGATAAAAGAAGAAACATGTGGAAGACTAGAATTTGAGATTGTTTCTCTAAAGAAGGAATTAGAGAAGGCAACCACCAAGTTAAACACGAGCTTCAAGTTTGAAAAGAGCACCAAAATCCCAGATAATATTATAAGTGAACAAAGATCACCATCTATAAAAACTGACATTGGTTATGAAGAAAACAAAGAAAAGGCACAAGTAGAATCAAACAAAGAAAATCCAAAAAGTTATATTAATGCACTCAAAAGCCCCATCAAAAGAGAATGTAGCAAAGCAAAAGAAAGTCATGTTGTATCAAAACTAAGCACATAAGAAGAATACTTTCAGAAAATTCATTCCATAAAGGAAAGCACAAATGACCAAGTACTATCATCCTTTCATCGGTTATTGTTTCACATGCAATCATTTTGGTCATAAGGCAATAAACTGTAGGAATCATATAAGAAATTCTGGTTGGAACAAGGATAAGAATACCTCTAGGGTTGATAAAAGGAATTACAATTCTTTTGCACCTCTACTTTACAACGTCGAATGCTTTAAATGTAATAATTATGGGCACACAACGCGATTTTGTAGAACTATTTTTGTAGATCCCCCAAAGCAAGACAAAAAGAAAGATGTACTTGTGGAACAAGAGGGGAAGAATTCACGAGTATGGACAAAGAAGAAAGGAGATAGAAAAGAGAGATCCATGTTAATACAAACTGCCCTACATGCTCAAGATAATGGAGAGCAATGGTATATAGACAGTGGCTGCTTATGTCACATGACTGGTGACAAAAGTAAATTTCTCACAATGAAGAACATAGATGGAGGAACAGTGAGTTTTGGAGATAATGCTACAACTAAAATTGTTGGAAAGGGAGCTATTAGTCTAGACAATGGAAGAACAAAGATAAAAAATGTGTTGCATGTTAAAGGATTAAAGCATAATCTTCTAAGTGTAAGCCAGTTATGTGATCAAGGTCATACTCTCTCATTTCATGCAGACACATGTAAAATCAAGGAGGGAAGATTGATAGCAGAACCATATAGGATAACTAATAACCTCTACTTCATAAATGAAAATAGAGGTAAGAAATGTTTTATAAAAGAAGATGAAAGTTGGCTTTGGCATAGAAGGATGGGACATGTCAACTTGGACAATCTTGTCAAAATTAGCAATACACAGGCAGTAAGAGATATGCTAAAAATCTCAAAACCTTCAAATACTATTTGTAATCACTGCCAACTAGGGAAGCAAACAAGAGTCACCTTCAAAACAAAGGAGTATGCAAGGTGAAACCTTCATGGACCAAACTGCACAAAAAGTATGCAAGGTGAAAGTTACTTTGTGTTGTTAATTGATGATTACTCTAGATTTACTTGGGTAACTTTTTTGAAAGAAAAATCTAAAGCTCTAAAGAAGTTTAAGATATTTAAGGCTTTAGTAGAAAATGAAACTGGATAAATGTCTAAGATCAAATAGAGGTGGTGAGTTTACCTCAAATGAATTTGAGGAATTTTGTGAAAAAAACATGGGATTAGAAGACATTTTTCAGCTGCATGAACACCACAACAAAATGGAGTTGTGGAAAGGAAAAACAAAACGATGCAAGAAATGTCAAGAACCATGCTTAATGAGTCAAAGTTATCAGATTCATTTTGGAGAGAAGCAGTGCATATGACAGTTTATATTTTAAATCGAGCACAAATCAGAGTCAATCATGATAAAACTCCATATGAACTTTGGAAAGGTAGGCCTGCCATAGTTAAATACTTTAAAGTATTTGATAACGAGTGCTATATAAAGAGAGATGAAGAAAACTTAGGCAAGTTTGATGCTAGATCCGATGAAGGGATATTTCTTGGCTATTCTTCAAAGAGCAAAGCTTTCAGGTGCTACAATAAAAGGTTACGCAAAATAACTGAAAGTAGAAATGTTCGTCTAGATGATAACATACATCAAGGAGAAATAACTCAAGAAGTTGAACATCAAGAAGAAGAAAGTTGCAAAAAAGAAGTGGAAGAAGTTGAAAATGAGAAATCTACAACACCAGCAAAGGCACCTAAAACACCATTAAGATTTGTTCAGAAAAATGATCCAGAAAACTTAGTTATTGGAGACATGGATATAGAAATCCAAACAAGGAGAAGATTGGCCACTACACTAGGACATATGTCTTTACTTTCTAAAATTGAACCCAAAGATTTTATGGAAGCTAGCAAAGACACACATTGGGTATGTTAATTTTCAGATCAGAAATGCACAATAAGCAGAAAAACACAACACAAAGTAGAAGACACAACAAGTTATCCTGGGAAAACCCTTCTACTCAAGGGAAAAAACCCAACAGCAAATTATTCACTTATAAATCAGAAACAATAGTGCAGAAGTAGCACTCAGAATCAGGCCTAGAAAGGCCGAATATAATACAATAGTCCATCACTTGAAGATAGTGTGAAATTCTTAGTCACAAAGAATAATCAACTCTTCTTCTTGAATGTGAATCTGCTCCTTCAGTGCGAACTTGCTTCTGAAGTAATAGGAATTCGAATTGAGTTGGAAAATGAATTGAATAATGTGGAGACTCTCTCTCCAATATATACAAGACTAGGTGAGCTCTCCTCTTGAGCCAACCTAGGAAATATAATATTTGTTTATAATGTTTAGGCCGACTAGCCTTAAGACTTCATTCTTTTGGGAAATACCTCCCGCCGCTACTCAAAACACTAACACTCCCTCTTAGCTAGGGAGGTATTCTCAAATATCTTCGTCATGGAGTCTCTCAACATGACATCCACAATGGCTACACCCAATTGTGGAAAACACAGCTCACTCTCAGAGATGTGATCTGTACAAGGGCTTTCACCTCATATTTCTTAGTCTCAGAGAAATATACACTACAAGGGCTTTCACCTCATATTTCTCCATCTTAGAGAAATATACACTACAAGGGATCTCACCTCATATTTCTCCGTCTCAGAGAAATATACACTACAAGGGCTCTCACCTCAGATTTCTCCGTCTCAGAGAAATATACACTACAACAAAACTTAATGATGCTGTGACTCCCTCTCAGCAAGGGTGACATTCTCCACCACCCCAAGCTTGTCTTGGAAATGTGCAAACTTTACCCTGGAAAGAGGCTTGGCGAGGATATCAGCCGTCTGATCATCAGTGTAGATGTACTTGAGTTGGATTGCTTTCCTCAGCACCATTTCTCTGATGTAATGATACTTGATCTCCACATGCTTTGTCCTATCATGGAATACAGGATTTATTGAGAGCTTTACACAGCTTTGGTTACCACAGTGAATCAAAGTCAACTCTAATGTCTGACCAAACAATCTTGCAAGGAGCTTTCGAAGCCATACTACTTCACGGGCTGCTACACATGTTGCAATATATTCAGCCTCTGCAGTGCTTAGTGCCACAGAGGTCTGCTTCCTGCTACACCAAGAAATCATGGTAGACCCCAAATTGAAGCAACATCCAGAGGTGCTCTTCCTATCAGTTACACTCCCAACCCAGTCAAAATCAGAATAACCTTGTAGTCTCAGATCTCCACTGGAAGTATATCTCAAACCATATCCCACAGTACCACGCAAGTATCTCAGTATATGCTTTGCTGCAACTAGATGTATTTGTCTTGGCTCACACCTGAATTGGCTGAGAGCACTCATTGCTTAACAAATGTCTTGTCTGGTGTTGACTAGGTACATCAATGATCCAATCAATTATCTATACATGGTGGGATCTACCAAATCTGAATTGGATGCTGAGTCACCTAACTTCTTCAAATTTGTCTCCATAGGTGTAGACATGGACTTATAATCCATCATCCCAAATCTTCTCAGTATATCTATAGTGTATTTCCCTTGACTTAGGAAGATCTCATCAGGTCTTTGCCATACTTTCAGTCCCAGGAAGTAATGCATAAGGCCAAGGTCCTTTATCTCAAACTCGAAGGCTAACTCTTTCTTACATTTGACAATGAGCTTCTCTGCTCCAATGAGCTCTTGCATTATGCATTAAAAATGAAATTTCGTATCAAAGTGGTTGGGTTTGTTATGTACCATGGTTTTATTTCTTCTCTTCTAGCATTTTCACATCTCTTTTCATGGCTATTTTGGTGTGTCCTACTTCATATTATTTAATATTCTGCATAGTTATTGATTATGATTCTATGCAAGATTGCACGATCTTATGCTATTGATGCCAATATTGGATAATCCCTGTGTTACCAGGTTCTTCCCTCAGTACCTTTGTAGCCCGATCTGGTTTCCTTGTTTTTTTGGCTGCCAGGGGATGTCTTGGGTTTGTCTGAGGTGAACCTGGGATATACTTGGGCAGGGTACCCTGTTGCTCAGGCTGTACCTGAGGTAACCCCAGGTCCCTAAAACACTTTATTAACACACATTAAATTTAAAAAAGTAAAAAAAAAGTTCTAGAACCCAACTCTTAATATTTATATATATTTTTGTATGACTTTACCTATAAGCGATACTGAACTGGGGTTTAACAAATGGTGAATTGCCTTTCCCAAAATTCTACATGTTTTGCTATTAAATAGCAAATATGGGAATCACATGTAGGTCCAGGTCCGAAAGATTTGTGTGTCATTAACCTAGTTGATATTCTTATTTTTTATCCTTTAAAATCATATAATTGTAATAGTAAGATCGTAAGTTTGTGTTTATAGGCGTACAATTTTTTCATGGGGGAGTTAAGTGCAGTATGTTATGCTGTACCTCTTGAAAGGCTGAATTTTGCAATGATGACTTTTTAGCTTAACCTTTTTATCTTTTTTGATTTATGACTATGTAGGTGGTACATTATTTATAATTTTATAAATGGATGTTTTGTAAGTGCAGCATTGACAAAAGCTCAGCAGTTGCTGTTGGATCCTCAGGAGAGGGAGTATCTTGTTTGCCAAATCAACGTAGCAAGAGGTAAATCTATTCTAATTATATTTGCAAGTAATCTATAGTACATTTGTCTATTTTTATCATTGTTTTACTAGGTATATGGAATATCGGTAATTTAAAATCTAAAATGCAATCAGTGATAGAAAGATGCCTGATATGTTGCAGTCATGTGTTGCCTCCAGCATAGATTTCAGAAGCTTGGGAAAATGTATTTTTAAATGTTCGAGATACTTCGTTTTTGAATAATAATCTTGAAAAAGTGAGATAATCACATTAAAATGTGTGCATGAGAATATAAAATGTTCTGGGATCAGTGACGACAAATTTTTGGGTGTAAAGATTCTCACATGTTGATCTCAGAAACACATAATCAGAAATTTAATCACTCTGGAAGTCTCAAACATTCAATATATATATTTATTATTTATATTAGTATTTAATGAGCTTTAAAAGCAAGTAGCTTTAATAGCAAGTTTGCAAACTTCTTTGCCTCCAAATTAAATATAAATGGAAAATGCATTAATAATAAATCTGATATAAGCCCTCAAGAATTTTTGTCATAACTGCTTCTGTAAGATAAGGAGCAGCTGTACTAATGAAGGGGTATATGGGACCTATCCTGACCCAGTAATAATTAAAGATGACTGGTTAGAACTGTTGAAAGTAGCTGAGTCATGGTATAATACCAAATTTATCAAGGAAGTGATAAAGCAGGTAATATTTATCATGGCTGTTGGTGAAGAGATGCCTTTATGGAGGCATGAAAATCAGAGAAGGCGATTATGATTTGGCAACATATTGTAGATAAAGATTGGTGGCGCAAAACTAGGTTGCAATGTTATAGACACAAATCAGTTGAGAAAAACTAGGTTTGAATGTTATAGACAAAGATCAATGGAGCATAACTAGATTTGCTGTTGCCTTCACGGAATATTTGGTATCTTTCATTTGGGAAACTGATGCGGAAAATTCTATGGAGAATGTGGAAGATCTTGCCTATATACAGGCTTACTGGATAGAGAAAGCTGATGGAAGCTCCATGTTCACCAGAGATTAGTTAAATTAAATCAAACAAGAAGAAGACAGAAAAAAGTTAAAAACAGCATGATATTGGTAATAAGTTGCCTTGTGAGCTATCTGTAGTAGGAGATGAAGCTTTCAAACTAGTGGAAATAATGTTATTTTCAAGGCAAGTCTAGCGTTTCTGGACAAGGAGTGTAGGATTCCTGGAATTATGGATTTTCTGATATACTTGTTTTAGTTTTTAGATTATTTAGCCAAGGTTTGTTAACGGCCCCCTCCTTTTGCATCATGCAGGGCTACTGCTTTAAGTAATGCTCTCTCAGCAGGGATGTCGCTGGACTTACAGTTCTATTATCTGCACTCCCATGGCTTGAATGCCTTCACCTCATATATCCTCATTTCTGGTGCACCTCTGGCTTGAACACCACACCTGCTATCTGCTTGTGCAGGGCATCCTTTTCCTTATCATTCCATCTGTGCTGCTCACAATTTCTCCAGCATACTGCATACCTGTGGGCATACTGCATATGTTCTTAATTGAAGCATGACTACTGCTTCAGCACACTGTTCCTTCACTATGATGTCCTTTGGGATAATTGAAGCTTGGTCTCCAACATGAGAACCACATTGTTCTACCACTTGACCACAATCCCGTTGACAGATTTTCTGATATACTTGTTACTCAACCAAAAAAAGGGCCATTTTTTGATGGATGGAATTGAAATTTGCTTTTAATTCTTGTACAGTCACTTGATAGCTATACACAAGGTCGGTATCTTTAGTGTTCCTGATCAACAAGATTTTTTTAAGAAGGGAGATTCAATTTGAAATCATAAAAATGGAGGTCAACCTGGACAATCACAGCTTTAATGTAGGTTATCTTGAACATCTCACAATTGGATGGATGCTTTGATGCACTGCATACCTCTTTTTTTATCAAGATAACATCATGAATTTCTCTGCATAATTGTTGTAAATATACCATGTGTTCAAAGTTAACTATGGGCAACATAAAGTGGAAGTAAGATGGTTGTATACTAACATAGGCAACTAGATAGAAAGTAGTTGACTGCTGGAAGAGCTGAAAAGAACAGATAGAAGCAAATGAAAAGGTAGGTGGATAGATGAAACATCTGTAAAGAATAGATAACAATATATTAAAAAGTAAGATGCTGGAACAGCTGCAAAGGAAGGATAGAAATAATATAGAAAGAATTAAGGAGTAGGTTGACAGCTAGGAATGCTAATAATTTTTTTCAGCCATATATAAAAGCTTCTTGTGTGTAATGAAAACATAAAGAAACATATTCAACAAAATGGACATATTAATTGGTATTAGAGCCTAAGGATCAAGTTTTCCTATATCAAAATTTTCTGCACATTTCAAATTTTTGATTACTCAGCCTCTGATCTATGCTTTATGTATTTGTGGCACATGGCCTAATGATTAGACTTTCCCATCATCTGAAATTTTCTGCATGTATTCACTTTCCCAATTAGTCATCCTTTCATATACTCCTTGCGTATATCTGATATACTGTGTAACAATCAGACCCTTTGCATTTTTGAATTTTTCATTTGTTTTCAAAATTTCAGAATTCTACTCAGCAGCCTCTATCCTTTAGCTACAACTAAGATATGCATTGATGTGGCTATTTATCAAATTTTATATTGCTAATAGAACATTCTTGGTCACACATTTCAGTTCAGGTCAGCATTTATTTGCTTCAAAATCTCCATGGTCAGTTTTCTGCTTCAAACTTTTTTCTTTCAAAATTTACAGTCTGTTTTTTGCCAATATATTTATTTATTAGCTCACAATTTCCTGCTGGATATATTGACTCCATATCTCGTTTGTGTTATTCTACCACTGCCTATAGATTGATTGTAATAGGGGTAATTTTTTATTTTTACCATTTTGTTTTGTACCAATTTCCTTCACAGATAATTCAATTAGTCCCCTAAGCTCCACACAAAATCCTGATTTGGCCCAATCACAACAAAAAAAACGCATTTCAACTTCAACTTATTAAGCAATAGATGACAGGCACATTCCGGCAACTCATGGGACGACAGTGGACTGTTTGCTCCATTCCTTGGACTGGCATAATTACCCAACCTGTTTTCAGGTTGGACACCAATATATCCAATTCTAACTTGATGGCATAGTTGATGGGGACAATTTATATGCTTGGATTCATAGTTTGGAAGCATATTTCAAGATGGAATTGAGCTCTACCCAGTCACACAAAATGGTTCTATGAGTCAGATTTTCCTTATAAATTCCCAATATCATGTGAAAATTGGGAACAATTTTCTCTAAGCACGGAGGAAATGATGAGGATGCATCATGTAGTCAGAAGGTTTACTATAGTCCACATGCAAGTGGGCTTATAATAATAAAGTAAAAGTAAGACAACTATATAGGTAGCTAGATGTATAAATTAGTCAATAACTGGAACAACTCTGAAGAATAGAGAGAATCTGAGAAATATATGAGAAGGAAGGTGGATTGTTGGAATAACTGTATAATGGAAGATAGCATAAAAAGTAGATGAACATGCGCAACAACTTTTTAAGAGTAGACAGAATAAATAAAAACTAGATAGACAATCAAGAACACTATATGACACTGTAATTTTTTTTACCTATATATATACAGGCTTCTCTTATGTAATGAAAGCATGGAGAATCATTTTAGTCATATCAATAATGATATTTGATTGTGTGGAATACATAGAAGATGCTTCTATTATCTACAGTAAGACAATGATGTAAGTTGAATAGTGGCGTATTTTAAACAATAGGTGCAACAGGAGTTACATAAGCAAGGGTCACTATATAATAGCTATTTATGGTAGATCCCAACCAATTACAACATATATCTATAAAAAGACAAATGCAGAAATTTATATAGTATGCCAGTAATACAATATTATAAGGTGGTACACACAAAATGAAAAATAATGAAGAATGGTAAAGGAAAATCCATCTTATAAACCAAATTACTGGAGAAGGAATCTGAGGTTAGGGATTGACATTCATAAAGACCTTAATAAAATTATTTTAAGATAATGAAGTTTCTTTCACCTTTAGGGCTAGCAATTTGACTTACAGTAGCAAAATGGTGTATTAGTATGGGGCAACCAAAAATGTGGAAAAGTAAATGATCTTTCTGAAAATTATGAAATCTTTTGCAAATATAAAATAAAAGATTAAACTGTACATGACTGGGAGTTGATATATGATCATATACCTAAGTGGAAAATCTTCCATCCATGCCTGAAACTCACTAACGCTTGTTGACTTATCAATTTCAGATGCAAAGGCAAGTTAAATGTTTTAATAATATATCACTATATTAGTTCATAATTAATTTTTAAATGTGCCATTTGACAGGTAGCACACACTTGCTGATTTGCTTGTGTCATGCTTAAGGAGTTTTGCAGTGTTCATCTTTTTTGAGTGAAATATATAAGCAAGGGAATATCTAAGGGTGTACTTGGCATGTGAGAAATGACCCGCTAGTTCTAAATTTCAATGTAACACACTTGTATACGATAAAATTTGCAGAAATCTCTTGTTGATATCTACATATCATGATATTCTGCAATCTTTCTTTAATTCAAAACTAAGTAGCCGAGTTTGCTGGTTGCTGGCTGAATCTGGTATGCCTGCGGGTCCCAACAGGGTGCTGTTTTTTGGTGCCCAGTTCGTCCGGACCCGGGCGAACCTGGTCGCCCAGCGACGTTTTATAAACAGTTTTTTGCTTTTTTAATTTTTTTTTTGTTTGACTTTGATTGGATGCCCTCCTAAACCAAAAAGGTGACCTCTAAAACACATGAAACACCAAAACAAGTTCATTTTTGTTCATTTCTTTTGGAAACCACTTGGAATGGAAGTGGCAGTGGCACTGCTTGTGGTTCATTTAATGTTCCTACATCATATAATGTCAATGATGATGATGATATTGATGATTTAGCAAATCCATTTGATGATTAAAAGTTAAAACTAATTGTTGAACTTAGATATTATTATTTTGATATTGAACTTGAAGTTTGAACGATGAATATTTATCTGCATGTTTTAAATGACATTCAAGTTTATGATAGTTTTGTTGTTTATATGATGCTATGTGATATTCTAATCTTAATTCATGCTTCTAGGCTGCATATGTGTGTGTGTGTGTGTGTGTGTGTGTGTACATGCTTTTTGTACAAACAAATGCAAACCCCCAATTTTTTTCTAGCCAAACCCCCAAACCTGAACCAGTACCACAACCGGCAACTTAGATTCAAAATGCTATCCTTTTATGCATTAGCACAGTTTATGGTAAAATTATTGTCTTTAAACAACTGACATGACACATTGTACTTATTGCAGATGAATTGAGAGCAGAGAGAAAGAAACAGTTGAAAAAGGACAATGCCTCCAAAATCAAATCTTTGGTTGATGAGGTAATCTTTGTCAATATAAATCCAATTTTATAGTGTATTTGCAAATATTTATTTAGAGAGTTCAGTATTCTAGTTGTTGTCTTGAAGCAATTCAAGCTTCTGGCCTGCCCTTTATTTGGAAGAGGTTAAGTGGATTTACATTTGTTCATCAATGAAATCTATTAATCATCTTTAGGATGTAGACTTTAACCTCTACCAGAGTAGGACATATTAATTTTTAAGAGAAAAAATCTTCCGGATAAAAGTTGCTTAGAAAGATATTAATATGTGTCATTCATGATCAGAAAATCATGTAAACTTTGGTTTTATCCATTATTTGAGACAGATTAGATACAGTTGTTTTCCCTATAGAACATGTATGTAATGTGAGATCCTCAATGACTGGTGATGAACTTCAACACAACTTAGGCTATAGTCTTCAATACTTTGAGAGGTGGGATGCTTTGTCCGAGCTTTACTTTACTCATCTAGAAGAACTAGGTGGGATTGCTAAAGCTTGTACATACACGGGAGTATCATTAGAAGATTATTAGTATACATTCAGCAAGAATTTTGAGGTGTTTTTTAGTCACATTTATTTAATTATTTTGATTTCTAAGATATTCCACAATTGTGTTATATTTCTCTGAGATCTTGTGACCCAGTGTTGGGCCAGTTGATTGTATACATATTGAGAGAGTTCCCACTATTATATTATAGTACATGAGCTAGTTTTTATGTACTTTCAAGATTATCATGTAGGTAAGTAGAATGACCAGAAATATATCAATGGCACTGGAATGTACCGCAGGGACAATAGCAAAGGACTAGAAAAAAAAAAAGAGTCCCTTAGATGTAAAGCATACACACATGGGGGCCAACCTAGAAAAATGCATAGCCTCAAGCAAGTGACAATAATTAAAAAAAGGGAAGGGGAATGTATTTCTGTATTACAGACCTTCAAGGTACAGTGGTGTGCAGGTGTGGAATATACAAACTGTGAGCACACAGCACCCATTGCAAACCATCAGAACTTGGGTACACAGGTGCAAGGTTTTAGGGGTATGTACACCCCCAAAATTTGGGCGTGCAGGGTAATATCAGAATTGGAAACGTCAAAATTGAAAGTTGACACCTGAAATATAAGATCATCATTAAACTTATCAAATATATTTATATTATATCAGATATTATATAAATTTTATGCATCCATAGATGCCTTGAGCCAAAATACAAAATAAGCATAATATTCAAAGTGTTCAAAAGCGGCGGCCGGCCTAGCTCGATTGGCTAAAGCATCCTGTTGCATGCAAGAGGTCACGAGGTCTAGTCTCCCCACCATCCCCATGGTACTGGAGGGCATGTCACGTCAGTGTCACTGGTCACGTGAAAAAAGTTTACTAGGTGCACTACAGTTTGTAGGGGGGCAGCTACCCGATTCTGATTCCTGCAGTCTAAAAAAAAAGTGTTCAAAAGCTGTTGTTTCCTACATGAATAACAAAATTACATAAATCAAGTAGCTGTCATATGATATTTGGTTTAAGAAAAAGGTTGTAGAAGAGTCATGAATCAAGAAAAAACAATCTCTGTTGGCTACAAGTTGAACCTTCAACGATTTGTTTCCTGTTGTGAAGAACAACAGTTTGTTGTTACAGAGATGAAAAGTGCACACTTTGCCCTTTTCCACCCTGTTTTGCACCTATTTTAGCAATTACTAGTAACAAAAATGTGTTGGACAGTTTTTGACCCTCTCAAAGCCCAAGCTATCTTGAAAACATCTCCTCTCACCAGAATTAGACTTCCTCTGCTGTTAAAAATCTGTTTTGTCTTTGATTCTTGATTCCTTATCGCCCAATGATTGTCTCTTATGCAAAACTGTAACCCTACTAGCTCCCAACGGTCAAATTGTGCCAAATATGCCTATTTATGGAATCTTTCACAAAATGGAAAGGAAGCATCCATGATCCATCTCTACAGTCATCGATCCACTTAATCTTTCATCCAACACTTTTCTCTATAGACATAGGGCATCTTGCTACACACCACTTATAATTCCATTCCTCACTTACCTCCTTAATCCTATTTCCTTGATTTATGTCCGATCCTCCACTCTACTTTCCCTCCTACCTTTGCTCCCACTCCTCTCATTCTAGTTCATACCTTCGTCACACTTGTCTCATTCCCACAACATAGTCATTGCCTAAACCCTTCCTCCACCACGTCCCTTCTGTCATTACCTACTATGGAGGAGGTCAACACTTCTTCCTTTCCTTATCTTGATGATCATTTTGACCATGATGCTCATTATGAAACACATTGAAAGTAAAATATGTCAAGTATTGCCTCAAAACTCCAACCCCTCTATGATGAGGTAGGCACACTAGAAGGTGGCCCTAATCCTTCTTCCTTTGTGGATGCTCTTCATGTGCTTCTAGTCTCTCATTCCTTGGGCATGGGCATGCTCTAGTGCTTTGCTCATATTGTTAATGAGGTTACACTCTCTTCTACTGCTCCTCTTTGGCCACTTCCTCCTTTGCTCCTCTTGCTTCTTTGGCCCCACTCGTTTCTCAACCTACCCATCCCCAACTCCCTATTCGTAACATGTCTACTCACATCTTCTCTCTTGTGGTCTCTTGCACTACCCCTATAATCTCTCCCCACCACTTCCCTAACTCTCATGCAATTTCCCATTCCACTTATCTCTATCCCTCTTCCACCCATCCCTTTGCCAACTTTTCTTAATTGGTATCATTCAACCCTCTTACCTCATTGCACCCCGCTCACTACCCACAACTCCTAGCCTTCCCAAGCACCCTTCATTTGGCTTTACATTCTCACTTCTACTCCTACTTCCATTCCTACTCTCACCCATGGCATGCGCACTCACCGTCTCCCTACTTTTGTTTCAGCTCTACACAATATTTCGCATCATTTGGTGGACATGCGATCAAAACTCAACTCTCTACCCCCCTTCCTCCCACTAAGATGTCACAATGGACTTACATCTCAATCCCCTCTTTCCTAACATACTTGCTTATTCTTTTCCCCCTTGTTCATAGCTACACTTTGAAATGTTCTAGCCAAATGTACTAGCCACTTGACTTCATATATGATGACTAGACTTTCTAAACTCTTTTTTTGTAATGTCCCTTTTTCTAAAAATAGCAGTTATTATTTTTAGTAAACCCTATTTCAAAATAGCCAATTAGGACTTGCGGATAAATCGAGTAATTTGGATTTCCAAGATAAATTTATTAAATCATTTTTGGGAGACAAAATAATATTTATTTTAATTTATTTTCAAGGGTCAAACTTGGGCGTTGGAATTTGGGAAGACTGATTTTAGCAAAGAAAAATTTAATTGCTTATGACAATAGTTGTCATAAAAGCAATTTTTTTTGTGAAATGACTAATTTCCTATGCTCCACGGGGTTTTGGGGATAGGGTATGGCAGGGTACGGCAAGACAAGTTTTTGGTGCGGGGGTACTGTTTGGGTCATTTTTTGGGACAACTAATAAAAAAATAGGGAAATTTTTAAAAATATAGAGAATTTTCAAATGTTCATAGCATAACATTGATAAAGCATTCATTCTAGACATTGTATAAGCTTAATCCATATCATTAGACTTGAATTGAGATTTCACATGAGAATCAACAAACAAATTAACAAAATTCAAATGCTTTTCATTATCAATGTGCATACATATCATATAAGAGTCTGATAATTATAACAAAAATGCCCAAAGTCTCCAAGTCTCAACTATGAAGTGGCATGATAAACATAAAACTAAGAAAATATAGGGCTGTCCAATGTCCCTAATCAGCAAAAGGTAGGTCTAAATCAGCATTTCCCTCGCCATCGGAGTTCAAGTCTAAGTCAATGTCAGTGTCAGTGTCCATGTCAGTGGAAGGGTCTGCCTCAACCAATGGAACCCCAACCAATCCCTCCTATGCATCCTCCTCTTCAATTTGCATAGCCTCTTTGGGATTAACATCCCAACGTAAGGTTGGAGTCTGACGATACTCAATAGACTGGCGATCCTGTAGCGGCAAAGCACTGTGTACAACCACCAACTTCTCTGATCGTCTAGAGGTAAGGTTGTTCCTCTTGACCGATTGGATGAAGCTATATGTGGACCAATTCCTCTCTGTAGCAGAGGGACTGGCAACCTGTGAAAGAAGATGAATGGCAAGTAATCTCAACTCTGGTGCATCCTTCCCATGCCACATCCACCATCCAATAGGGTCGGTTTGAGCCAATGTAGCTCTATTCGTCCTCGCCTCTGGTTTGCCGAAGGTTGGACCACGAAGATTGGAAAATGCAAGCCACTGTGTGCGAAGTATAGTAGATTCCTCTGAAGAATACATTTTTATAAGGGCCCTCATGAAGCCTTCTTTCACCTCTTTATCATGAGATGGAGGCACTCTCCTAGGTCTCGGTGCATACCATTTGGGATTGAGAGCATAGGCTGCCATATGAAGCGGGGTGTTCATAATGTCCCACCGTCGCGTCACAATGGGCCTAAGATGCTCCTCATAAAATCCCAAAGTAGGGTCCCTGCTATGAATTGCTTGCTTGATTTGTCCAAGCATACTATCAAAGGCCTCATAAATCTCTCCAAGGCTAGGAGAGTCAGTATTAGCATATCTAATCACTTGCACAATAGGCCGGATGAAGGAGCAAACAAATCTGCAAGTGCAAACAAGTTACAAAAATTAAAATCAGCAATAAATAATAAAATCAGCAATAATAAAATTAAGAAATAATTCAAATAAATAATAAAATCAGCAATACCAATTTTCTTACCTCATTGTGGACCACCAGTCATCATCAAGGATTTTTTGTTTCACACTTATTCCCTTTGATGTGCTTGACTCACGCCATCTACCCCACTCTCCATTGACCACCATTAATTGTAGAGCCTCTTGGACCTCAATCATCCTCTCCAATAAAATGAAGTAGTTGGCATATCTAGTCTCCACGGGCTTGAGGAATTCCTTCTTCGAAATTGTTCTAAATAAAGCAAGTGAAGTGTGATGGTTGCAAATGAACATTTGCACATCTCTAGCCTCTGCAACCACTGCCTTCACCCAGTCTACCTTCCCAATGTCCTTCAAGGTATTGTTCAATGCATGCACACAACAAGGGGTCCAAAAAATGTGCTTATAAGCACTCTCCACCATCAATCCAGCTAATTTACACACACGGGCTGAATCGGTCACTACTTGCGCAACATTAGAGGCTCCAACCTCCTCTATGGCATCTCTCAAAATCTGAAATTGGAAGGTTGCATCCTTCCTTTTTCCCGAACAATCTATAGCTCTAAGAAAATAAGAGCCTGCTGAACTAGTGACAATAAGATTGATGAGTGGTCGACATTTGATATTGGTCCACCCATCCATGATTAAGGAGTGACCATCTGTCAACCATGTTAGTCTCATATCCTCCATCAAAACACTCACTTTGGAGTACTCTCTATCAAGAAGGGTGGTCTGTAGCTTAGTTTCTTCAAGTGGAACATATGAGGGACCAGCAGCTATAATATCTTTGCACATTTGTTTAAAATATGGTGAACGTGAGACATGAAATGGTATGGCATTAGCATAAAAAAACTTAGCAATAGAGGAATTAGCCCCATTTCGTACTGTAATATTAAACATATCAGCAACATTCATACTTCTCTTCTTTCCCCTAGTAGAACCCTCCCCCACATGAGATTGAGAAGCAACATCCATTGATGGTGTAGGCATTCCCACACTAGGCTGCAAACTCTCCATTGAAACCCCTTTACCTAATGCCTCCCCCTCCATATGCAATCTAGTTGCCTCAATTTTTTCATCTTGGGTTATTTTTCTACAACCTTTCACCCCTTGACCACCAATCCACAAAAAATGGCAATAAACTCTCGTATAGTTGCCCCTATATTGTTTGCCACACAAATGACACTCCCATACTCTACTACATCCTGAATTTTTTTTCTTATCTTTATCAACTCTTGTTGCAAATTGTAATAGAGGCTTTTTTGGGTTAAATGGGCCTTTTGCATATTTTTTGAGGGTTTCAGATGGACATTCAAATGGGTTTGAACTTGCTGACCCTGCTCCATTCCCACTCTCTAAACACCCCCCAATGTTTGCCATGCTTCTAGGTCTACTTCTACTTCTTTCTTGCATTTGAATTTCAACATCCTCACTATCACTATCACTATTGCTCATGATTGTTTTTTATGAAATTTCTAATTTCAAAGAGCTGCAAGTTCAAATAATAAAAAAACCCCCACAATGCCCTTCTTATGTGTTGAAAAACTTAAAAAAAACTAGAAAAAATTAAAAACAAATTGCAAATACAAAAGAAAGATGAAAAACATACCTCTAATATGGTGGAAATGATGCCCTAGGCTCCTCTTCAAGCTGTTGTTCTCTCCGTTTCTTTGCTGCTCTTCTATTGCCCTTCTTTTGTTCTCCTTCACTTCAAAATGGGAATGTTAAAATGAGATTGTTTTTCTCATTTGAGGGCATATAATAAGTTAAGATTACTTAAGAGGCATGGGGGGGTCCTTGTGGGCCCGCCCATGCCTTTTATTCCATTTAAAAAACTCAATTTTTTTTAAAAGGTTGGGCCGTAGGGGATGGCTAGCCATACTCGGTACAGTCAAGGGACGGTTTGGTCGTGCCGGGTACGGCTAGCCGTCCCCTAAGTCCCCTGCATCTTAGAGAAACGTACCCGAAACGTTTCCTTTTCTTGTGTTGAAAGGGGATGGGTAGGGGACGTTTCCTGGCCGTCCTCGCATCCCCGTATCGTACCTGGTACAAGAAATGGGGTAAAAGGCCAGGGGACGCGTCCTCGTGGAGCATAGCTAATTTCATGGAGGCCTATTGGGAAAGGAGTTAGAAAATCAATAAATGCAAGATTCTTTCCACATTCTTGGCATGGATTTTTGGGGCCCAAGAAGCTTCATAAAGAAGGCAACACATAAAATGCAATTTCTTGCCTTTTTGGATTCATTCTATGCATGTTTTCTCTCACAGGTTTGTGATTTTTCTTCAGGGGCTGGTGAACCAATGAAGAAAAAACTCCAAGGCTGATAAACCGAGGAGTCTGAGGCTTGAAGGCAGTGGTTCTGATGGTCTCCAGGGGCAGATTCATATAGAGTCTGATAGTGTGTTGCAAAGTTACAGTTTAGAGCTTTATTTGTGAATACTGTAGGAGTTGTTTATTGTAGAAGTGTATTTGAATGTTTCAGTTTGTTATTGGTGTAGGTTGCAGCAAATATCCTTGTATCTGCAACATATATTGGTGTAATGTTGCTGCTCAGATTTGAAAGGTTTGGTTTGTTGAGTTGTGTTAAGTTCGGCATTAGCTGGGTGTATATTTTGCCCTGTAGTCGCAAGGTTTTTCTTTATATTTTGCTGCTGTTGTTGCTTGCTGTTAACATCCGACTATAACAGCAAATATGATGTAGTTTTCATGTTAAAATCAGTAAAATATTATCATATGACAGCTATTCACATTCTTGAGTTATATTTGCACATATTGGTGAAGATAAACTCATACCCAATTTCATTGTTTGCTGAGGGTTTGCAATATTTAAGTGTGATATTATTTATTACATAAAATCTGAAATATTTTCCAGCATGAGACATTATAGTGGTATTAGAGTATTGTATGATAGTTGGAAACCATCTCATGCTGATTTGGCACAATTTGTAGTAAATTTAATAACTGATTTGCTCAAATTGAAGAATATCTTTCTTGTTTAAAATATTTTAATTTGGGACATTACATTTTCTGTATACTCGAGGACTATGCCCTTAGGCCACTCAAAAGAAGGGCTGGAAAACAAAGATTTGGAGGTGCAAAAGAATGAGAAATTCATATACAAGGTGTGACAAGAAAGGCCCAAGGAATATCAAGCCAAATACAAGTGTTGTCACAATCAACATAGAATGGAGCATAAGTTCCAAGTTGATGATAAGATTTGGGTGTATTCGGGCAAGGAGATACTCCAAGGACCAACAAAGAAACTTAAACCTATCAAGTGTGGTCCTTTTCAAATTGTTGAGCGAGTGGGAGAAAATACTTTTAGGCTGACCTACCTCCTTATACGAGAAAGTATTCGATCATTATTATGGACAAGCTTTGATTGTTTGAACTTTTTGTGGTAGATGAAGAAGATGTAGTGTTGCCTTCAGTGGATGATTGGCTCCTAGTGCACAAGAGGAGCTGGAAGGTGATGTAGTTTTGTAAAACAAGGTGAGGAGAACAAGAAGAGGTGAGGATGAAACGTGGTTAGTGGGTGAAATAAAGAAAAATAGGTTCACCAAAATGGAATGGTGAAAAATAGGATGCTTTCTATATTGAAATGGGGTGATTGAATTTGTGATGCACCTATCTTCCTTATTTCATTAGGAAATGAGATCCCCAAAGGTAGGATTGTCTTTCAACCCTAGGTGAGTCAACCCTATTCGAGATCTTGCAAATTTCCTTATGACAAGACGGGGTAAAATCTGCTCGAACAACACTTTGGGGAGAAAAAATAAAAATAGTAAATGAACTCAAGTATGCAATGTGAAACTTGACTCATCAATTTAAAGCATAAAACAATCAGAAACAACAGACTTCCGACAGATCTGGGAGGGGTAAGTTGATATGTATCAGTCACCAAAAGCCGTTGCACTCCTAATTCATCTAGATCTCACTATCGGAAAGTCAGAATTAAATTCTGCCAGTAAGATTCCGTGGCTTGACAACTTTGATGACAACTTTGACAACTTTGCAAAATTGCACTTTTGATCAATCCTCAATCCTTCTTCACCTGCAAATCTGCACATACAAAGAGAGGGAAAAATTGTTTGTTTTTGGTGAATGGGGGTTTGCCTCGTTTTGGTAATTAAACCTTGAAATGAAATGAAACATGAATGGAAGGAATGATGAATGAACAATGCTATGTTGCAACTCACCAAACCCTTGAATGGAGATCCTTAGAGGACTGAAGTTTAACACATCTCTCCAAGGTCTTGATCTTGCATGAAATGGCTTGATTGGATGTTGATCTTGATGCTTGAATTGATATTTGAATGCTTGAAACCTACATCACAATGTTAGCTCCAAAAACATGCATAGATGTAAATAACTTTGACATGATGCTTGAGATCTTGAATGCTGATGTAGAAGACTGATAAATCTGCTCTTGAACACTTTTGACAATAATTTTAGCTCTTGTGAAAGTTGCCTTAATGTTGCTTCTAGATATTGAATTGATAAAAGACCTTGTATTTATAGGTAATTTTCTAATTTCCTGACAATTAAACATCGAAGGCCGACAATTGCAATTTGAATTTGAATCATAAAAATGCCGCGAAAAACATATTAAAAATTGAGATCCTCAACTTAAGGAGTACCCATTTGCCCTAAGACTTAAATCCAGGACACTCAATTTCCAAGGCAATTTAATTAATGTTTGCAATTGTTTAATACAAGTTTTCCTTTCGGAAAATGGGATTAATTAGGCTTTTAAATGCATAATTGGGCCAATTAGAGGCTTATTTAAGTCCAATTAAATTAAGGGACCCAAACATAGAGTGAAAATGTAAAGGTGTACATTTTTCTACACTACATTTAGCCCCCACTTTAGTGAGAGGATGAGCCCTACGCTCAAAATCACATTAAAGTAGACAAATAAGCAACAAGAGGGATCCAAGTGTACAAATGTTAGTGAGATAGGATGACAAAGATCAAGGAGGTTGCGCAAGCCCCCAGGATCAAGATCCCATGGCAAACCAACATAAGTGCAAAGGAACACACATATACATATGACGTACATCAGTAAGACAAGATACACAAGCATACAATGCCAAAATTGAAAAGAAGAGAGAAGGGTGGATCAAGCCTTGACCATTTGTTCAATAGGTATGGATCAAGCCTTAGCTGTTTGTCCAAAAAACGTTCACAAGTGGAAACCTGTTGTCCACCATGTAAACAAAATATACTCACACAAGCTAGTGAAATCCGCTGTTCACTAGGTGAGCCCCAAGAGGGTGGCTAATGGGAAAGTCATGCCAGGTCTACAGGGTCCCATACATCAACCAACCAAAAGTGTTAAGCAGAGATGCACATTTCCATGGTGAAAGAACATATTCTAGGTGTGTTATTGTGCTTTTTGTATGTGAATACATGGCTCATTCTTTCTCTAGAGGCTAGTATATGGTGTGTTTCAGTCATTTTCTTTTGCTTCTTTGCACTTGAATTCTCTTTTTTGCATTCTATTTGTGGTCAATGATCAAATGAACACAGTATATTGTTGCCATCTCCAAGTTTTGGTTTGAAACAACATTTTGAAGTTGTGTTGGAGGGTTGACACTATTACAAAAATAGGACATAGAAAGTTAACCAAGATTGCATAAAAATATATATTAAGAAATAAGGAGCAAAAGAATCTCTATATAGGATTACAAATGTTTTATCCATAGAGGATAAGATTGACACCTCAGAGGATAAGATAGACAACTCATAAAACAAAAAGGTAAAAACTAAAGTCGACATGACTTTATTAAAGAAGATTCCTAAAGTCAATCCTAAAAGCTAATTGACCATTATAATATAAAACATTACTTTAATACCCTCTCTTAATGGTCATTCTACTAACTACACCAAGCTTATCTTGAAATTTTACAAATTTGTTAGGACCCAAAGGCTTAGTAAGGATGTTTGCAGTTTGATCTTCTAAAGGACAAAACTGCAATAGAACCAATCCATCTTCTACAAGTTGCTTGATGAAATGACAATGAAGCTCCACATGTTAGGTACGCTCATGGAAGATTGGATTTTTGGCAAGCTTTAGCACCCGTTGATTGTCACAAAGCAAGGGTGAATGCTCTGTTTGCGACATTTGCATGTTTGAAAGCATCCTCCAACGCCATATTGCCTCACATGCTGCTTTGACAGTTCCTCGATACTCTTCTTTTGTCGAGGAAGTAGCTACTACCTTTTGCTTCTTATTTGTCCATGTGACCGCACTTGTACCAAGGCTAAAAGCTTATCTAGAAGTGGACTTCCTATGCCATTAACAAAACTTGCCCAATTTGAATCTATGAACCCAACCAACCTAGAATCTTTGCCAAAGTCAAGTGACCCTTTCATATATCTCAGTACTTGCGTCGTTGCAACCCAATGTTTTTCCTTTGGGGTTGTCATAAAACAAGAAATGTAACTCACAATATATAACTCAAATCAAGTCTAGTGGCTATAAGATAGATAAGGCTGCTCACTAGTTGCCTGAAGGTTGACTCATTGATTATTGTTGAGTTTGTTTTGGCTGAAAGCTTCAACCCTTTCTCCATAGGTGTAGACGAGATTTTGTAATCTGTCATTCTAAACTTGTGTAGCAAACTCCTAGCATATTTAGATTGAGAAAAAAAAATACCACCACTTGTCTACCAAACCTTACACCTAAGCAATAATGTAGGAGGCCTAAGTTTGTCATGTCAAAAGCCTTACACAAATTACATTTGATTTCTTCAATCAAATGTGCCTCACTACCTGTAATGATGATATCGTCAACATACATGAGCAGAAGGATGATTTCATTGCCTATGCTTTTGACGTATAAATTTGGATATGAAGGACTTCACTAGAATCCCTACTGATCCAAATACTTGTCAATCTTTATGTACCATGCCTTGGGTGCTTGCTTCAGGCCATAAAGAGCCTTCGCCATTCTCCATACTCAATGCTCCTTTCTTGCAACTTGAAAAGGTTGAGTCATGCACACTTCTTCCTCTAAGTCACCATTGAGGAAGGCACTCTTCATGTCCATTTGATGGACTTTCTAGCCATACTGTTTCTAGCCATACTATGCTACCATGACTAGAACTACCTAAATGGTGCTCATCTTTGTGAGAACCCTTTAGCCACCAACCATTCTTTATACTTGTCAAGTGCACCTTCAACTTTGTACTTGGCTTTGTACACCCATTTGCGGCCAATGGGCTTCTTCCTTGGTGGAGGATCTGAAACAACACAAGTCTTATTTTTCATAAGACTCTAATGTTCAATTTCCATGGCCATTTCCCATTCAGGTTTACTTTTCGCCTTTGCAAAATCTTGGGGTTAATAAACATCTTGAATGTTAGCCTTAAGAGCAAAGTTAATTGTGTTATGCTTGCTTCTGCCTCTGGATGATTGACCCTCGACCATTTCACCATCTCGAACATCACCAGTGAGTTTTTCCCACCACTTAGGTCTCTTTGTAGAAACCCCTTCATGCAATCAGCGTGGTCATCATGACTTGGGCTGCCTAGTACTATATCATCTAGATGCTAATCTAGGTTTTCCTAAAGAAAATCATCTAGCATTGGTAATGGTACCTACCTGGGACATTCCACATGTTTGGAATCATCAGAGTCCCCCTTTCAAGTGTAGCTGGTGGAAGCTGGACACCTAAATCTTAAGCTTTTTGAGACTGATCTTCAATTTTCTTGATGTTAGAAGAGAACTGAAAATGCCCAACTTCCTCATCAATCATCACATCCTTGCTGAATGTCAAGCGTTCAGTGTCCACATCAATTAGCCTGTAGGATTTATGATTGTCACTGTACCTTGTTAGCATTAACTTCTTACTCTTGGAGTCCAGTTTGGTTCTTTTTGTGTTTGGAATCCAAACATATGTAGTACAACCAAAAACCTTAAGATGACCCACCTTTAGTTTCCTCCTAGACCATGCTTCCTTTGGAGTCTTCTCCCTCACTGTCTATGTCAGAGACTTGTTTAGAAGATATAAAGTTGTGTAAACAGCCTCAACCCAAAACTTCTTGGAACACTTTTGTTCTCCAACATACAAGGGGCCATTTTCGTAATACTATGCTTCCTTCTCTCAACAACTCCATTCTGTTGTGAGTGTAGGGTGTGGTGAATCGACATTTGATACCATGTTTAACACAAAAGTCTATGAATTTGTTTAAATAAAATTCACCCCCATTATGAAACCTAAGAGTGATTATTGAACAACTAGACTCTTTCAACTAATGCTTTGAACTTTTGAAATTCCTTAAACACATTTGATTTCACTTTTAGGAAAAACACCCACAATTTCCTATTGAAATCATCTACAAACAAGAGAAAATAGCTGGCACTAGTGACCAATGTTTTATTCATTGGTCCACAAACATTTGCATGAACCGGCTATAAAACTCTCGATGCTCTCTAGGCTTGTCCATCGGGAAACGGAGTTTTGTGTTGCTTTTCTACTTGACAAGCTCCGCAAACACCCTATATCTATTGCTATATTTTAGGTAAACCTTCTACTATATTCTTTCAAGCCAACTAAGAGAGATAAGATAGGTTGAGATGCCCATAATGCTAATGCCAAAGTGTAGTGATATCTGATGCACTCTTGGCTGCCAATGCACGTTCTTGAACTCCTCCATTATCAACCAGTCGATACAACCCATGATCTTCTATTCCAATTGAGATGGTTTGCTTGGAATCCTTGTCTACAATATAACACTTGTGTGTGCTAAAACTGACGTTCAACTTGGGACAATGGCACATAATCTAACTCACTTGAGAAATTTGAGCTCCATGCTTGGAACATAGCATACATTGAGGAAAATAAGAGTATTTCCCTCTAGAGGTTGTTTGAATATTGCCTCTGCCAACAACAGTATACTCCTCACAACCACTGAAGATCGCTGAATTGGAGCAAGCTGTGTACCCAGTGAATTTATCCTCCCTGTGAATAAAATGTTGAGACACTCCAGAATCGATGTACCACGTAGAAGACTTGATTTGTTTTGCTGGTCATTTGGCCATGAAAGCAAAGACGGCCGGCTCCTTTTGCTCAGAATGCTTTGTGACATGAGCCTTTTGTTGAGGCCCTCCATGGTTGGATTTCTGATCAGCCAACCTCTTTCTACATTGCTTCTTCATGTGATGAAGTTTACCACAATAATAATATGTGATAGTCTTCAAATTCTTCGAAGTATCATTTGAATTCCCTTGACCTTTCTTTTGAGGCCACTTGCCTTTGCCCTTGTCCTTAGCTGCAATGGCCTGTTCCACACTCAGTGAATCATTGCTACTACCAAATTGCTTCTTCCATTTGTCTTGTTGTAAGAGTTTGTTGCACAAATCGTTGAATTTCAGGTCAACATTGGTAGATGTGATGTTGAGTGTTTCTATGAAATGCTCATATGATTGTGGTACTCTTTTCAATATTATAACCACCATATTTTCTTACATCGTGCGACCTATGGCTGCAATTGATTGTGAATGTCTTTGATCTTCATCAGGTGATCTTGCAAAGGTATCTTCTTGTCCATCATGATCAAGAAAAGCATATTTTTAGGGAAGAAGGCTCTACCTTTATCTAATGTCTCGTGCAAATCTTGCAAGTGCATCCAAATCTTCTTAGAGGTTTTGCATAATGGAACCTTTGGAAGCATTTCATCTATTATTGATAATTTAATGAGCATGACGACTTCACGATTAAGCTCATCAAACTTGTCCTGGTCATTACTTGCAATTGTTGGACGAATGTATGTATCAAGGACGATTTGATTGAGACATATGTACTTGAAGATTGTGAGCACCCTCTATTTCCAGGTGTTATAATTTTTGCTAGTGAACCTTTGGCTACCTTCCAACATGAAGTTGGGAAATGAAGCCATCCCTCTCGCAATACAAAATCAAAGAAAATGAAGAAATAGGAGCTCCCTTGATAGAAAATTACAAATATTTTTAGGAAAAATATTCAAAACCCAAACAATGAACACCCATTGTGTAAATTTGTTTTCATAAACCTGCAATAATTTTTTTTTGGATAATTTTGGAAATTGCAAATGAAACTTAGCTGTTTTTTTGTAGTAAAAAAATCTGCAAAAAATGGGCTAAAACCCTAGGCACTATGTGCAAGAAAACATTCATGATTTTATTCAAAATTTTCAAAAAAGCAGAAAACTTGTCTACTAGGTCTGAAAATTCATCAAAACCCTAGGTGTCACCAAAAAACAGGAAATTGCTCCCAAAATTTATTATGTTGCAACAGATTAGAAGTAAACCCATCACTTTGCAAAAAACGTGCTGAAAATCGAGCCCTAGGTGCACAATTATTTTTCAGTCACCAAAACTTTGTCGCGGTCCACAATTTTCTAGACAAAAACTAATGATCTTTAATAAAAAATCATCAAAACAGGTAAGCATGGAAACACCTAGTCGTGTGACTAGAAATGATGCAATTTGTGTTGCAGTCTGGTTGTCATTGATGTCAAAAGTATAAGTGTAAGTTTGGTTGTCCTTGATGTCAGAAGTATGGTGGAGTTCGTTGCAGTTTGGTTGACAGTGTTTGCTGTCTGGCTATTTGGTTGCCAGAGTCTTTGAGAGATGCTCCACAATTCTCTACTGGTGATGTTGTGATCATGTGGTTTGGAAGTTAGCTTCATATGTTGTTAGAGCATGTGTGATCCAAGTTTCATGTTGTTTGGATTACAGAAAGGTGTTTTGTAAATGATAGTTTGAAGATAGTGTGGTTTCTGTGAGGATGCTCACAGAGGTGCGATGGTTGGCTTTGCATTCCTCTGCATTTGTAGATTTGGTCATGCGGTTCAAAAGTTAAGTTCAGTGTTTTGTGAAGGTGCTATATCCAAAGTTTTTCATTTTCCCTTTCATAGAAAAAGTTGTAAGTGACAGAGTGCAGGACTATATTGTCTGATGGTTAGTTTTAGTGTCTGTTGGCTTGTGCCAACTTGTTGCTATATGAAGTGGTGAATTGGCTGGTGGAGAATGATCCTGAAGATCTTGTGATGTTTCTTGTTGCTCTGCAAGGTGTTTTCTGATTTCTCCATAATAGGTTGTGGTTTGAAATGAAGGTGTTGTCGAGTTATGTTTTTCCCTGGCCGACTGAGATATGTTGAAGGAGTGCGGCACGTGTTGGAGTTTGTGCAGAGTCTATGAAGTGTTTGAAGAAGTTGTATAGGTCATGCCGACTCATCTGGGAGAAGCGCAAGTAATGTTTAATCTTTCGTGAGTACCGCTAAGTTGTAATGGTTGAAATGCTACAAGTTTCATATTTTCTTGCTTAAGGCCGACCTATTTCAAATGTGTGAAGTGTGTGGATGTTGTTCCTTGAAGACTGATGCTGTGAAGAGTGTTTGGGACCAGGTTAAGCATGTGTTGGGATCCGCAAGGTGTGCCCCTCTGAAATATGCTAACCAATTTTTTGAAGGATTTTCACAACATAAACCAGCACTTAACCAAATTGATTAGCGTTAGCTCCAAATAGAAAACCAAACTTGAAAGAACTACTCAACGTCAAGAATGTGCACTCAAGATCCCATTGAGGGCGAGGTGCTAACATATGACGGAGTGTTTAATTGAAGCTAGAAATTAATAGGCGGATAACCAGCCATGAAGAGCATTTCCACACTACCACCAAACAGTGGGGGGAAAAAATTACAATTAAAACAATTCATCTGCTGCGGCGGGCATCCACAGAGTTGTGGGGATTCACCACTATGAAAGTGGGTACAAGAGTATTACAATCAAATTATCCACACTGGCGGTAAACCATCCAGGGGTACTTATGTGAGAAGAATAAGAATTAATTGCAGCAATTTAAACTGGAACAGTACTACTGTTTACAGTTTGTACAAATAAGAAATAAGCTGCAAATTACAAAGAATTACAATAGTCTTCAAACACAAGAGTAATATATGATCTCTTACAATTATTTAACTCCCAAACTGCTGATAATGCATCAAAAATCAGAACTACTAAAGTCTGATACAGAAAACAGAAAACTGGAAATTTCAATCAGCAACTGTGAAAACCAAATAATTATTCATAACTCACTCATTTCACCTCCAAATCGAATGAGACCAAGTGCAACTGATTGCTAGAAGGTAGGCGACCAAACTGAGATGATGAAACAACTTCAAATAACTCCTGTTAATTTTGCACGAATCCCAATGTACTTCTAGAAAAGTACGACCCTCCTTGAAGGGGCGATTTCTCTTTAAAAATCAAGTTCTCAATAATAAAATCCAAGGATTGGCAGGAAGGGGTGCCCTTGAACAGCAAATAGAATGGTAAAATGCCCAGAACCAATTTCAAACTGGAAATAAAGTTATAACATGAAATCACCTTCAGCTGTAGATGAAACAGCAAAACCAAAATTGATGAATCTTCAAAATTTCTTCACAATTGAGCTCAATCTGCTAGTCTGGATGAGAAGCAGCAAATTCCAACTAGATGTTGTATTTCAAACATGAAATTGGATAGTTGGCTAGGAGGTAGCATCCTCGAAGCAAGAATTCATTTGTCATTGCGACAACATAACAGTATAATAACATGAATGGATCCGCATGCTGGAATAAAGCCTTCATTTTTATAGAAGAGTAGAAGACTCTTCAATTCCTCAAGGAAAGACGCCAATAGTCACAGAGACTCTTCAAATTTCCAAAGAACCATTCAGCTTCTCAAGATGGCGTCCTTTTTGCTTAGTAAGAATCACTTTATTTTAAAATTCTCTTTTAATAAAGTGGCGTCCACTTTTCCCATGGCATAATGTTCTTATTAAAAAATAATAAACCTCTTCATGAAGGCGTCACCCTTCCAAGTCCCCTTTTTAAATACAACTTAAAGTTGTTCACCTAGGCCAAGGGGGTCAACTGCATAATATAACCTTGATGCCTTAATTCAACATAAAAATGCCTTAAGAGGTCAAACATGAACTGCAAATAAATGCTCCAACTGGAAATGAAGTACTGAAAGCTGACAAACTCCATACTGCTTAAAATAGAATTTACTATAAATAGTAAACTCTCAGAAAAATGCCAAGGAACCTCAGAACTGGAAACCCTAATTTTACCTCACACACGCCTACAGACTTCCGGAATAGGCTGATGAGTGACATAACAGATTATTGATGAGAAGGGGACATTACAGTCCGCCCTCCTTGAAATTGCTTGTCCTCAAGCAACTGAAAAGATGGATGCAACAAAATCTGTTCTCCTTCCCACGTGGCATCTTCAATAGGCAAATTCCTCCATCTAACCAAGTATTCTTTGATTGTCCTTCTCCTCAAAGAACGCTCTCTAGTATCAAGGATTTTTCAGGAATCAACACCAACTGACCTTCCTCATCCAATGGAGGTAATTCTGAAGTAGCCACCACGTTGTGTCCAATTGCCTTCTTGAGGCGTGACACATGAAAAACATTATGTACTTTGCTTTCAGCTGGAAGCTCCAACTCATAAGCAACTTCACCAATCCTCTTGGTGATTTTGAAAGGACCATAAAAACGTGGCTTCAACTTTTTTGCACCACTTTTCTTGAGAGAAGATTGTCTATATGGCTGAAGCCTCAAGTAGACCATGTCTCCAACTTCAAAAGACCTCTCAACACGCTGCTGATCAGCGTATAACTTCTGCTGATATTGAGCTTGTTGCAGATTTTCCTTGAGAGATTTCAAGATGTCTTGGCTCTGTTGTAGCATATCCTGTGCTTGTGGAGCTCTACTATCACCAAACACTAAATCAACAAAATTAGTAGCTTCATAACCATAAAGAGCCATAAAAGGTGACATCTTAATTGACATGTGATAAGAGGAGTTATAACAATACTTTCCTAAATGAAGCCATTTAATCCAAGCTCTTTGCTGTCCTGAAACATAGTTTCTTAAGTAGCCCTCTAACCATTTATTAACAATTTCTAATTGCCCATCTGTTTGTGGGTGATAACTAGTGCTTGGAGTAAGCACTGTCCCGCTCAATCTGAAGATCTCTTGCCAAAAAACACTTAGGAACTTGCTGTCTCTATCACTGACAATAGTTTTAGGCAATCCATGCAAACGGAAGACCTCTCTGAAAAACAACTCAGCCACTTGAGCTGCTGTAAATGAAGTGGTAACAGCAAAGAAATGAGCAAATTTCGTTAGTCTATCAACCACAACAAAAATACAATCACGTCCTTGCACCTTGGGCAACCCCGTGATGAAATCCATGGCAATACTTTCCCATTTTTGATTCGGAATGGGCAAAGGCTGCAGTAGACCAGTTGGATAAGAGTGTTCATTTTTATTTCTCTGACAAATCAGACACTCTCTAATGTAGTTCAAGACTTCTTCTTTCAACCCTTTCCAAGTGAATCTTTCACGAATCTGCTTATAAGTCTTGAAAATCCCTTGATGACCAGCAAGGGGAACATCATGAAAAGATTGTAGAATCTTCTTTTTAAGCTTAGATTCTTGCACTAAAAAGATTCTATCTTTGTAGTAAATTATCCCATCAACCAACTTATACCTTTCATTAACCAAATGACCTTCTAGCAAGCTAGTTGCAAACTGATTTTTAACATAATCAGCAGCAATTAACTCCTTCCAATCTGCTGATAACTCACAAAGTGACTGCAAATGAGGCATTCTTGAAAGAGCATCAGCCACTATGTTATTTTTTCCTTTGACAAATTCAATGTCAAAGTCATATGCTTGGAGCTTACTTACCCACTTCTGCTGCCTTTCATTCAAATCCTTTTGGTGCATAAAATGTTTAAGACTATTGTGGTCAATCTTAACAACAAATTTACTTCCCACCAAGTATTGACGGAATTTAGACAAAGCATGCATGATGGCAAGCATCTCTTTGTCATAAATGGAGTAAGTTTTTTCTGCCCCTCTCAACTTCCGGCTCTCGAAGACAATAGGATGTTTGTCTTGCATTATAACAGCTCCAACACCTTCACCTGAAGCATCACACTGTAATTCAAAAGGTTTTGTAAAATCCGGAAGTGCCAACACTGGACATGTACTCATGATTTGCTTAAACTTATCAAAAACTTCTTGTGCCTTCTTAGTCCAAAGAAAAGCTCCTTTCTTTGTAAGATCTGTGAGAGGTGCTGCTTGATGAGAATATCCTTTCACAAATCTTCTATAGAATCCACATAACCCTAAAAATCCTCTCAAATGAGAAATATTCTTTGGAGTTGGCCAATCAAGAATGGCTCTTATCTTTTTAGGATCAACTTTCATACCCTTTGAACTGATAATGTGGCCAAGATATAAGAGTTCTGTCATCCCGAACTCACACTTTGATTCTTTGGCGAACAAACATTCCGCCTCTAAAATACTAAGCACTTCTTCCAAATGCTTAAGGTGCTCTTCCCATGACTTATTGAATATGAGAATGTCGTCGAAGAAGACAAGCACAAACTTCCTCAACTGCTATCTAAAAATCTTGTTCATACAAGATTGGAATGTAGCTGGAGCATTTGTCAAACCAAAAGGCATGACAAGAAATTCAAAATGCCCAAAATGGCATCTAAACGTTGTCTTTTCTATATCCGCCTCCCTCATTCTGATCTGATGATAGCCTGAACGAAGATCAATCTTCGAGAAGAACATGGCCCCATGGAGCTCATCAATAAGCTCATCAATCCTAGGGATAGGATATCTATTCTTGATGGTCTTCTGATTCAATGCGCGGTAGTCAACACACATACGCATTGTGCCATCTTTCTTTTTGACTAGCACCACTGCAGAAGCAAAAGGACTCTTGCTTGGTCTAATGAAACCGCTTTCCAAAAGCTCCTTAATAGCTTTTTCAATCTCATCTTTCTGCTTCTTTGGATAAGGGTAAGGTGTAGTCATGACAGGCTTTGCTCTTTCTTCTAACTCAATTATATGCTCAGAACCTCTTTCAGGAGGTCTTCCAGGAGGTAGGCTTCCAAAGACTTTGCTCTTCTTTGAAAGTAAGGCTTGAATATCAGGGTGATATTGCCTTTTCTCCTCCACTGGATCAGCTGGTAGAACCAAACATTCAGCAGCCCATTCAACCTGATCGTGACGGATCAGCCTTTCCATCCTCTTCAAAGACACAATTCGAGGGCCTCCATTTGACATCCTTCTTAGAACAACCTTCCTTCCATTAGACTGAAATTTAAGCTCCATAGTTTGCAAATTCAATGTGATCTCACCAAGAGATTGCAGCCATTGTATGCCTAGCACAACATCAGTGTCTCCAATTCCCACCACATAAAAATCATCTTTAATCTCATAATTTCCTAACTGCATAGAGAGATTGGGAATCTTTCTCGTGCAAGACATAGTAAAACCATCCGCAACCATTACCTTGAAACCATCAAATTCCTCAGTCTTCAAACCCTTCTTAGCAACTAATCCTTCATCAATAAAATTATGAGTTGCTCCAGTGTCAATTAGGGCAACAATCCTCTGTGAATTCACAACTCCATGAACCCGAAAGGACTCATTTTTTTGAAAGCTTGATAGTTGTGCAAAAGCACTACCATCTCCCACCTCATCGGACTTCTCTTCTGGATCTTCTTCACCTTCACTACTTGCTGATTTGTATTGCTGATCAGACGAATCAGATTCTGATCCATAATCAGAATAGCCCTCCATTCGATTTGCTTTGCCTCTTCCATAGCAACGGTGATCCTTAACCCAAGGCTCACGGCAAGTGTAGCAAACTCCATCTTTTCTAAGCTGTTCTTTGAGCTCTTCTGACAACCTTGGTGGAAACTTCTTGGGCAGATTTGAAGAATGTTTTTTATCTTTCTTATGGCTGAAAGGTTTTGAATGAAACTTAGGCCTTGGGGCTGCCAACTCCATGCTCCTAGCTTTCTTGATAGCTTCATCTAATGTTGGTGGATCTAAAGCTTTGACCCAACCCTTCAAAGGGCTCCATTAAACCTTCAGCAAAAAGAACCACAAGTCTTCTTTCAGTAATGTTAGGCACCATTACTGACAATCTCTGAAAATCAGCCACATAGTTTTCTAAAGATCCTTGTTGTTTCAATTGTGCCAATTCTCTGAATCTCAATTCTGGATCTTTGGTATCAAATCTTTCAATCAACTTATTGGTAAACTCACTATATGTGCGAACGAGGTTATGGCCAAGAGTGACCAAACCATGAGTCCACCATTCATGAGCTATCCCATCCAAATGCAAAGTAGCAAATTTGATAGCATCTTCTTCCGGCATGGGTCTGAGAGAGAGGTAGTTATCTAACTTTTGCACCCATGATCTGGCTGTACACTTATTACTACCATCAAAGTGTTCCATAGTAATCTTTCCCAATGCTTGGTAGAAATCATTTCTAGGTGCCATAGGAGGACGTTGATCATTCCTTCCTCCATTTCTCCGACTCCTTTGATTCATGTATTGATCAAAGGTCCAAGTACCTCTCAAGTCAAGAGGTAAAGAAACGTACTCCATGTAAGCTTGACGTGAATCATCAGCAAAGTTTGGTGTAGCCTCAACCGGTTGTTGCTCTTCCACAGTCGTGAAGACGGGAAAAAGAGGCCTAGAGGATGACCCACTAGGAATTGCGGCATGCTGACCCACAACTCTGTTTCCGGTATTCACCTCTGGACTGCCACTATTGTTATTCCCATTATCTCCACTGCTTTCTCCAGTTGAGTTATTTTGGGGCTGAATGATATTCTGAGCTGCTTGCTGATCCAACTTGGACAATAAACGGGACATCATGTCTATCATCCCGTCAAACTTCTTTTCCATCCTTTCATCTCTTTCATCCATTGCTTGCTTATGACTTTCTGCCATGTTCCCAACTGTTTTACCAATATCTACTGCTCTTCCTGTATCTCTCAAAGCCCCTGAAAAAGTATCTCCTTCTAGCACTGGCGGAAGCTGTGTTTGTTGTTTTCTGGCCTGACTTTTGGTATAGTATTTACAATCATTGTCACTCATCTGACTACTGAATCATCGTAGGGCACAGGTTGGCAGAATCATGGCTCTGATACCACTGAAATATGCTAACCAATTTTTTCGAAGGATTTTCACAACATAAATCAGCACTTAGCCAAATTGATTAGCGTTAGCTCCAAATAGAAAACCAAACTTGAAAGAACTACTCAACGTCAAGAATGTGCACTCAAGATCCCATTGAGGGCGAGGTGCTAACATATGACAGAGTGTTTAATTGAAGCTAGAAATTAATAGGCGGATAACCAGCCATGAAGAGCATTTCCACACTACCACCAAACAGTGGGGGGAAAATATTACAATTAAAACAATTCATCTGCTGCAGCGGGCATCCACAGAGTTGTGGGGATTCACCACTATGAAAGTGGGTACAAGAGTATTACAATCAAATTATCCACACTGGCGGTAAACCATCCAGGGGTACTTATGTGAGAAGAATAAGAATTAATTGCAGCAATTTAAACTGGAACAGTACTATTGTTTACAGTTTGTACAAATAAGAAATAAGCTGCAAATTACAAAGAATTACAATAGTCTTCAAACACAAGAGTAATATATGATCTCTTACAATTATTTAACTCCCAAACTGCTGATAATGCATCAAAAATCAGAACTACTAAAGTCTGATACAGAAAACAAAAGACTGGAAATTTCAATCAGCAACTGTGAAAACCAAAGAATTATTCATAACTCACTCATTTCACCCCCAAATCGAATGAGACCAAGTGCAACTGATTGCTAGAAGGTAGGCGACCAAACTGAGATGATGAAACAGCTTCAAATAACTCCTGTTAATTTTGCACGAATCCCAATGTACTTCCAGAAAAGTACGGCCCTCCTTGAAGGGGTGATTTCTCTTTAAAAATCAAGTTCTCAATAATAAAATCCAAGGATTGGCAGGAAGGGGCGCCCTTGAACAGCAAATAGAATGGTAAAATGCCCAGAACCAATTTCAAACTGGAAATAAAGTTATAACATGAAATCACCTTCAGCTGTAGATGAAACAGCAAAACCAAAATTGATGAATCTTCAAAATTTCTTCACAATTGAGCTCAATCTGCTAGTCTGGATGAGAAACAGCAAATTCCAACTAGATGTTGTATTTCAAACATGAAATTGGATAGTTGGCTAGGAGGTAGCATCCTTGAAGCAAGAATTCATTTGTCATTCCGACAGCATAACAGTATAATAACATGAATGGATCCGCATGCTGGAATAAAGCCTTCATTTTTATAGAAGAGTAGAAGACTCTTCAATTCCTCAAGGAAAGACACCAACAGTCACAGAGACTCTTCAAATTTCCAAAGAACCATTCAGCTTCTCAAGATGGCGTCCTTTTTGCTTAGTAAGAATTTCACTTTATTTTAAAATTCTCTTTTAATAAAGTGGCGTCCACTTTTCCCATGGCATAATGTTCTTATTAAAAAATAATAAACCTCTTCATGAAGGCGTCACCCTTCCAAGTCCCCTTTTTAAATACAACTTAAAGTTGTTCACCTAGGCCAAGGGGGTCAACTGCATAATATAACCTTGATGCCTTAATTCAACATAAAAATGCCTTAAGAGGTCAAACATGAACTGCAAATAAATGCTCCAACTGGAAATGAAGTACTGAAAGCTGACAAACTCCATACTGCTTAAAATAGAATTTACTATAAATAGTAAACTCTCAGAAAAATGCCAAGGAACCTCAGAACTAGAAACCCTAATTTTACCTCACACATGCCTACAGGCTTTCGGAATAGGCTGATGAGTGACATAACAGATTACTGATGAGAAGGGGACATTACACCCTCTTCCTGGTGTTGCGTGTAGTTCATTTTGGGCTTGCCCTGTACACGTTTCATGTTGTTTGATCTTTGGCCGACTTGTAATTGTAATATTCTTGTTGTTCTTGGTTGACATGTAATGTAATAAATGTAATCTCATGTATATATTGTAAACCTAGTTGATCTAGGTTGAGTGTGGTTGTAAGAGTTCAAATAAGGATTTGTAATGCATTGTGATGTATATGTAAGCACTTGGAAGAGAAAGAGAAGAAGTTGTAGATGCTGTCCGGATTCAATCTGATCATATCTCTAAGACAAAAGGGAAGCAAAGAGTGTGACTAACTGATTGCTGGAGGCAGTGAGCCATGTTAGTTTTTAGATTAGAAATGTAAGCAAGCAGAAAACACAACTCAGAGACAATGAACACAATATTTTTACCCTGGGAAAACCCTCCTACTTGAGGGAGAAAAACCTAGCAACAATATTCTCTTTATATATTAGAAGAATAACAGGCCCTAGAAAGGGCGAATACAATACAAGGATCTGCACTTATATTTGGTGCAATTTCATGAATACACTAAGTATTGACACTTCTCCTCGATGCTGATCTGCTGCTTAGGAAACTCGACCTGCTGCTGAAGTTCGAATTTTGAGTGAATGAATTGCTTATGAAATGAAAGGACTTCATCCTCTATTTATACCCAACTAGGCGGCCTTCTTTCTAGGGCCGACCTAGTAAATACAAAATATTATTTATAAAAATGAAGGCTGACTTGCCTTATAATAATTTTATTTAGGAGAAAAATAACTCCCGCAGCTACAACATTAACACTCCCTCTTAGCTAGGGAGGTATTTTCCAAATATCCTCGTCATGGAGTCTCTCAACATGACGTCCACAATGGCTATACCCATTTGTGGAAAAACCACATCTCAGTCTCGGAGATGTCCAAGAGTTCATCATGGAGTCTCTCAACATGATGTCCACAATGGCTACACCCATTTGTGGAAAACACATCTTAGTCTCAGAGATGTACAAAGGTTCATCACAGAGTCTCTCAACGTGATGTCATGGAGTCTCTCAACATGACGTCCATAATGGCTACTCCCATGTGTGGAAAGAAACACATCTCAGTCTCAGAGATGTACAAGGTTCATCACAGGGTCTCTCAACATGATGTCGTCATGGAGTCTCTCAACATGACGTCCACAATGGCTACTCCCATGTGGAAAGAAACACATCTCAGTCTCAGAGATGTACAAGGTTCATCACGGAGTCTCTCAATGTGATGTCGTCATGGAGTCTCTCAACATGACGTCCACAATGGCTACTACCATGTGGAAAGAAACACATCTCAGTCTCAGAGATGTACAAAGGTTCATCACGGAGTCTCTCAGCGTGATGTCGTCATGGAGTCTCTCAACATGACATCTCATCTCAGTCTCAAAGATGAACAAGGGCTTGCACCTCATATTTCTCCATCTCAGAGAAATATACACTACAAGGGCTTTCACCTCATATTTCTCCGTCTCAAAGAAATATACATTACAACAAATCTTCATGATAATGTGACTCCCTCTGAAGCTCCAAGTACTTGCATCAACCTCCTGACCTCATCCAAGATTGCCTGCAATGCTTGCTTTAGAGAAACGGTTTTCAATGCACACTTTCGGCACTACTAACTTGTGAGAGTTCAGGACTGTCCTTCTTGACCTCATCCCAGATCACCCTATTCTGAATAGGTTTGCGGAGCTTGCAATTCTGTTCTCGGCAGCTGAATAGGTCTTCCAAAGACTTATCATCTAGCCTTGCAACACTTCAACCCACTTAGCTGACACCTTCACTTCTTCTCAGTGAATCTCTCTAGTTCCTTGAGACATAGGACTCCATTTTGCAGAACACAAAACTCCCTCTTGATCCCTGCCTCAATACAAAGATTTACAAAAATCCTCTGGAAGTGAACTCCCCTCCATTGATGGATCTCAGAACCTTAGTCCTCTTCCTGGACATGATCTCAACTCGTGTCTTGAATTTTCGAAATTTAACTCCTTCTGAATGTCATTTACTCCTCTTAGAAGTAGCTGATTGCAATGACAATCTGTATAGGTTCTCCGTTGTTTAGTGTCTTCATCTTTCTCAATCTTCTTTGTTGATGCAAACTCTCCATCCAAGGCTGGCTTAACCTTGTTCCCTCGAGAGATGTCTCCAGTGAAGTTATGTGCCATCAACCTAGTCTCATGGCTGTAAGCTATGTCTCCATGTTTGTTCATGACTTCCTCATAGGATGCCTCAAGCTCTTCCTCCCTTTGAATTCCTTATGCAATCTCTCATCATCCTTTTGCTCCTCGACCCATCCTGCATTTTAGAGAGATTAATAATAGTTCATAGAATCAAACTACCCCGAAGAGAAATATATAGACCAATGCTAGAAGCATACATGATTCACTATTCCCAATGTTATTGCATGAATTATTATTCTACATGATTATTATGATCATTATTCAAAGGTACAAACATAAAATACTTATCTCTTTAATGTTGATCAATTCAGTGATGCCTTTTCAGATTTCGATCTCCATATTTGCTATCAGCACCACGGTCTCTTTCACCATATCAACCACCACTATAACGATCCCCTTGCCTTTGCTTCTTGTACAGTTCTTCCCGATATTCTTCGTGTCCAATCCCTTGAGCTATTTCATGACTAAACTGAGCAGCAGCAGTCATTTTCCACAGATCCAATGGAAATCCACTCCCTGAATATTTCTACATATTGTTGTGGACACTTGGCAAACCATATGCATAGCACAAGCCTCAAATATGGATTATGATCATCAAATGGAGTTGCATACACATTGTCTAGAGCACCATGCGATATAGCTCTTTGCCGTAGTAATCAGTTCAATCCAACATACAAATCACTGCCTGTACAATTGTCACGCACAGTAAATCCTGAGTGAGCTCCCAAGGCCGTATATCCAGGTCTCGTGAATCATATACTCCGTGTGACCTGTTGCTTATCACGGGTGGATATCCTTGGTCTGATGATTCGTTGACTATGCCAAACATTGATTCAGGAGCTATGTCCTCTATGCAGCGGCAATGGTAGTATTCTTGATTCAATGTGAATTGAATCCCCGTTCAATGCTCCTACAACCGGCGTTCAATTCACCCGCTCAGATCTCCCTAGAAAACGTTGACGAAAATGAGTCTTTAGATGTCTACCAATGCCAATTGCAGTCAACTAGCTCCTGACCTTGAGGGTAGTTGCCAACTCCCGACCTAGAATATGACACCCTACATAGTCGTCCTCCTCAGGAAAACACGTCTTCCTTTGTTATGCTGCAGTTACATCAATATGACGCCCCGAATTGAGAAAGAATCAAGCTTCTCTTTAGCTGCCTTGAGTAGATAATACTTCAATGAATATAAATTTCGAAAATCAGAAAGAGAGTTCGATTTCCCATTGCTCAAATTGCTCACGAACTCAACCTTGATCCCACTTCAAATATCTCCAATTTCAACTTTGCTTAAACCAATCTGATCAGATCTTTTCTTAGACCCACTCTGATACCATGTTAGTTTTTAGATCAGAAATGTAAGCAAGCAAAAAACACAACTCAGAGACAATGAACACAATATTTTTACCCTAGGAAAACCCTCCTACTTGAGGGAGAAAAACCCAGCAACAATATTCTCTTTATATATTAGAAGAATAACAGGCCCTAGAAAGGGCGAATACAATACAAGGATCTGCACTTATATCTGGTGCAATTTCATGAATACACTAAGTATTGACTCTTCTCCTCGATGCTGATCTGCTGCTTAGGAAACTTGACCTGCTGCTGAAGTTCAAATTTTGAGTGAATGAATTGCTTATGAAATGAGAGGACTTCATCCTCTATTTATACCCAACTAGGCGGCCTTCTTTCTAGGGCCGACCTAGTAAATACAAAATATTATTTATAAAAATGAAGGCCGACCTGCCTTATAATAATTTTATTTAAGGAGAAAAATAACTCCCGCAGTTACAACATTAACAAGCCAAAGGCAAAACTTCTTGAAGGCTGAAAGCAGTGAGTCAGTAAGCTGAAGAGAAGACATTTGAAGAAGTTGTAGAAGAGCTGTCAAAGCAGAATTGCAATCATCAAAAGAGAAGGGAAAAGGTAGAATTGCAATCATCAAAAGGATTGAGCTTCATTGTCAGATTCAGACAGTATAAGGACTGGCGTGTTGTAATCTTTTCTGAGTTTGTTCTTAGTTTAAGGAGTAGTTGCTTCCTTGGGTTGAAGCCCTAAAACAAAGTCTGCAGGGAGTTCTAGCTTCCTTGGGAGTGACCCTAAAACCTTTCTATAGGGAGTAGTAGCTTCCTTGGGCTGTAGCCCTAAAAGAAAGTTGTAACTGTGATTCATTTGTGAGGCTGGATTAGGACAACAACTCCTAGAAGCTTTTCTCATCGTGGTTTTTCCCCTTTTGGGGTTTTCCACGTATATCTGGTGTTATGTGGTGTTGTGCATTGTGTTGATCTTTCATGTTTCTGTTAATGTTGTAAAGATTAAGTTTCAGTTTGCTTTGGAGGGTTTGAGATTTGATTGAATACTTGATTCACCCCCCCTCTCAGTATTCCGGAGTGTGTTCAACAATTTGATGACAAAAAAAGTCGTGTGATTTCAACCATATCTTTGTACAATTTTTTTCAGCAAAATAACTCATGAATTTTGTAAAAAAATCTCAAAAAAATTGCAGAAAATGGACCCATGAGTTTATTGAAAAAGTTCGCCAAAAACCCTTGTACGAATCCGTACATCTTCCTTTGGCACATTCTTTTGTCTTTTGCATGCGATTCATCATTGTCACAGGCCATGGAATTCACTCACCAATCTTTAAATTTTCAAAACCCGAGCTTTGATACTGTATTACAAAAACAAGACATAAAAGTTAACCAAGATTGCATAAAAAACTATTTTAAGAAATAAGGAGCAAAAACATCCTTATATAGGATTACAAATATCTTATCCACAAAGGATAAGATAGACACCTCAGAGGATAAGATAGATAACTCATAAACCAAAAAGGTAAAAGCTAAAGTTAACATGTATTAAAGAAGATTCCTAAAGTCTATCCTAAAAGCTAATTGACCATTACAATATAAAATATTACTTTAATAGACACCAAGAAATTTGTATGTTGATGATTGCTAGGAGAGTATCCCCAGTTGTGTACAAATCACGTATTGGAAGCTTTAATTTTTTTTGTAGTGCAATGATATTCCTAGAGCTTGTTTTCCAAATATCTTAGATGAGTAGAAAGTAATGCTGGATTTGTGAAGCCTTACAACTTTTACAATTTTTTTTTAATAATTTATTTCTTTTTCAATATATGTTTAAATGTGGTGTGTATCCTAATAAGGGGCAAGTACATGGTGCATCGGACTCCAATTGACATGTCTAGTTTGCAGAAAGGTGTGTATTTTGCACCCACAACTGTGCACCCAGAATAGGTGCTCCAATGTGAGCCAATTTTTGGCTTGGTATGTGCACCTAGACAACCTTGCATATCTTTGTAGGTTTTATTCTTTAGGTTTTGTGCATTTGTGAGGCCTTAAAATTTTTACTGTTTGTGAGTGTTTTCACTGACCATCTTCAGGTTAATTACATATTGTAAGCTTGAGAATATTTTTGGTAGCACTATGATATTCCAAGAGCATTGCTAGATCTCTTAGATAAGTAGGAGGCAATGCTGGATTTGTGAGGTCTTACAGTTTCTGCAGTTTGTGAGTGTTTCCACTGAACATCTTCATTGTTACAGCCTTATAGGCCCCTCTAGAAGGAAAAAAATTAGATTAGAGAGAATATTTATAGAGTCAACAATCAGCGTACCTAGATTTCTCCTTTCCAGCCTTGCAGCCCATACCTTGCCTTTTGTGCCTATAGCATCACAAATTGTCACAGTTGACAATTTCACACTATGTTTTGCTTCCCCTTAAGTTATTGGACCTAATTAAGCACTTAATTTCCTAAATTATGCATTCCACAACTTATTTTAAACATTTTCCGACAAATTGCAAGCATAAAACAAATGCTCTCATTTAATACTTTGCCCCCGACTCCTTAAACTTCAAAAAATAGGCCTGGGACACTGGCACTGATTTGAGTGTGATTGTTGATCTCCTGTACTTTTGTAATGCTTAATGAATATGACTTATGTGAGCTTATGGGATAAATTGATTTGAGTGTGATTGTTGAGCTCCTATAACTTTTTTAATGCTTAATGAATACCGGGTATCTATTTTGAAGGTTTACAGTTACCACTGGATTCTACAATAATTTGCTAGGCCAATGAGTATTCGTTTAATAATAGCAACAATTGATACTGTGATTTGAAATAATTAATCTCTGATATTAATTATTTTCAACCATTATCTCCAAATCTTCTACATTAACCTTCTCAAATTTATTCCTTGTTTTGTCATATACACATGTCTTGCTGTCAAGGAACTATGATTGCTGAAGTGCTTCACTCTTCTGAATTGTTAACATTTAATGCTGCAGGGAATGATACGAGACCATTCACATTTAGTACATGGTTGTGATATAGTTGGGATGGAACTTTATTTTTTGTATTTTTTAACACTGATCAAACTGTTAATTGTGCTTGCTTGCTGAAACAGGGAAAATATGAGTTGCAGTATGAGAATTCAGAAGACTTCAAACAAAAATGGAAACAAAGAGTACGGGACATATTGACTGAGCAGGAGTGGCGTAGGCGCAAGATGCAGATGAGGGTATGTTAACTAGTTGTTTGGTGCCTTTACATAGACACTCAGAGGATTGAGAACTATTTACTTGTTCATAAGCTGTACTGCAGTATTAGTATCATAAAAGTATACTTAATTATATATTTTTCAGCTAAAATAGTTTGTTGGGCAATTTGATACACTATGCAGATATCAGAGGAGGAGGGGAGGTTGAAGAAAGATGAAGAAGAAACAAAGGAGATGTGGAAAAGGAAGCGTGAGAATGAGGAGATGTGGGAAGAAACAAGAGAGAACAGAGTAAGCAATCTTTTCATTACTATCCTTCAGTTCTGTTAATTGTTCTATACTTCCACACTTACAGGGCTTTTGTTTCAATTTGATTGTTAGTGTTATTTTCTGGGTAAACTTGCAAACTTCCTCGACCTGGGGATCATGCCTTGAGAGTTTGAAAATTGCATTCTTTAGATTGCTGATGCATATAAAAGTACGATTGCAAATTGCATGGGGGCTAATTTTTATGCTATATTATGAGCAACTGGCTAATGTGTCCTATGAGACTACTTCCAGTTCAGTTCAATCCTGAAAAACATACATAGATAGATCTTCCAATGTTTCTGTTGCATCATAATTTTTGTAATATGTATATTTATGCTATGTTCTCTAGAAGCAGTAAATAAACTTTCCAGCAAGGTTGGGGATAAGTTAGTTTGTGTTCTGTCCTTGTCCTTGCCCCAGCCCAACCCTCATCCCCGCCCTTTCCAATAATGTTAAACCTGACCTTAGCTTTGTCAAAAAATGTGTAGGTTTCAAGCTGGCGAGACTTCATGAAGACAGGGAAGAAGGTGAATTGACATCTCAAAGTTGCATTACGTTTCTAGATTCAAGCCCAGCTAGCAATTTTTGTTTCCACTTATCCATGATGGAGTTTTGGTTAACAGTCTTGCTTACTTTTTGATAATTTTGTTTTCTATGCGTATCCAGGGAAAGAAAGGAGAGTTACGGCCACCAAAGCTTAAAACAGAAGACCCAAATAAATCATATGTGCAGAGACCGGTTAAAAAAGGCTAATATAACAGCCCACTGTACAATAATCTGTAGAAATGTAGCTTTGGCTCCTTATGATGATTATTTCACGTAATCTTATCATCTAGATACTTTATTCAGAAAAATTTAAAATTCATGTGAATGTCCTTCAAAATGGATGTTTCTGGAGGAGTATAAAATCTTGAAGCTATCTCTGATTGAAAGGCACAATTGCTTGCTTTTGCAATTTCATTGTATTTGCAGTAGATGACTGCATCTTTGACTATAAGCATCCCCTGGTTTGGAGGTAAATCTAATTCTTAATGTTGGAGTGACCACAGAATCTAATCATTCTTTCCTTGTGAGGACTCAAGAAATGATAGTAGCTGAGATACCGGAGTTTAAAAATTATTGCAGCTGCAGTGAGTCAATTTTATGTAGCACTCATCATTTTTTGGTAAAAGTTGGAAGACGGCTGAGGTATGCTATACTTTTTTGATTGTATGTAAACATATGGTATTCTAGAGGAGATACTGTAGAATTGTTTGGATTTTTGGTTGCTTCGCTCATAAAATTTGATGTACTGTTATACATTGGTATACACTTTATTGTGCATCTCAGTTATTTCCACTCTAAATGGGGATGCATCCTTGATAACACAAGAAGGAAGGATGCCGTGTGAATGCATTGCTGCCACTGGGAGGTGGAGGAGAAAAGGGAAGCGTTGGGTTTGCGGGGACACCATGTAACATTTAAGCTTGTTTTTGTTTTCTTGTGTTATTTTGTTTGTGGTCTTAAAATTGATTGTTGTGGGGATCGTTTTACTATTCAGGCTCTCTCTTTTAGGGTAAGGTTTATTTTTGTTTCTTTTTACTGTCTTACAGTTTATAGTGGGATGCTCCTCACTAGTCTTAGGTACATTAGGCCATCCTCCATCAATTTTAAGACAGCAAAAAACCAAAAAAAATACATTCGAGAAAGTTAAGACTAACCTAATCCGAGCTAGTAGCACACAGCCTCCTAGGTCCAAACAATTTTTTGTTGTTGTTTTTGAAGATAGTTTGGATATAATTTAGATGAGCAGTGATTTTGTCGCTATTTGGTTTTATTATTTTTTGACCTATTATTTATTTATTAGGAGTGTTGTCCTTGGTTTGTAGATAATGTTATGAACATATATGATTTCACTAGATTCACTTCTATCCACAGGTTTGCATTGAGCATCACCCTTTCGACATTAGTAATCAGAATTGACTTTTAAATGTTCATCATTTGATCTCGCAACATTACTTTTCCATGTTTTAGTTGTAGGATTTCAAGCACTAGGTCGATTCAATGGATACTATTTCTCATCATATTGATGTATGTTGTCTTTTGTCATAAATAAATGTGTATGCTCATGAATCTCCTTTTTAATTGTTTAGAGTGGAGCATCAAGAGTATCTTCCACACTAGGGATTATAGGTGCATAAATTGTAGGATCATTTTTGCACCAATGGAATCATTAAAGATCCACAATAGTGACCTAGACAAGGACATGTATCCTCTTAGAATAAGAGGAAAAACATCCATAGAGAGGATCCACTTCTAGTCTTGAGAATAGTTGATTTTAGTGTGATATTAGTTTCATCCATTGTCATCAAGTTTAGTACACCTATTTATCACATTTAATTTGCTAGCTTTAGCTTTTAATTTTGAATTAATCACTCTTGTGGTTATCAAATAATTAATGTAGGTTAATGTATGCGTATCTTTATGCATTTCATTTGATTAACCTAGATTAAGCAGAGGGAACATTTATTTTTCTTCTACATTTTTGGTGAACCACTTCAATCCCACACCACCCTAGGGTTTTTCTTTAGGGCTTAAATTGTTACTATTTTAGGGTTTTCAAATTTTTTATTTTTCATATTATATTATCTTTTTCTAGATCTTGCTAGAGTTTGTGCCTTTAATTCTTAGTTTATTGATATAATTTTTCTTTTTAGTTTAAGCTTCATGTTTGCTATCTCGTTTGCCCAACAAACCCACCGTTGGCTCTTCTATCAGGGTATCATTTTTGGGTCTAATATACAATTCATATTTTATATTTTTAGATTTAAAAGTGCTCTTTTGAGCTTTGTTTTTCCTATTTTTTTTGTTTATGCTACAAGGTACTCATCATCTTAAATTTCAATTGAGAACTCATTTCTAATATGGTCTCCCAATCTAATGAGACCAAGATTTAGATTGATGCCTATGTTGAGAATAATCAAAAGGACAATAAAGATTCACAATGCTCAAAATCCAACACAAATAGTTGATGTGATTCACAATGCACTCAACAAGCCATATTAATTAGATATTTTACAAGTTGTTAGTGCTAATGTGTATTAATCTATTGTCTTTATTACATCTACATCCTCCCCCTCTTCCACCATTGATCCATCTTTTACTATTACCCATTCCACCACCATTACTCATCCTTGTAGTGCCACCCTTACCTCCACTAATGTCCCACCATATAGCGTCTTTCCTTTGCCACCTTCCAACTTCTTTATGGACATCCTAACAACACTCCACTTTAGATTTCTATCTCATATGATGTATTGCACCTTTATTCCTATTTCATTTTCCACTAACCTACCATGACCTCTCTTAGTTCATCTACTACTACATCCACCACTCCATCCCATGCTAGTTATACACCTCATTTTATCTCTCCATCCATGCCCTTGCATAGCATTCATCATTCTTCCATTCCTCTTTTCCAACCTCATTTCTTCCTTCCCTTCTACCTCTAACAACCATCCATATACACACCATAGGGGTCTACAACCTTCACTAGTCACCCTTCGATCTTCCACCATAGATGCCCTAATTTGCAATTGACATCAAGTAGAAAAGAGAGTGGATGCTAAATTAATTGGACAAGACAGTGTGGAATTCAAGGATGTTAGACATAAACCACCATGAGTGTTATGCACCCTCTCTTAATGGATTTATGGCACAATGATTTTCAATGTACAATGAAAAAAGTTGTTCAAAACACACATTTGAGATCTTCCACAACTACATGTATAGCCTTCCAATACAAGGATAATCTATTAATGATGTTATTTTAATGGAACTTAAAATATTATGTTGTTGAGTGCTACACCCTTAAACCTATTTATTGTATTAGGAGTGATAACATAAAATGGGTCACATAATCTTTATTTGAGTGTATTATGAGTCCCTAAGTATACTTTTAGTATATTGTGTCTATAATATTGTAAATTGACTCAAAAAAAAGATGGCATGGACTTAGAATGGCACATGCATTGCACCCTTACTAATGACACAAATCAAACTGGGGGGATCATCCCCCTGGCTAGGGGTCCAGGGGGCAGCGTGCCGTAGAAGCCAAATTTTATGTACACTTTATTATTGTAAATCTAGACCGTTCATCATTATGTTTCATATCTAACTGTCAATATTATTTGTTGGCTTGACTTGCTTCAGAAGACAACCCTATTTTATGAGGGCATTGTATTACAACTGTGGATTGTGATGTATTATGAGAGTTTGATCGCGGCTGTGTTACTTCTACATCTCTGGTTGGTGATACTCCTATGAGAAACTTGCTCACCAAGTATATTATAATCTTTCTGATTCTGAATAATATATTGGGCGGCTTTTGGAGTATGGGGTTTTTTCTCTTGAAAGGGTTTTCCCTGTCTAAATCACTGTGTTGTGGAATGCATGATATTTATGTTCAAGTTTTTGTAAATGTTAAAGATCTGTAAAAGTTTTGCATTATTCTCCTCTCAAGATTAGTGTAAGAAGTTGTTTAGCTACTTTAGCTTGCTTACAAGTGGTATCAGAGCTTGATCACCTTTGGTTTCAGCTGTGGTTGTTAGGTTTTTTGAACAAATTCAGATTTGAGTGGGAGCTTGTGTAGACACTTTGTGATCTTGTTGCAGGAATCTTCAAATGGCAAGTTCATCAGGGAGAATAGATGTGGATAAATTTTCTGGAAATAATTTTGAAATATGGAAGCTAAAGATGGAGGATTTGTGGATAGATCAAGATCTGTGGGATGGTGTTGATGAAAATGTTTCAAGGCTTGCAGATCCTACTCAGGTTGCTCAATACGATGTTATGGACTGTAAAACCAAGGGTTTAATCAATTATTCTTGGCAGATTTTGTTTTAATCAATGTCCATGAAGAGACCTTTGCACAAAAACTATGGAAAAAGCTTGGTGAGATGTATCAAGTCAAATATTTAGTGAGCAATATTTTTTTGAGGAAGAAATTGTATTCTTTGAGAATGGAAGAGGGTGGATGAATTACAAACCACCTGGAAGCATTCAATACGTTGGTGGCTCAGTTGGCATTAGTTCATGTCAAAATGGATGAGGAAGAGAAATGTTAGATCATGTTTTGTTCTTTATCTAATTTGTGGGATTATCTTGTTATGGCTATTGGGCGTACTTCTATATTGAAGATTGAAGACGTGGTGGGTTCTTTACTTTCTAAAGAGATGAGGAAGGTATCCATCAGTGCCAAGGAGGCCCTAAATGTTTATGGCAGACTTAAGAAACAAGGCAAGAAGAATGAGAAGTTTGATAAATCCAAGTCCATGGGGAGATCCAAATCTCTTGGAAATTCCAAAGTTGTTTGTTGGAACTGCGGTAAGCTTGGTAAGGACTGCAAAGAAGAAAATAAGAAAAAAAGAGATTCGATTATGATTCATAGTCCGAGAAAGAATATGGTGATGCATTCATTGCAGCTTTGACAACTTGTGTAGGTAATGATGCATGGTTAATTGACTCAGGGGCATCTTTCCATATGACTTTTAATAGAGATTAGTTTTCTGAATATGAAGAATTTGATGGAGGTAAGGTGTACTTGGGTGATGATTCTTATTTAAATATTGTTGGCCGTGGTAAATGTAAAATCAGGTTTCCTGATGGTAGAATAAAAATGATTAATGGTGTGTTGCACATCCTTAGATTAACACAAAATTTGTTATTTGTGAGCAAACTAATAGATGTAGGTATGTGGGTAGTATTTTCTGATGTAGGATGCAAAATGGTTAGAGGTGCTATGGTGATTGCTAGAGGTGTCAGATATGACACATTGTATAAGCTTGATGCATGCACTATTGAGTGCAATAGTACTTCTAAAAAAAAGCAAGTCTGTAGAAGTGAGGGTTTCACTTTCAACAAATGGTCATGGCTTTTGGGTACCTGATGCAGGAGCATCCGGGTAGATTGGCAATTAGCATCAACCACAAACAAGTTTAAGTTTGAATTAAGTTTTGGTGTGTTTTGAGGTTCATTTGACATCTCTTGGCTTTGGAAAGCTCTTGGTGTGTTCAAATTTGCATAAAGTCAATTTTTATCAAATCATCCTTTTAAGACTCTACAAGCAGTTTTCAAAAATTATTTTTGGAAAACTCGCAAGGATTGGAATAGAATATTTTTGTAGGGGCATTTATGGAGGTGGCATGTGAAATATGCAAAATGAATTAAAGTCATACATTTTTTAGTTTGAGAGATTTTAATGCTGAAAGTTTGTTAAAAAAAAATTGTTAGCAATTTACGAAAAGTTTAATATCTCATGATTTTGGAGGATTAGTGTAAAATCCTTTTGCAGGGGTCCATGGGGTACTATTCTATGTTTGCACACCAATTTTTATATGAATCAAAGAACTTTCATTTTTTTTGCTTATCAACACCCGATTTGACACTTCAGAGTACCAATTTGATCAATTTTATTGTGGAAGGGTATTATGAGGGTCATAGAAATTAAATATCAATTTTTATTCCTTAATCAACTATTTATCTATTGCATAAATAATGTGGGGGGCATTTGGAGCATAAGAGACAAAAAAAATCAAGATTTTAGATATTTTAAAATGCTTAGAATAGAGAAAAACGCCTCTAGGAGTAAAAGATAACACTTGTAGGAGTTAATGAGGCTTAAAATGTCTCATTTAACGCTGCATACACTTAGAATATGGATAGCTATGTTTGGGGAGAGTGGGGCACCCATTATGGGGCAATAATTGATAATTTTCAATGCATTTTTTGAGGGTTTTTGAAGAAAAACGTGGGAAGAAGTTTGTGAGGAAGGGGAAGGAGAAAAATACCTTTGTAAAGGTATTTGTTGGGGGGTTTTGGTTGCAATTTTGAGCAACACCAATGAAGGAAGACAAGGCACCAATGTGTGAGGTGCAGAGATTTTGGAGTTGTGTGAAGGTCTGAATAGAGCAAGAGAGCTTTGGAGCAGCAAGAAGAAGCTACAGGGAGAACATTTATGGAGATTTGATTTTAAAAAAACGTATTAAAAAATTTGTATTTGTATAAATTTGAATGAAAGAAGTTTTAGATTTGATTTGAAATGGTTTCTCTTTGTTTAATTTTTGTTGTTTTGTGAGTTGTGGATTGGAATGGTTTTTGTTTGCATCAGTACTCAAGGGTGCTCTTTCTTCTGAATCAAAGTTACCTGTAGAGAAAACCATGTTATGACACCAGAGGCTTGGCCACATTGGAGAAAAGGGTCTAAAGACCTTGAAAAATAAGAACCTTGTTGAAGGGTTATCTAATTATAATCTTGAATTTGATTTTTGTGAGCATTACATTTATGGAAAACAAAATCGTGTTCAATTTTACTCAAGTACTCATAAATCTTGTGGTGTATTGGATTTTATTCATTTTGATGTGTTTGGTCCTGCAGATGTTTCTTCAATTGGTAAATCCACATATTATGTTTCATTTATTGATGATTACGATAGGACATGGGTATACTTTATAAAGAGTAAATTTGAAGTTTTTAGTCAATTTTAAGAATTTAAAGCAATGGTTGAGTTGCATACTAGAAAGAAAATAAAATGTTTGAGGGTTGATAATGGCGATGAATTTTGTTATAATGATTTTGACAAATTCTGTAAAGATTGTGGTATTCATAGACAAAATAAAACTCCATATTCTCCACAACAGAATGGAGTTGCAAAAAGAATGAACAAGACACTAATGGAGAAGGCTACGAGTATGTTTGGTGGTGCTGGTCGAGAACAAAGGCTTTGGGCTAAAGCTGTTGCCACTACTTGTTACCTGATTTAAGGTCTCCTACATCAACTCTTGTTGATAAGACACCTATGAAGGCATGGTTGGGCCACAAGCCTTCATTAAGACATCATAGAGTTTTTGGTTGTGAGGCATATGCATATGTACCAAGACTGAAGCAAACAAAGTTGGAGAACAAGGTTGTGAAATGTATCTTCATCAGATATAGTTATGGTGTGAAATGATACAAGCTTTGAGATCCTGTTGCACGAAAGGTAATACATAGTAGAAGTGTTATTTTTAGAGAAACTAAGCCTTCTTTTGTTACATTGCAACCAGAACAAAGTAAATAAGATGTGATTCAATTTCCTTCTACACCTGAGAAAGTTGAATCAAGGCCCATAGATAGACAAGAAGTTGATGAGAGCTCATCTAGCTCTGAATCTTCAAAAGAGGAGGAAGAACCTCCTACTCAACTTGTTTGTAGGTCTACAAGGCATAAACAATCACCTGAAAGGTATTCACCTGATGATTGAAGATGTATTTTTGCTTTCAATACTAACATGGGTGAACCTAGATCAATAGAAGAGGCATTAGGTATGAATGATGCAAAATTTTGGGAGATTGCTATGGATGAAGAAATGGTAGCTTTGAAAAAGAATGATACATTGGATCTTGTACCATTGCCCGAAGGAAGAAAAGTTGTTGGTTGCAAATGGGTGTTCAAGAAAAATGTTGGTTCAGATGGAAGTATTGAGAAGTACTAGATCAGACATTGCCCAAGCACTGAGAGTTCTTTCTAGATATATGTCTAATCTTAGTAGAGTTCATTGGGATGCAGTTAAAAAAACCTTTATATATTTGTGCAGTACCTCAGATTATTCCTTGTGTTATCATAGTAATATGACTGAAGATGGGATTTCCCTTGATATTCATGGTTATGTGGATTCAGACTGGGCAGGTGATGTTGATAGTAAAAGATCCACCAGTGCTTATGTGTTTATTTTATTTGGTGGTGTGATTAGTTGGATGAGTAAGCAATAGACTGTGGTTGCTTTGTCCCGTATTGAAGTAGAGTATATGGCAACTAATCATGCTTATAAAGAAGCCATTTAGATTAACAGATTGTGTTCAAATATTGGAATAAAACAAGGTGCAGTGATAATTTATTGTGATAGTCAAAGTGCGATATGTCTAGCCAAGAACTCAACATTTCACGCTAGGACCAAGCACATTGATGTACAATATCATTTTGTTAGAGATATGGTCGAAGATGACAGGGTAACACTGGTTAAGGTAGAGACTTTGATGAATGTTGCTAATTCTTTAACTAAACTTGTGAGCATAGAGAAGTTCAAATGTTGTTCAGAGACTATGAGCCTTTTGACCCCTAACAATTAAGAGATGAGGTTTACACCCTCCCATTGCTTTTGCAAGGTGTTCGACAAGTGGGAGATTTGTTGGGAAAATGTGTCTCAACCTTGCAATTACATATGTTACTATTGATACATAAGGTACTGTTCATACAACGACAACCGGGTGGCACAGGGGGGTCTCCCCCCACGAGGGGTTTGAGGGGATCATCCCCCTGGTTGGGGGTCTAGGGGGCAGCGCACCCTAATGCGAGGTTGGGGGCAGCGCCCCTAGAAGCCAAATTTTATGTACACTTTATTATTGTAAATCTGGACCATTAATCATTATCTCATATTTGATGATCGATATTTTTTGTTGGCTTGAATTTCCCTAAAAGGTAACCCTATTTTATGAGGGTATTGTATTACGACTGTGTATTGTGATGTATTTTGAGAGTTTGATAGCGACTGTGTTACCTCTAGATCTCTGGTTGGTGATACTCCTGTGAGAAGCTTTCTCTACAAGTATATTGTAATCTTTGTGATTTCTAAATAATATATTGGATGGATTTTGGAGTGTGGGGTTTTTCTTCCAAAAAGTTTTTCTCCACATAAATCACTACATTGTGGTATGCATGATATTTATGTTTAAGTTTCTATAACTGTTAAAAATTTGTAAAAGTTTTGCATTATTCTTCTCTCAAGATTAGTGTAGAAAGTTGTTCTGCTACCTTAGCTTCCTTACAAAAATTACTCCAAAGCTTTTGCAATCAAGAATTCTCTTTATGTTTCTATTCTCTATACATTCTCTATTTCTCTCTCATTTGAATTAGAGAAAGGGGGTTCATATAGGTAAAGTTGAGAGGAAAAATATAGCTAAAGATGGAACAAAAACTTAGATTTTAAAAAAGGAAGAAATAAAGCTACCCTTAAGTAGAAAAGCTAAGTTTCAAAAGGGAAATTAGGAAAAATCAAACAAATTTGAATGACACATCATTCCAACTTATGATAGGTTGCTTGCATTGGAGGGTGGGTCACCCCTCTTACTAGCATAGGCCACTTGGGTGATCCTAAAACTTAACATGGGCTGCCTAGGTGATCCTAAGGTCTCTTAGGTGCCCATGCAACTTAAGGTAGAGGATGGTGATCTCAGAAAGCCGAAAGGACAAGCAAGCCAAGAGGATAGCAACCAGGGGTGAAGCTCACCTAGAGGAGGGTACACTAAGACACCAAGAAGTCTTCAAATAAAGATGGAAATGGTTGTGAGGGAAGATGAGTATGGTATGGGTCATTATCTGGATTGCCAAATTGTCATTGGATGTGTATGTTGAATGCACAAGACAATTGAGAGGGGGGTGAATTGGTTGTACATTAAAACATCAAACCCTCATTAACAGTAAGATCTTAAAAACCATTAAACCCTTATCATGCATTAGCAAAACATAAACATGAGAAACAATAATGCAAACACATCCAAACACATAAGAACACCATAATTACGTGGAAAATTCAAGAAGGGAAAAACCATGGTGAGGATTAGTTCACAATGTAAAGTAATTGCAACACTAAATACAATAGACTCACTGCCCAAAAGAAAGAAGGGCTCACTACCAATGGCTCACTGCCAGATTGGAAAGAAAAAGATAGAATAATATTACAATGAGAAATCCATCTTAGAGCAACATAAAAGTTCCACCACTGTTTCACTAGAACATTTGCACTCTCTTTGTAGAATGTAGACACCTTCTGCTCACTGCTTCCAATAGTCTTAGTCGCTAAAGCTCACACTACACTTCACACTTTCACACTTCACATCATAATTCACATCACACACACTTCATATCTTAACCCTTCATCAACTCAACACACACACACACACACATATAATGTCCTCAACCTTGAAAACAATCTACAAGGTCGACTATGCACCTCAACCGAGCAAATTCAAATTAGGTCAGCACCAAAACATTCTTGCGGTGGAGAGGAATGAAGGTGGACCGCACCACATCTTAAATCATACCTAAATCCACATATACACACCACACCACGCTTCCACAAACATCAAAGCATATCCACAATTAGTGTAAACACCCAAGGTTGGTTGAACCTGTGCTAATACCATTAAGAAATTAAGTACACTCTTCTTCAAATCCAAAGATGAATCACGTATCACATACAACACTTAAACACAATTTGGAATATTCCATCAACACCCTAAAATCCAACAAATCCTTCACAACATCATACACCTGAAGAACATACTCATTCTGCACAACCAGTTAACCTTCCACATACTATAACTGATGAATCTAATCTTGTGGAGCACCAAAACTCAAAAAAATCAGATTGAAGATAGATATGAGCAATATAAGCACACTTCCAAATCTGTAAGACCAAAAACCACAACGTGGAGAAATGCAGAGAAAAACCATTTCTCCCAGACAACACTACAACACAGTTCACATACTGGTGAACACAATTTCTACCGAATGATCTAGAACCTGAAACTATGGATATAACACCTCTAATCAAGATATCATAATCACACAAGTAGATCTTCAACCATGAAGAAATGTCGAGCAAAACACTGAACACTACTATGCTACACAAAACACTCTTTACTACATTGTTTCCTCTTTTATTCAAATTTTCTCAAAAGTACTTGGAAACTAAACACCAAAAAGATCATCTCAACAACTGCAACACCTTCTCAACCACACAAGAGGTTTAACATCCACAAACATATGCTCAACAAAGCAACACTAGAGGTTGACATCAGTGATACTACTAATGACAACATAATGCAACCAATCAAAGCATTTCCATAGGTTGACATCAATGCAACAACAAAGATCTGTTGACATCAATGACAACACATACTTCCAACAATGTATGTTGACCCATGCAATTTTGTGTGCTTACATATTGTTCCAAGTATGGTAGACTACATAGAAAGTGTCATTCCCAAAAGAGGCCTTTGGGAATTGCACTTGTACTTACCTATTTGTTGCTATCCCACATCATCACCCACAAAGATATTGAATAAGCATCTAATATGACAATTGAGAGAGCAACATTGAAGGGACACCAATAGAATTTACCATCAATGCTGGGTTAGAGTAGTACAACCTTCACTGCATTCCTTAATTTGCATGAAGAACCTACAAAACAAAAGAATCAACTCGTCTTTTAATAAATGATTAAAACAATATTAGTGGAAAGCAAGGACAAGAGGATGTATCGATGTTGTGGGGTTTAATATATGCTTGTGTCAACTTAATTCCATTTATAAAATCAACAAAGGAAAGCACAAAATAGAAGTGAAGCTCACTCTATAATGGCAAATAATGGAGAAAAGGGTCATTTTGACTTGCAACAACGAACAAAGTTCAAGAAAGAAAGGGAGAAAAGGGAAAATGATGAGATGATGAGGGAATCATACAAACAAACAATCAATAGAGAGCTAGCAATGAGGAGATTGATCTTATGACACGTGCTTAGGCTTGTGAGGTTTTGTTCGTATGAGAATTAACAAAAACTCCCTCGTTTCACCCTATTTTAACTTCTATTAATTTATGTTGGAATTGCTCACTAAATTTGATTCTACATGTTATTTTACGTTGAAGTTGAGGTTATAACTACTTTTATACTTTCTTTTTATCGATTTCCATTAAAATTTGATTATTCTTGGGTGCTTAGGGTTTGCACATGGCATGGGTAGGTTCACCCCTTTTAGCCTTGCATAGCCACCCAAGTTGAGGGGTTTGGATACCCAAGCACCATTTATCACTTTCCTTGGGCCACTTGAGCTACCTAGGGTCACTCAAGAGACCTTGTTAGTCACTCTTATTGATAAATAATGATAAGGGATTTACTTCTTTCACATTGTTTTGTAATTGTATATGTTAGTTGCAAGTCATATTTTGTGGTTATATGATTTTTTTGGTATTCATTTCTTTTATATTTTTTTTTGTGTTTTTGGATTTTAACAAATTTTAGGGGTTTTCAAGGCCTAACATTGTTCCCTTGATTTTATAGTATACTCACATTTGATGGAATGCCACTAGAAACCAATCATGGTTTGCAAATGGCATGAATGCATTGAATAGAGTAGATGTGACCATCCCCAAACAAGTTGGACTATTTAGAGTTCTACATGTTCCAATTGTTGACCTTCTACATTGATTTGTTGTGATATCTTGTGTTACATGTATGTTGATGGAACACCTAAGTTTTGGGGGTTGGAGGAGAGTGTACAACCATTCTCCATGATGCGTATTGCATCCTAGTTCCCAATTTGAGGAGAAAGGTTGAAATTATTTGAGGCCAAGATTGAGGGTCAAAGATTTTTATGGGTTACCTTCTTAAGGGATAATTAGATACGAGGTAGGTTGGGGTTCTAACTTACCTCAATTCCTTTAAAATCTATTCCACCTTTGTAAAAATTTCTAATTTGTCTATTACTATCTACTTGTTGGGACATAAGAAGACCTCTATGTTGAGATGGTGTTGGGCACTAATCAGTCAAGAGATTAAGTAGTGCAAAGTCTATTTCTAGGGAGTTGACATACTACTGTTGGTTCATAGAGATGTATACTAGATTGCACGACAGTGAGATCCAACTTTCAATTATCTTTCTTTAGTTATGTTGTGGATCCTAGAGCACATCAAAACGTATTTGTGTGTGGTGCTCCCAACAAAGTCCATAGCTCATAGAGCTATGAATTAACACAAATTTAGAATCTTTAATGTGACCACACTAGCAATGATAACCCTTAAGGAGGATGATTCTTTATAGATCCCTATATTGACATGGAGGGGAAACGTATAAGAGATATCGTTATTCAATCCTCTTATAGAGAGCGCACTTGTTGACATATCAGAATGACATTGAAGTCTACTTCATTTTACAAGTCCTATAATAGCTTGGAGAGGTCTTTCCTATATATTTTCCTCTATGCCCTTATGCTATCAATCTTTTCAAGAGATAACAAAAGCATATAAAGGGGTTTTAATCTAGATCCTCTTACTCTAAGACACCTATTAAATGGCCTTTATGAAGGTAAGGTTAGAGATAACAGCTACCATGCACGGGCCACTTAGTTTATGATGAAAAAATGACCACAAGGAGAAGGGTGATGATTACATTCTTGAGGTGGAGAGAAGTAGGATTACATTCTTAAGGATGCGGAGGAGGAGGCAATATTAGAGGTTGAGGAGGCCACATGAGCACCTTAGATTGCTTTTTCCATTCAAATGATAAAGTAGTGGATGGGGTCCTTAGATTCCACATAGTAGCCATGTGATCCTCATGAATATTACTTTTCTTATCATTGCTTGCAACTAGATCATTCTCTAATAGTGGACTAACATTGTTTCACTTCTTTTTCTCTAGATCATAAAAGTACTTCTAAGGAATGAAGATGATGGAGACTATATCTCAAGATAGTTTAACTCTTATTATGGAGACAAAGAACAATGCTCTTTTAGTTGATGGATGAAATCTTGTGGTAGTAGGCTGACATATTGATGCATTCTCTACTACATTCCATTCTAGTTGACATATAGTGTCTTGGAGTGGGCAGATCATTTACTTTAATAAGAGAACATTTTCTACAAGAGATGGTTGGGTTTTGGATTGGTTGACAACCACATGCTCATGCATGGGATGGGATATTGAGCCATTCTCACACTCACATTCTCACACTGGTCTCTTCTTAGGGACAATCTCATAGGACTCCCTTACATTCAAACATAGTGGATAGAAAGAGGAGATGATGGAGTAGGATTCTTGGGAGATTTGTGGCTTAGAGTTTAAATTGAGGCCTTAGTTGTTTTATTCCCTCATGCACCTCATTTTAGCTCATTTCCCCCTCTTGTATGGGGTGATTTTATAGGTGATGCTGAAATATGCTAACTAATTTTTTGCCACAATTTTTACACAAATACCAACACTTGGCCACTTGATTAGCGTTAGCGGAAAAACCAAAACTCTATCAAAGGAACTCTAACCAAGAATGCGCCCTAAAACCACTGAAGGAAGAGGGGCGGGCATATGGTCAGAGGATCCCTAGGATCAATTAACTCAACAACTGAAATTCCTTACAACTGGAAGTGTAAAATAAACTCAACGCCAAGAATGTGCACACAAGATCCCTTTGAAGGCGAGGTGCTAACATATGGCAGAGTAATTATTACAAAATTGAAATAAACTTAGGCGGTGAACCGACCATGAAAGATTTTTGCTCAACCACTTAAACAGTGGGGGGAAAACTACAAACAATTCAACTAATTCATCCATTGCGGCAGACATCCACTCATGAGTGAGAATTCACCACTTTTTTAGTGGATACAATGAGAGAATTAGAAAGTTCTTTTTCCACACTGGCGGTAAACCATCTTGGGGTTACAATGTTTGAATAGAATTTTACAAGTAATTGCAGCAATAACAATGGTTGGATTAGTACTACTAATTCTCAACCTTATAATAAAAAAATCCGCAAATTACAAGTATTACAATGATAGAGAACAATGCTAAGATGTAAAGAATGAATTATTTTCAATGTTTAACACTCAAATGATGAAGTAAAGGCCAAAAAACGGAAAACTAATGCAATCTAATATAAAATCTAAGTTCTGGAAATTATGATCAGCAAATAGAAAACACCATGAAAAGCTCATAACTCCATCAATATACCTCCAATCGAGATGAAACAAAGTGCATTGATCATTTGGAGGATAGGAGCCCAAGAAACAATGAAGAAACAACTTCAAAACACCTTCTATTAATTGGAACAAATTCCAAAGCAAGTTGCTGGAGGAAGTACGACCCTAGAGGAAGTACGACCTCTCTAGAAAATCAAACACTTCACCATAAAATC
>VDFB02000015.1:78099014-78181896 GCA_007258455.2 Sequoia sempervirens
AGAGGCATGGTCAGGTCGCAAGCCTTCATTAATACATCTTATAGTTTTTGGTTGTGAGGCATATGCACATGTGCCAAAGGAGAAGCGAACAAAGTTGGAGAACAAGGTTGTGAAATGTATCTTCATCGTGTATAATTATGGTGTGAAAGGATACAAGCTTTGGGAACCTGTTGCACAAAAGGTAATATATAGTAGAAGTGTTGTTTTTAGATAAAATAAGCCTTCTTTTGTTAATTATAGCCAGAACAAAGCAAACAAGAAGAGATGCAATTCAATTTTCTTCTACATTTGAGAAAGTTGAATCGAGGCCCATGGATAGACAAGAAGTTGAGGAGAGCTCATCTAGCTCTAGATCTTTAGAAGAGGAGGAAGAACCTCCAACTCAACTTGTTCGTAGGTCTACAAGGAATAGACAACCACCTAAAAGGTATACACCTAATGATTGGAGATATATTTTTTCTTTGAATACTAACATGGATGAACCCAAATTTGTAGAAGAGGCATTAGGTATGAATGATGTAGAATCATGAAAGATTGTTATGGATGAAGAAATGGCATCTTTGAAAAAGAATGATACATGTGATCTTGTACCATTGCCTAAAGGATGAAAACCTATTGGTTGCAAATGGGTGTTCAAGAAAAAGATTGGTTTAGGTGGAGGTATTGAGAAGTACAAAGCAAGGTTGGTTGCGAAAGTTTACTCTCAATTCAAGGGTGTTGATTATGGTGAGATATTCTCTCCTGTTGTAAAAATGGCATCCATTAGATTTTTGCTTGCTATTGTTGTTGCTTATGATTTAGAGGTTGAGCAAATGGATGTGAAAACTGCTTTCCTTCATGGTGAGTTGGAGGAAGATATTTATATGACATAGCCAAAGCGCTACGTGGTGAAAGGTAAAAGTAAGTTGGTTTGCAAATTGAAGAAATATTTGTATGGCTTAAAACAGAGTCCTAGGACGTGGTACCAGAAATTTGATACATATGTGTTGACTTTGGGATTTGAGCATTCTAAATCAAATCATTGTGTTTATTATAAAACTGATGGTGATCATTTCCTATTTATTACATTATATGTTGATGATATGTTATTTATTGGCAAAGGGAAAGGTATGATTTCAGAACCAAAATCTCAACTTGCTGCTAAATTTGAAATGAAAGATCTTGGTGCAGCTAGACACATTCTTGGGATGGAAATTAGAAGAGATAGAATGAACAGAAAGCTATGGCTTGGCCAAAGTAAGTATGTCAATTCAATTTTACGTAGATTTAACATGCAGGATTGTAGACCATTGTGTGTTCCCCTTTCTGTTGGAACAAAGTTATCTATTTCAAATTTTCCAACATCTCCATCAAAGATGGAAGACATGAGAAAATTTCCTTACCAAAGTGTAGTTGGAAGTTTGATGTATGTTATGGTTTTCGTTAGACCAGACATTGCCCAAGCAATGGGAGTTCTTTCTAGATATATGTTTGATCCTAGTAGAGTTCATTAGGATGCAGTTAAAAGAGTCTTTAGATATTTGTGTGGTACCTCATATTATTCCTTGTGTTATCATAGTAATGTGAATGAAGATGAAATTTCCCTTGATATTCATGATTATGTGGATTCTGATTGGGCAGGTGATATTGATAGCAGATGATCCACCAGTGCTAATGTGTTTACATTATTCGGTGGTGCAATCAGTTGGATGAGTAAGCGACAAATTGTGGTTGCTTTGTCCACTACTAAAGCAGAGTATATGGTAGCTACTCATGCTTGTAAAGAAGCCATTTTTCTCAAGAGATTGTGTTCAAATATGGGAATAAAACAAGGTGCAATGACAATTTATTGCAACAGTCAGAGTGCGATATGTCTATCCAAGAGCCCAACATTTCATGCCAGGACCAAGCGCATTGATGTACAATATCATTTTGTTAGAGATATGGTCGAAGATGGAAGGGTGAAGTTGGCTAAGGTAGAGACTTTGATGAATGTTTCCTATTCTTTAACTAAGCATGTGAGCACAGAGAATTTCAGATGGGGTTCAGAGATTATGGGCCTTTCAGCCCCTAGCAATTAAGAGACAATGTTTACTCCCTCCCGTTGCTCTTGCAAGGTGTTCGACAAGTGGGAGATTTGTTGGAAAAATGTGTCTCAACCTTGCAATTATATAAAGGTTATTGTTTTTTATTAAGGAAAAAGCAAGTTTTGATAGGATATATATAAAGGTTATTTTTGATAAGATATATATATATATATATTTCCTAGGTACACCGATACGTGTAATATACAATGGCATCAAGGGGGAGGAGTGGGATGTGTGTAAACAATTTTTCGTTAACTTTTTCAGGAAACTCCTAAAATGGCTAACATACATTAGATAAATGATACATTATAAAACTAGACCGTTAATTATTAGGTTTTAGATCTAATGGTGGATATTTTGTTGGCCTATCCCTCCCTAAAATGTAACTCTATTTTATGAGGGTGTTGTATTATGACTGTAGTAGAGAGATGGTGATGTATTCTGAGAGTCTAATAGTAGTCGTGTTATCTCTTGATTTTTGGTGGTGATACTCCTGTGAGAAGCTTGCTCTACAAGTATATTGTAATCTTTGTGATTTACTGAATAATATATTGGGTGGCTTTTGGAGTGTGGGGTTTTTCTCCCGAAAGGGTTTTCCCCACATAAATCATTGTGTTATGGTATGCATGATATTTATGTTTTTTTTTTTTTTTAATTTTATGTAACTGTTAAAGATCTATAAATTTTTTGCATTATTCTCCTCTCAAGATTAGTGTAGGAAGTTGTTATGCTACCTTAGCTTCCTTACATATAAAATTCTTGCAAAGCCTTTGTAAGGAATCTTTTCGGTATAATAAAGGAAATGTATGGATATGCTCATGGATTACTAAGTAGACTCATTTAATATTCAACACCCATTTATTATTTTTCTAAATGTATGTGTAGAGCCCAAATTACTTGTGCATTTTGAAAGGAATAGTCTTTTATGATATCTTAATTAAGGTATTATTGTCATTCCATGCCTCATCATACCCTTTGTTTATAATTTGATCTAAGAAATCTAAGATATTTCCTTATGCCCAAAGATGCCTGTTTCTATTATGTTGTCCCCCCCCCCAAATTTTTTCTTCAATTAGTCACTCAAGACAACAAAACCTAAAATTGATGGTGTCAAAGATTGTCAAAGTTTTGCACATATTTTGTAACTAGTGTAAGATCCTAAGAAATTTTCTCCTAACCTTGTTGGAGCTCAACATTACTTTTCTAACTCCATTCAAAGGAAAAAATCGTGTGGCTCAATGTACTTTGGAGGTTTGTATAATTTCTATAACGTGTGTTGACTCTTGACAAGGTTCTTAGAACCTCATCAAAACTTGAAACTACTTTTTCAACCTCCACTTTTATAAAAGTAATGAAAATACAAGCAAGCAATAGTTGGTAGAGCCTGTAAATGATTCTAGAACCACTTGAGGTTCCTAAAAAGGGCTTAATCATCGACGCAAAGTGCCAACAAGGAGGGGGAAGAGATGGATGATAAAATTAAAAGAGCAAGTATTTTTTATCGATTATTTGATATGGTTTGAGAACCTTCCTAGGTTTCCAAAAATGGTTCAAGAGTTGTCATATCCCACCAAAAATAAAAGGAGGAAGAAAAAATAGTTAAGTATTGTATGTTGGTGCAAGGAAGATATTCTAAGACCTCTATTAGCTCCCGACAAGGTTCTTAGAACATCATCAAAACTTGAAAAATTTCCTATAACTTCCAAAAGAGATGAAGAGAAAAGAACGTTAGAGGTTTGGGTTGGTTCTAGAACTATCCTAGGATGACAAAACAAGCTTGAATACTACTAGGATTTATTGACAAGAGAGGGTAAAAGAAATTTGAGTGTTCTCATGTGAAGGGTTTTGTTTGATGGATTTTCCCTAGTTCTAACACTTGTCCCAAATTTTGATGGGTTTTGATTTCCTACTAAAGTATTCAAATGTTTAGGTGAAATAAGTAAGAAATGAAAATAGGCCAATTCTTGTGCGTCAATATTTCCACATTATTCTATAACCATAGGTAGGAGTTGAGAAGGTTTCAAGAACCTGTCAAATTGTTGAAAAGCAAAGTGAGCAAAGGGAAATTTGTGTCATAAGTTTGAGGTTGTTACAAATCCATCTACATTTCTCAACAAAGATCCAAATGGTGAAACAAGAGGAAAAGATCCTCCAAGAACCTTGACCCTAGAATGGAAAATATTCATGCCAGAGCTTGGTGTGACTCTCATTCCCCCACCTTCCATACTAAAACACCATTAATAAACCTACAATGATCAACAACCACCAAATATGATTGGAAAAAAGGAACCATTTTTTATGCTTAGCCATAGTTGAGTTATTTCTCAATAACCCCTTTTATGACACACCATTCCCTAGGCTATTATTCTTAATGAATTTCTTGGGAAGATTCTTTTCACTCAACCCCACAAGCCATCAATACTCAAATGCATGATAGAGTGCAGGGAATGTTCTTTCTATCCCCTTTTGATTATATCAAATTTTTGAGAGGGCATGTGTTATATATCATTAATGGGAATGGTAGCTAGGGTTTGTGTTTGCAACCTTCAATGAAGTGATGACAGTTTTGATACCTCCCTTCAAGAATATAAAAATTCCCTTATAGCCCTCATCTTATGGAAGTTCCTTCTCATTTTTCCAAGGGAGAGATAGAAGAGAAATTCTTGTATTTTTTCTATTATTTCTGACACTATAAAACTAGCTCAATGCCTTTGAATCAATAAAATTTGTTTGGCTTTTACCTCTTGTTAGTTCTAATATGTTGTGCAATTATTTAGCTTAGCAACAAGTTTGTGTACTTGTTGCATACCATGCTATGTTATCTGATTATTCTTACCTTCATATATGGATTATTCTTATTGCTTTTGAGATATGTATGTTGTGTATAATTTGGTGCAAGAACTATATGTGGATCTCCTCTTTCCCTTTTAGTGATTGTCAAACTCTTAAACTTCATATGGTCTTGTAGGAGCTAGTAAAATAGTGATTTGTGAATTTTTTTCTAGTATTTTATATGTTCCATGTGTCACTTTTAGCAAGGAGGTAATCCCATTAATTCTTGGTGAATCACCACCTTTCCCTTTCTATATTTTCTTCTCCCTTTTCTCCCATGAATTATTGGGGTAGGAGTAGGTTTTAGTTTCAATTTGTGTTGAGATGGATCAACACTTGTATCTAGAATTAGAAAGGAACTTGCCTTCTCTAGAGGTTTGATCCCAAGTTAGAAGGGTCTCATACTTGAGATATCATTCTCATTGTTGTTCTAAGATGTTGAACTATTTTCAACAAGGGTGCAATATAGGTGACAATAGGTATCACCTTTGCTAGGTTCAGTGATAGACTTTGGGACCAAGACAACAAATTGGGTTTTGCTATCCATATTTAGTTATTGTTCATTTTAGGTGATTTCAATACTTGTTAAGGTATACCCCCGGGAATACCCTCCCAAGTATAAGTTGAGCTTGAACTGTGGGTCATTTTAGGTGATCCCTCATGTGTAGTGTGCTTCAAATGGGTCATTTGAAAATGTTGTTGTAGGGTTGAGTGTAGAAGAAGTTTGCCACAAGTCTGATTTTTGAAACACATGTGTCACAACAAGTTGCCAAGAGAAGATTGAAATAAAGAGATAATTTGAAGAGTGCAGCTCTTCACATGAAGTGTCTCATGATCCAAATGTTTGTGTTGATGAATTTTGCATTATCATAAATGATTCCAAGGTATGTTGTGTGTTTATTCTCCTTGAGGTAAGTGAAATTGAGTATGAAGCTTTCTTGTCATGAAAATGTAGCTTCTTGTAATGTGGATAGTAGTGTGCCAGAGAGTGTTTCACTTGGGCCCAACATGCATCTTATGATGGTGTTGAGTAGCAACATGTTTTTCAGGCTAATGATCATCCTGTTGCTCAATTTTATTTTATGTCTGAGCTTCAAATTTTTCAATTTGAGTTGTTAGAGGATGAGTTTTCTCCTTGGGCAGATCAATCCAATGAAGAGGCATATTTTTCTTTGCAATGTGAATTGGAGGCATTCTCTTTTTTCCTTAATTTAGCCAAGGAGGTCAGCAGGTATGAAAATACCATGTTTTATTTTGTTTCTTATTTGAGCTTTCAAATCTTGCCCCCTGCTACTATAAAAATAAATGATGAGATGTATGGCGGTGTAGTGGCTTTCCTTCACTCTTTTGATGGTAATCTCAAGTTTATGCATATGAGAAAGAGACCAATGTCGTTGCAACTAGATGATAATAACAATTTTGAGTTGAGGGAAATCAGTTCCTTCAATAGGATGTTGTTTGATAGAGGCAAGTAACTTTATCCATCCTTTGTAAGGTTGGCCTACACTATGTTAAATTTTTGTTTCACAACCATTCTTTTGATATCCTTGTGTTTTCATTGCTAATTGGTTGTGAGCTTCCTCATGTATATATGTTGATGTCTATCGTGTGTCAGCCTTATTGCTTTTGTTCTTTATTTTTGATTTTCTCAAAGATATGGATTCTCATTGTGTCTACAAGAGACATGTGTCCCCAACTAGAGCCATTGTTAAGACTCAAATATGTTGTGTCATTTTTCCTTGAGTCCCTTCTTTTTTGTTTCATAGTGTTTATAACCCATTGTTAAGAATCCATCTGAGAAAACATGAATGGGTTATATTGCTTTTAATATTCCTTTGAATGTTGTGTTAAGCTCCCATGCCCATGCGAGTTAAAAAAACCTAAGTTGCTAAATCCAAATTTGACTAAGAGTATGTTTTGTTTCCTTGTCGTTGTGTCAAGGTTGTGCCAACTATCGTTCTTTTCCCCTTAGCTCTAACTCCTAGCTCATTCCTTTCTAAATTTCGCCTTAGTCCTAAGTTTATTGACCTTTCAAGCCTTTGACATTTCTCCTACCCCTTTTTTGGCATGTGGTAGGTGTTTGGCTTGACCCTCGATGACTTCCTATTCCTTTGTCAAGGGTCTGTGATTTTTAATGCTTCATCTTCTTTTTGCCTGTTATGACATAGGACATATTTTTTAGTGTTCATCTAGCTACTAGAAATAATTGTTGATCATCCTCCTTCCATCAATGGTGCCCATTTTGAGTGGGATTGAACTTGTGCCATCTGTTTTGAATTGCTACAGTTCAACGAATTAGGGTTATGCCATACTATTGTTATATGAATAACTTTGATCATTTTTTAAATAGGTTGGTTTTGTTGGTGTTGTTAGGAGGTTATGCAAGGAATTGTCTAGGGCTTCAACCATGCCATCTCCAATTGTAGAAGAGTAGTGAAATCGTGAGGCATGTGAAGGATTAAATGTATCTATATTGTGACGTGAATGTCTCCACGTTGTTTGTATTCTCTAGGAAAATCATCTCTATTGTGTAGGATTTCCCCTTGTCACATTTGTTGACATGAATGTAATGAACACTTGATAATGTGACATCTTTCTAATGTATTACAAGCTTTGTAATAATCAATTTTATCACATATGGATTTATGCAATTCAGTTTGGATCAATAAGTATGTTCTTTTTGTAATGCATATAATTTGATGGCATATGTGCCCAAATCAAATATTCTTTGTCTCCTTTTTTTTTGTTACATGTGACTTTGTAGCCCAATAAATAAGGTATCGATCTCTAGTCCACCTAACCAATCTCACATCTTTCAAACAAAACCAGCTAGTAGTGGAGTAGGAGTAACTTATGTACATTCAAAAACTTAAAATATAACCAAGGATTTATCTTTAGTGAACTACAAATCTATCTCATGTGGGTCATCCTTTCAGCTACATAAGGGTTTAAAGATGGTTGTTCTTGGTTCAATGATAGTCTTTGAGACCAAGACAACAAGTTGGGTTTAGTTGTCCATATTTAATTATTATTCATTTTAGGTGATTCCAATACCTATTAAGGTGTACCTCTAGGAATACCTTCCTAAATCTAAGCTAAGCTCGAAGCATAGAAGATATAAACCACTCTCATAGAGTTTGCTCATAGTCCTCCATTGTTTTGTTGATGGGATGATTTCACTTGCATGACAACAACCTTGGCCTTGTGAAATTTGGTTCTAGGAAGTGGAGCAACAATTTTGAGACCTAACACAATCCAAAATCTTTCTTCTCCCAAGTGCAACAAATCCCCAAAGCAATATAAATCCACCTCCAAATTAAGACCATAGAAGATAGAGGAAGCAAAGCAATCTCAAGGAAAGAAGAATGAATCCTACAAAATGAGTTCTTTTTTTTCTTTCAAACTTTTCAAAAAATCCTTAAAATCCTTTCAACCTTCTTTTTCATTTCCCCACTAACAGGGATTTCACAAGTGATTAATTGACAATAGATATTTCTAATATTATATATATATATATATATATATATATATATATATATATATATCCAAGATAGTTCACTCCTTTCATAAATGGCTAACATATTAATTTTAACCAAACATATTTGTTGAATATTGAGGTGTTTATGTAGCTTAATACTTTGTAAAACTTTATGATTGCTGATTTAAATATGTATTCTTTGTTACAGATTCTTTGTGGGTGATTATCTGATTAATTCATTTTATCATTTGTAGAATGAAGACAGAAGGTTGTAGAAGAATTAGACAAAAGAATAGAAGATACACAGCATATACCGTGGAGAAACCCTTTCGGGAAAAAACTCCACCAAGAATCAATGTATTATTCTGGAATAAGATTACAATAATTCCAATCCTTGCTTGAGAATGCTTCTTTTGCCTTCACCCAATCTTCTTCACAACCTACAATAAAACTAATACTAACTCTCTTCAACTTGTTTGAGATGAATAGGCAATAATCAACCTTGTAAACTCCAAAGAGTTACAATTACAAAGCTCAATGCTTATCTCACAAAACCTACGCCTATCTCTTGCAAGTAGAGTTCTACCGTGAAGAACAATGTCAAATCAACTCCTTCATCCATTTGGGCGTCCCAAACTGAAGTCATAACTCAACCTTTATTCCGTAAATATTTTCAAGGCTTATCCTCAAAGTGGGCACCCAAGAGTGGGCCCACTTAACTTAGCCTTCTGAAATATCTTAGCATGCAAAAGAGTTAACTCCAAGAAGCCAACTTGGGCGCCCAAGGTGGGTCCAAGTCATTCTCTGTTAACTGAAACATATCTCTCCACCATTCATGCAAGAATGGTCATCCCCTGTTAACTGAAGGTAGTCACCTGTTATCTATCATGCAACTCAAGTCATTAGTCATGCATTCCAAGTCAATTGAAGTCAACTGAAACTAACTACATGCAACTAAAGATAACTGAACCATCAATCCCTAACTCTAGGATCTTTACATGCATTCAGAAGTGTTATCTTTTTCTCCATACAGTTAACTTAACTCAAAGTGAATTCCACCTTCCATGTGGGTGCCCCATGTGCTCCTATTATTTAGGAACTCATCTTGGACGCCCTCACATGCTCCTATCATTTAGAATTAATTACAAATGTCAATTAACATGATTATTTCATTCAAAATTAATCTTTTTCTAATCTTGGTGTTTGAGAACACTTTCCAAGGACTTAGAAGATACATGAAATAAATAATGTTTAGGATTGCAATTAAATAGCATCCTATTTCCAACAATATTAAGATGTAAAGCCCAAACAATCTTTTAATTCACAAATACATTTTTGAAATGTCACAATATAAAAATGCACAAGGTCATTCTATGATGATAATTAAATTAATCAATTTCACATTTAAAGCATAAAGGCCATTTGCAAATACTTCACACATAAGTAATGCAAAAAATAATAAAATGAACAAAAACTAAACGTTAAAATAAACACACACAGAGAACACACACTTCACTAATTTATTCACCACATAGAACTAGAATCAATGAGGATTTGAATGACAATTTCAAAAGTATCAACAAAATACATCACCAAACTCAATAAAAGTGAGATGAGAAAGATCTACATAGCATATTTCCCAAATTGAATCATCTCCAAATAATTACCGTCAAGGCAAAGCCTATGCCTATACACTTAGTAAAACATTAGGCATAATTGATCCACCCACGATGATTGAAGCACAACATAAACATCCAACATGGCATTAATAAATGAGATAATGTCAATAAATTGTATAAATTAAAATATCATAAATCTAGCTAACACAAATGCAAGAATCAATAATTATCACAAGTATAGTGTTGAACTAGATAACATAAACCAATCACATAATGAAAAATGATGAAGTTGATATACTGCAATAGTCTACCATATAAATTCACAACATATGCATCCCATAATATATAGTTTGGCACCAAACGCTAATACAAAACATCATTGATAAAGTACATTGATAACAATACAAAATATCACTTGTAAATATGGTATCAAAATCCAAGTATATAAATACAAGCATTTGTACAAAGCATATATTCTTGAAGCATTATAATTCTATTCATCATTTCTATAATTCCATTCTATTGTGGTGATAAAAAGTGGCTTTCTACCTTTTTATTCCACATTGTTTGTAGAACTACTTAAATGCATCTAAGTGACTTTCCAACATTATCACTTTCAAACATTTATCTTCTTTTATATCTAGTTTTTGGCTAGAGCCTTAAACTCCTCAAAATTATTGAAAACATTAAATTTAATTCAAGGAAAATATGTTTGGGTTAATATAAATAAGTCATCTATAAAAGTAACATTATACACATATTTTTCTAGTGATGGAACCTTTGTAAGTCCAAACACATCTCAATGCTCACAAAAATCATAATCTAAAGGGCGATAAAAAATCCTTTAGCAATATCTTTGATTTTTAATACTTGAAAACCTTTATTTCCAATAGGCTCAAACCATAAATGCTATAACATTGTCTTCTCTACAAGAGATGTAGAAGCTTGATCTACAATATTATTAACCTCAAGAACCACAAAGCTATCGCACCCATCACTTACAATGTTTTCCTCAAGCTTGAATAGCATTCATGGACAAACTCCTCTTCCAACACCACTACTTTACAAATTATCTTACAACTATCCTTATTAAATACCACATACACAAAGCAAAGTGATACAATTCTCTAAGTCATCCATTTTAATTGTGATAGAAAGGAACTTACCACGGTATTGAAGGCATTTAGAGGTTTTACTACAAAGTCACTATCATTCATCCTCAACAAATACAACTTATGAAGAAAAATTTTATTTGCCGGAGACTCAAAGTCTTATGTGAAGTCCCCACTCTCCTAGCTCCTTTATAGTGGTTTCTAATGATACATTCAACAAAACAAAATCTAATTGAACTCATTTCCTTCCTATTGATAATTAATCAATATTTGTTCTTCATTCTTGAAGATTTTACTCCTAATACAACAACCCATTGATCTATACCAACAAAGTGGTATTTTATCTTATGCTTCAATAGCTCAAAATGATATCCATTGAAATTTTTTATCTCTATCTTTGTGCTTCCCATCATTATACTCCGCATATAGATTCTTACACCACAACTCCCACTCAAGGAAAAGTTTAACTCATGCAAAAGAAACCCTAACCCTTCAAACAAAAGCTAAAACTAAACTTCGATACCAAATGTAGAAAGGAAAAACCCAATAAAATTGCACAATAGAAGCAATACAAATAAAATCTTCAACAATAACAGAATGAAAGAAATAGCAAACGCAATACATAACATTTCACTTGAAAAAACTCATTCAAATAAAAAACCTAACATAGTAACCTTCTTCCTTATTTTTTATATTGAAGAAGTTTACAAACATGATTGATGCAAGCAATTGATTACAAATGAGACTAATGCTTAACTTGTTACAAACACTAATAAGACCAATACTATGCTCATTATGAGCATTAACGAGATCAATACTTAACTCCTTTTGAGCATTAACATTAGATAGCAACTTAGATATCCATAATACAAGCCAAAAATGAAATACCAAGAACCACAAAAATCCACATTATATATGGCATCCACGCTTGGAGCCAACAATGGAAGACGAAAGGTCACAATTTAGAATTCTACATTAACCATCCCTTTTAGGATTTGAACTTGGATCTTAACAATGAGAATCCAATGTCTTTAACCAATTGAACTCAACAAGTTAGACAACTTCGTCCTTGTAGCAAAAACTCAATCATTTACAATACAATAATAAAGAATTCTACCAACCCTAATACATGCACAATTTATTTATAGACGCATCAATAGCAATTTTACAATACCATGGGCAACAAAACCAAGGGCCTAGAAAGCAACTCATTCTCACTATAGAACATTAAAAGTATAAAACAGATTTCTAACAAGGAAGCTCCAGAGGCTTCCAAGATTAACAATCCAATTAAAAAGACATAAAAGTATGCCTAATAAGAAACACTTATACCATTGAAGCAATCAATGCAAAAGTTATATTGTCTATAACTATGTACAACGAAACACCTATTAAAATAGCTAAAGCCTTTACAACTGCCAAAACAAAAATGCACAAGTGATAAGATCCACACATAATAATGAAAATAAAACTATTCAGAGGATAGATTACATGCAACACAATAGAAGTTCATGAGCCAAGATACTCTAATATCCAATATATACAAAAAAAAACAAACTCCTAAAACATAACATGATGAAATATTTCATATGAAAGAAGTCATTTTACACTATATCTCCAAAAAGATCTCAAACACAATATCATATTATTCATATATTCTTACAATGATATTCACCTCATTTATATAATACTCTAATAACATAATAGAAGGGAAAACCACTAAACCTCATCTAAACCTACTCATCACCCAATATAATTTATAACACAAATTATACACATTCTAATATAACTAATTCAAGAGATATGTGTCACATATCAACATATACATTAACTTATTAACCTATAAATTTTAATATCATGTCCTTACATAAATAAAGGAAAAGTTGCATAACATAAAATCAGTCCCCGATAACTGTTTTCTCCCCACTTCTGCAATCCCCAGGAGATTTGCAGTGTTTCTGCAATTCCAAAAACCTATCCACGTCAAACTTTCTCTTCTTGTAAAGCTTCTTCTGCTTGCGAAGAAAAAGCCTTTTCATTACATCTCGATAACTCGGATTGCTTGATGTAATGAGAAAATACATACAACTCAGAAGTAATCCAGTAATTGTCCACATATATGCTACGGGTTCCATGATATCGAAGGATAACTCCCAAAATGACAGACGAAAGAACAATGAAATCTGCATGGATAGACAACATAAACCTGTCCACAAAACAATGCGGGCATGCCTGTGTGCAATCTTATCAATTTCGTCCTTTTCTTTCTGCAGCCTTTCCAGTTCTTGTCTTTTGGAATCGTCTACTGGTGCCAATGCAAGAGAAAGTGCACTCATCACAAGCTCCGCAACCTGCAATAAAATTCCTTTACAAAATTCTGATACGGGTAAAAAGCAAAATTTGAAATGAAATAGCATCAACAAAACGTGTAAGAACAAAGGCCTGGAAAACCTGTACTATAAATTATTCCAAGATGTTTGAAGTAAATACTTCACTGTTTTTTTGGAACCCTCAATTTCTTGCTTAATAAATAATTGGGAAAATATTGTTAATAAATTGTTACCGGTGAATCTCCTATTTCCTCGAAAATCTGAATAATTTCTAGAGGCTTTTCTTGAAATGTAAATAAGCATTCTTCCCATCTCCGTATGCCCTCAATTTCTCCTAAAAATAAAATTGTGTTCGTAGTTCAGTATAGTTTTAATAATGCAAACTAGTTACAGTAATATTTCAATTTGAGAGGTGTGAATCTCGTACACAAAATAACATGACTTGGACAACTAAAGCTAACTAAGACACAGTCAGGATCAACTCACAACTAGACAAAAATAAGTAAAAATGGGTCAAACCAAAAAGAATGTATTTAAATAAATATTTGATGAAAAACAAATTCAACACAAATACATGAATAAGAAATCCATATTTTATACATAAAAATAAACAGATACCGTTCATCTGAACAGTAAAACCATAAAAAAACAGATAAGAATAGCCATCGCGTGATACACCAAAGCTAAAATCAAACTGCAAATAGGCAAATAAAACCAATCATCATATGATAAATCACACCGCGTCAATGATTAAATTGCCGATCACCGTAGTTTGTAATGATTATATAAATGACAATTTATTCGGAGTCTGAAAAGGATCTTCCAAATGCTTAAATCTTCGAATTCAGGCAACCTGCATAGCATAATCAGTCTAAATGGGATTTCATTATCTACATTAGTTGTTTAGAGCGTACCCAATTAAGGAGTTTAGAGCGTACCCAATCAAGGACACCCATAGGACACAGGAGTACATTAATTTTTTTTAATGTAAAAGAGTTTTATTACTTAGCAATCTTTGGCAGTTCTGCACATTTGTAATGAAATTACTAGTACAAGATAAAGAATAGCATGATGCTAACAACTACTAACTACCCTTGCTCACAGACTCTTCAAATAATCCACTCACACCAACCTCAACTTCCATGTGCCCACACATCACCATATTGCCTAAAAAAGTTAGTGTCTTAAAGACTGGCCACAAGGGCCTATTGCATCTATGATTAGGAACACATTGGCCAAAAACTTTTCCACCTTTCCAAGACCTTCAAGCTCCATGGGTATCACAACAAACACATCATTGGAGCATTTAGAAAAGCCAAAGAGCACTATAGTTTTAAACCAAAGGATGTTGACTCTAATGTTGTCCATGTCTAATAAGATTATTCCAAATCCCTTCATAAGAAAGGCCTCAAGTTGGATCAAAAATTTCATTCCATCCTCCAAAGATCCTAGAGACATTCTACTCTTAACTCTAAGGTCTATGAAACTGTTTCCTTTTGTGGGACTTCGTACATTGGCAAAAATATCAACACTCAATGCAAGAAGTACAGTGTTGATATCAAGGATGAGCTGATCTCAAAATCCACCCTTGTCAAACATTCCTCTAGCACCAAACACACATTCACCTAGAGGAAACCCAAATTCTTAAAGAAGAGTTTTTATTATGAGAAACCTCGAAGAAGCGATCCATATTTGAAACCACCCTCCCAATCTCAATAAAGGTGAGATCTAGAGTTTGAGTTTTGTGTAGCAACCTTTGTTAAATTCCCTTAAAAACTAATGCCTCACCCTACCCATACCCCTTTTCTTTCTATTCTCTGAAACTACCTCTCTCCCTCTCCCTCACCCCTCCCCCCTCCCCCTCCCCCTCCCCCTATTTCTCACCTTACTTTCCCCCTCTAGGTTTATTTTTCCTTCTCTTCCCCACACCCTCTCCTACCTTTCCTACCCTCCTCTACTCTACCCCTTCCCCTTGTCATCGCCTTTCCCCATTGCTTCCTCCCTATTGCTAATCATTACTCAAGGTTCTCTTTCTCTTGCTCTCCTCTTCATGTCCCCTTCACCCTGCTAATTCATCTTCTTGCCCCAACTCTATACCCCCATTATATTTTTTTCCCTATTCCTTTTCTCAACTTTTATCCTTTCTTGGGATTGTCCTCCTTTATCCTATTCTTACTAACATTCCTTCTATACTATTTTTTATATTTTTAATGTTTATTATTTATACATTTCATTATTTTTCTCTCATCCCTCTTCTAAGACTATTTGTATTTGATTTTTTCCATTCTTTACATGACAAACAACATTATAATAATATGCTTTAATTCCTCTCTATTATGATCCTTCTATGTTATTAGTTTAATCAATCTAATAATTAATAGTTTAATATTCATTTTTATTTTCATTCCTTATTTTAACATTATTCTTTTCCTTTATAATTATTTAACTTTCTCTTTAAGAAATTAAATATTTCATGCTCCAATTTTTTAATATAATTTTACTCCCTTTATAATTTCTTTTAATCTTGACCTAATTTTTATAACAATTCTATATTATAATTATTTACCTCACACTAAAGATAGTAATTTAGTTTTAGTATCTATAACTTACTATCAATTGAACATATTTTTTTTTTTACCTATTTTAAATTTGTCCTTCCTATTTAATTTAATCAAATTTTTTGTTTCTTTAATTTATTTATAATGTAACCTTTTTATCTTAAATATTCTCTATAATCCTTTTGGCCTTTTAATTTTGTTAATAAAATGACTATTTTCTATTTTTTATTATTATTTTTTACCTATTTTAAATTTGTCCTTCCTATTTAATTTAATCAAATTTTTTGTTTCTTTAATTTATTTATGATGTAACCTTTTTATCTTAAATATTCTCTATAATCCTTTTGGCCTTTTAATTTTGTTAATAAAATGATTATTTTCTATTTATTTATTTTTATTTGCTAGTTTTTATAATTATAATTTGTTATTATTCCTAACCTTTATGATAAATGTTTTATTAATTTAATATTTATTTTCTTTTTATTCCTATTTTTATGCTTATAACTTCTTATTATTCCTAACCTTTATGATAAATAAAAATACTTCATTATCATTAAGAAAATTAAAATTTGTTTCTTATATTTATAATATAATTTTTTCAAACTCTTTATTAATTTTAGATAATTAAAATAACTATATTATTGAATCTCATTCATTAATATCATAATAAAAGAATAACTACTACATTATCTACTAGTATCAATATCTTAAATACATTTATCTAAATAATTTCCAAAGATATAATCTTGAGTTATTAGTACTTGCCCTTAGGCAATACTATTTGCAATGAGTTTTCTTTTCACTAGTTAACTAGTTATTAATAAGTTGGTTTTTAACCACCTGCTAAAAAATGGACGCCAACGGTCGAGTTTAGGAAGAGGCAGCGAAAAGGATTTCTCCCGGTGCGAGCCCTGAGGGAGAGAAATTGAAGGAAACCGCTGCCAGTCCGGGGCCCAATGGCGTCGGCATCAGTGAGAACCCTCGACGGGGGAGGCAAACAGCTATCGACGCGAGGAACGCTCAGAATGCAAAGGTCACGGCGAAAAAAGGCCCTAGCAGAGACGGCCAAGATGCGAATGGGAGTCTTTTCAGCGCTTAGAAACCAAAAGTTTGCTGCTCATTTTTCAAAAGGTGGGGGTTTTATTCAGGGATCTAAAGCGACTCAGTCTGGGAATAAACAGTCTCAACCAAAGATGTCCCAGAAGCAAAAAAACAAAAGCTTGACAGAAAGGGGAGGAAGGAATGTGGACTTTCCTCTGTCATCTAGTTCAATCACAATGGAGCTAGATGAGGAGCTTGAGCAGGAGGTGCTTTTTAATGAAAAAGTTTTTTCTAGGCTGGGTCTAATTGGAAGATTCAGGGGATTTTGGCCAAGCTTGACAAGCCTCCATGAATGGATCTCTAACCACTCGCAACATCTCTTAGAAGGGAATGTACAAATCTATCCCATGGCTAAAGGCTTTTTTATTGTGGTTTTTGAAAAGGAGCAGGATAGAAACAAGATCCTGTGTGAATACCACTGGGATTGGGAAGAAAAATATCCTCTGATGTTAAAGCCATAGCATTCAGCATTTAATCCAGCCATTGAAAGGTTTGAAAAGGTTCCTATCTGGGTAAGACTCCCCAACTTTCCACTGCAATTTTGGTTTGATTCCTGCTTAGAGGTTGTAGGGAACTCTCTAGGAAGCTTTCTAATGGTGGATGAAGGGTCTTCAAACCTTATGCACTCGACCTTTGCTCGGATTTTAGTGGAAATGGACCTGGAAAAGGCGCCTTCGAAGGAAATAAGATTAAAAACTTTGAAAGGATGTTGGGCACAGCCCTTGGATTATGAAGGGATACCCTTTAGGTGCAGAGTGTGCTTTAAAACTGGACATTTGGCTATTGAATGTGCCAAACATAGAGCAACCAAAGCAACCTCCTGGTGGAAGGATGTTGGCTCCCAGCACTATACAGTAGAGAAAAAGGAAGAAAAGCAAAAGAGCTCTCAAGAAAAAAGTAGGGAGGAAGGGGATCAGGAAGAGTTGGCGTTGGAGGAGGCAGGTAGTAGGGAGGACCAACTTCAAAATGGAGTTGTCGTTGCACAGGATGGAAATCTGGTTAGGAACAGAGATAGTGTTGTCTTCAATGAAGGAGAAAAGGAGCTGAATTCCAAAATCTAGGCAGCCACACCTAAATGTCGAGAGAAAATGGGCCCGACGCAGTCGCAAGAGAAAGTTATTGGGAAACGGAAAGGTGAAGTTCAAAGGCAACTTTCAAATGGAAGTTTGGATGGTGTTCTTAAGAGTCCTTATGACAAGCCAGTGGATTGGCAAAAGGAGGTTGCAAGGGTAGAGGACGATTGGCAAATGGTGAAGGGCAAAAAAGCAAGGAGAGAAAGGAAGGATTCCTTTGCAATGGTTCTCAGGTCCCAGACGAAGCGCAGGCCAATCTCAGTACCATGCTCTTAACCTGTTAACAGGTTCTTTGTAGGATTGAAGGTTTTAGGCTCATGCACTTGTGTTGCATGTGGAGCCTCTGTTTACAATCCTTTGTTTGTAACTCATAATTTTGTTTGTTCTATGTTTCACTGGTTGTTTCGGAGTTTATAGAGGAGTTTAGTGGGTCTGGGTATGGTTTTTAAGTGGTTGTTGAAGGGAGTTTTGCTATGTAATCTTTTTTATTTCAATAAAATCAACCTTATTACCGATTAAAAATAAAATAAAATAAAATTTATTTTTGTATAGTAAAGTTGTAAAATATTTAACTTTATAAATTATACAAATTATTTCTTATCAATATGATTGGCTCAAAACTTTTGAGTGTTATTGACGGATTTTAGAGAAAAAAAGAAAGTCAACTATTATTTTGCCTATTATTTGGTAAACGGTGGAAGTTTGGACCCGCCACAAGTTATGTGTTCTGAGGCAGTAGGTGACAGGTGTAATCGCCTGTTGCGCAATAAATCAGTGTTGACAAATTCGCAGAGACCCAAGCAGAACTCCCACAGAATTCAATAACAAAGTATTTCAATAAAATACGATGGTACCATGATAACGTTGCCTCTCAATTCAACGACTGTTGTTCATTCCCACTAAAACTTCTCATCGACAGCACCCCTTCGCGTCGGCCATCAACGTTTGAAATTGCTTTTAAGAAAGGACAAAATCCTTGTGCTCAATTTTGATTGGATAATCGCTTATGCTAACGGATCTAGCCAAGCTGTCAATCTTTATTCTGCTTTTCGAAGAGGAGCATCCATAGGCTTTGGACCAAGGAGGGATTATGGGCAAGATGGATTTGGATACGTCTCTATCGTAATCATACATTTCACGAAGTGACATATTGATGAGGAATTCTATTAAATGGTTAAGGCGCCTTATCTGCACTTTATTCGTGCTACTTTTAAGAGTTCAAATGCTACAGGGAAAGATGTGAACTTAATAAAATATCATGGTAGTTATATTAACTGCTTTATAGAGTTTAACTTGCAGCAGGAGAGTAGTACTCCTATCTACTCCTACAATATAGACATGCAAAACTAATTGGTTATCAATATAAATGTTGTTTTGTATTCCTCTTACATTAATTAGGATGTACTAATCAGAGGAAGAAGAAGAAAACAAATGGTATGTTAACTTGTTAACAGAATTTTTAAAAATAATACAGATTCATCAACGAAACACAGCTCTTGGTCATATAGAGCAGCATCGTCTTGATGGCATTGTGTACTTTGCAGATTATGATAACATGTATTGACTGGAGCTGTTTGAGCAACTGAGAGATGTTAGGCTGCTGCTTCTTCGATTGCTTCTTCGACTGTTTGAGCAACTGAGAGATTAGGTTTGACATATTCTCATTATCTCATCTTCATATCTGTTTATCTTTCATATTAGGTGCCTTCGTAAATTTCTTTTTCTTGTAGTGTTTGTTACATTGAAAATCTTCAATGTCTGTTTATCTTTTATATTAGGTGCCTTTATAAATTTCTTTTTCTTATAAGTTTGGTCTTAATTATTCCTGAAACGATTTTACTTTGTTGTCCCGTTTTACATTCCTTGCAAGAAAACATATAACATATTATTAAAATTGTAGAAAGTGAGTCCCCTCTAGTAAACCCTATTTCAGATTTGACTGGATTCATTTCCCAAGTATTTAGTCCTCCAACATATTGACAAAAGTATCATAGCTGTTACTCAGAGTTTATCAACTATTAGATTAAATCCATCTTTGCAGTCACAGCCACCATTTATTGTTTAAAATAGAAATCTGTGGATTTCGAAGGGACTAGATTCAAATCAAACAAGAATTCATAAAGATTTGGCCATACTGTTTGATGTCTATATCTTAATACTGATAATTGTGTGTTGATGGCAGGTTTCTTAATTTTTGAATAGAAACATATGGCGCATCTCGGCTGCACCTTTTTTCACTTTCTCAGCAACTTGTACCATCTACAGTAGCACTCTTGTTGTTGGCAGCTCAAGCTTGTTTAACTTCATCAACAACTTGTAGTATCTTTGGTAGCACTTTTCTCTTCACCAATATTTGTCTGTGTAGCTTTGTTGGTAACTGGGAGTACATCTATAGTGGGGAAATGAAAACTTAATCCATCGTGAAATATAAATGGGAGGGGCCTACATTATTCATATTATTAAAATTCTAGAACTGAGTCCCCTCTAGTTAACACTATTGCAGATTTGACTAGATTCATTTCCCAAGTATTCAGTCCTCCAACATATTCACAAAAATATCATAGCTGTTAAATTCTAACTAAATCCTAATCAACAGTACCGATAGTCAAATTCTCCTATTCCCAACTTGTGTGATCTTAGATATTTTATTCCTCTCTTGCATTAAGACAACTTGAATTAAGACAATTCTTGTTGCAAACCTTTGAATATCTTAGGTATAAGCTATGTTGACAGATTTAATAAAGCTTTGGTGACAGCATTGGTAATATGTTGAGAATCTCCAAAGACTCGCAAGTGATCAATCCCTTCATTTTTTCTGGAGAAAGTCCTAGTTTCAGAGCTTGCATTTCACCATTATTATTTTATGAGTACTAAGGCCGACCACATATTTCAAGAAAGACTTGTGATGAATTATTTCTTTTGTTTTTGATTAGCGTAAAACAGGTTTTGAAGGAGCCCTAAAACCCTGTACAAAAGAAAAGGCAGCACAAAGATAAAGCAATTAAGCTGCCCCACAAAAAACACAAGGCTGATTAAACAGCAATCAGCCAACCATCAGCAGAAGGCAAACAGAAAAGCCACAAGAAAAGCAAAAGAGACTATCTAAGCAGTGACTAAAGAAGTTCTTTTAACATCAGTGCTGCTTCCATATCCTTTGTTATCACCTTATTGTGCATCTCCATGATTTCTTTTGTTATTATAAAATAATAAAAAGAAAAAAATGAAAATAAAATTTATATTTAAAATTGAAAATAACATGTATCTTGAGTAAATGTTTAAATGAGTAGTTTCTTTTCTTATTATTTTTCTATATGAATTTTATTCTATTATGTATGTATACATAAAATTAGAATTTAAGATTGTCTATAACAGTCATATCACATATAAAACCAGTTATAGTGTACAAGGGGAAAAAGAAAAAAAAATAATTCTTCATTTGTAGATCTGCTGAATAAGATACTGTAAATTAATTTGGGAGAAAATAAAATTCCTCTTAACATTTTAGTATCAAAGATCTATTATGATTTGGGTGGACTTTGTTTTGGATTTTCCTTGAACAAATGTAATTTCTCTTGTAAAGACATAAATTTTGGTTACTCTCATGTTTTGCTTTAAAAAGTGATATGTCTCAGATTTTATTTTATACGATCAAAATGGTCCCTTTGGACTTTCATAGAAATGTTAAAAAAAAAAAAACCGTCACTACTAAACAAACAAAACAAACAAACAAAAGTCAAAATTATAATACAATAATTAACAAAAATTACATTTACTTTTATTCACATTAATTAAACTTACATATATTTTATTTCAACTCTACAAACCTCTCTCTAATTACAATACTACAAAGGCAAGTAGTAGGTTGAAAGGTTTTATAAAGCCAATTAGTTAGGAAAGCGATTTGGGTGGTTAGTAGGTTGAAAGGTTTTATAAAGCCATTAAATGTAATAATGTATAGTGTGTTGAAGGTGATTGTGTTGAAAGGCGCAAGACAACTGAGAAGGGGGGGGTGGGGGGTGAATCAATTGTCACCAAACACAATCACAAATCTCAAACACTTATCACCTTCACATCCGCTTTATTCTATTATTAAATATGAACATGAAATGCAAATAATAGAAAGCAATATCAACACAAGAAACACCAAATTTACGTGGAAAACCCAATAAGGGAAAAACCACAGTGAGGATTAACTCACACTATAAAGTAATTCCAAAACCGATTACAAAGAGGCTCACTGCCAAAGGGCTCACTGCTCGGATACAAGGCTCACTGCCTACAGATAGGACTCATTGTCCAGAAGGGAGGCTCACTACCTACAGATACAAAAGATAACAGAAAGATCCACCACAACAAATTACACTCATTTGCAGCCTTGATCAGAAGAATTGCAGACACCGTCGACTCACTGCTTCAGGAGTCTAACACATTAAAGTACTGCTGCCTCAATTCACTTTCACACAATCTTGCTTCTCACTCTTGTGTCATTCTTGATATATCAAATCCATAACATCTCGACTTGTATTTATACCATCTTCAACCTTAGAAACTTTCTCCAAGGTCGGCTACACATGCTTCAATTACAAATTCAAATTAGGTCGGCAACTCAACATTCCCGCGGTGGAAGAGAATGAGAGCGGACCAAACCAACACTTAACCAAGACCCAAAAACGACGTCTCGGATCAATCACACGCTTCCTCAATTGATACTTATCCTTCACATGACGTGTAGACACCAGGTCGGCCAAACCTAATGAAAACACAAATGAACTTTGAAGTACACGCTTCAGCAACCAGAAGATAACATGCGAACCACATAACACGCTTCACCATACACTAGAACACATCTCAGATGCCTTCAGATTCATCCACAGCAAATGCAACAACCTTCATTCACATAACACTTTCCATCAGTCCATCCAAACTGTACAGACACACACAACAACTCTGAAACTCATCTTCTGGAGCACCAAATCACGAACGCCTTTGCCAAAACACAGACAACACCATTACAAGATATCTTCCAGATCTGCAAGACTTGAAACGACCCAGTGGAGGACTGCGGAGCAAAAACATTTCTCCCAATCACAAACAAACAACTCTGTCAGACCAATTCACACACCAGTGAACACAACTTTCACATTTCATCAAACTAGAAGCTAAAAACTAGGATATATCACCAACAAATGCCCATAAACAACACTTCAGAACCGCACAAGCATAGGATCAACACAAAATGAAGGCAGAGCACAAACCGGAGCACATTCTAAACATACACACAACTCTGTCTTCACTATTTCTCAAAAGCACTTGGCAACACATCATATCAGCACACCTGCAACACCATAAAGATAGCTCCATGTACTCACAACATCTCAACAATATCTCAACTATACATGCACAACCTGCAATCACTTGATTCTTTTCTTTGCAACAACCTGTACTGTGTTGACATCAATGACAACACCACCAAACTCACTCATACTTGCAACAGATTGATTGATTCCTATGGTTGGAGCCTCTGGCTGTCCTTTGTGTCATGATTTCAATATGATATCAAAGCAACTTAAATCTAGACATCTTTGTTCATCTTCCATATGATTGTTCCTTCTTCAAAGTGGTTGACACAATAGCTATGCAATGCAAACCATGTTCAGCAGCTATTATTTTTCCCATCCACTATTCTTGCATTTTTGCCAACCATTTTTTAGTGCAAACCATATGCAAACTTATTGGCATTCACCATCCATCTACATTTTCTCCTCCATCTTGTTTGCTCTTTTCATCATTTCCACTCCATTTTTTGTTCGCAATTTTTCATATCTTAAAATATAAAAATATAAAATATGTACAATTTGTTTCACATTTCAATTGCAAAATATATTTTGAGGAGTTTTTGTCTTCAATTATTGAGGATGTTATGTTTGGAGCCTTTGGCTGTCCTTTGTGTCATAATTTCAATATGATATCAAAGCAACTCAAATCTAGACATCTTTGTTCATCTTCCATCTAATTGTTCCTTCTTCAAAGTGGTTGACACAATAGCTATGCAATGCAAACCATGTTCAATGGCTATTATTTCCCATCCACTATTCTTGCATTTTTGCCAACCATTTTGCAGTGCAAACCATATGCAAACTTATTAGTGGAAAATAAGGAAAACACTCCTCCGAAAGAGAACTAGGAAGTAGGCTCGCTGCAATTGGAGGAAGAGGACTTTGACAGCGCTTGCGAAGAGGGAGAGGAAGACATTTTAGAAAACAGGTCAATCAGTCAGTTTAAGCGTGGCAGCTAGTGTTAAGTTGGGAGAAAAACGAATGAAAGGGCGTAAGTCGAGGAAGGTGTTGTTGGAGTTGGCTGGTAACGGGAAAGGTCAGATGAAATTGAGGTCGGGGAAGGGATTCTCCCTTCCCTAGTCGCCATGAGGGTCCTCACGTGGAATGTCAGGGGCTTGAATGCCCCTAACTCTTGGCGGTTGATCAAGAGTTAGCTTGATCACGCCAAGGCAGATATAATTTTCATGCAAGAAACTAAATTGGATCAAGCAGGGTTCTCATCATTAATGGCAAAATGGTGACAGTGGAATGGTTTATTTGTGGAGGCAAATGGTGCTTCAAGTGGAATAGGGGTAATTTGGAACCCATACAAAGTAAAGTTAGAAGTAGTAGGCAATGGAAACTAGCATTTATCAAGAGCTAGTTCAAATTACTTCAAGCAAGATCTTTTTCTACTGAATGTGTATGGTCCAACCAGCACTGTTCGAAAGCGGGATGTGTGGGACCAAGTGCGGAATGTTTTGGATAATGTGAAGGAGGAATTGGTAATTATTGGTGGAGATTTCAATGCCACCAAGAATGGATCTAAAAAGAAAGAGGGAGCCACCAAGATCACACAAACTCAATTAGACTTCCAAAATATCATAAATATGTGTCAGCTGAGGGAAGTAGGTCCAAAGAATGGCGTGTATACATGAACAAATAGGAGAGCAGGCTTCACGGGTACAGTTGAGTTGGACAAAAAAATTCTTGCCGCGGATTGGGATAGCATTTAAATAACGTATGAGGCAAATATTCTACCCTTAACATGTTCTGATCATTTTCTGATGGCATTAAGTTTTCAAGCGGATGCTACCCCTGCAAGGAACCCATTTAAGTTTGAAAATATGTGGCTAAGAGATGAGCAGCTAATGGGGAAAATAGCGGAATGGTGGAATGATGGCCCGCATTTTGGTAGGACTAAGCAATTTCAGGTTTCCAAGAAGCTTGGATATCTGAAAATGTAGCTAAAACAGTGGAATAAATCTCACTTTAAAAATATCTTTGAGGAAAAGGTTAAGGTGGAGGCGGAGTTGGGTGTTTTAAATGAAGCAATTATAACCAATGGCATGAATTTAAACCTTTTTGAAGAAGAGAAAGTCCTCCAAAAACAATATGAGGAATTACCGGCACGGGAAGAGGAGTTTTGGAGGCAAAAGTCAAGAGAGTGTTGAAAGGAGCTAGGAACGTGAAATTCTTTCATATGTCAATGAAAGTCAAAAGGAGTGTGAACAGGATCTCAGTTTTGAAAGATGGTAGTGGGAGGAATGTAGCAGGCCAAAATGAGTTGGGTTCACTAGTAGTAGAGTATTTTCAGCAGCTCCTTACGAAGGAAGCTCCTCAAGTAATTCCAAAGCGGAATAACATCCTCAACAATATTCCAAAGCTCATAAATACAAGGAAAAACAAGGCATTAATGGCGGCTATAACAGAGGAGGAGGTCTAACAAGCGGTGTTCCAATTAGGCCCAAATAAGGTGCCTGGGCCAAATGATTTCCCAGCAAGGTTTTTTCAAGCTTGTTGGCATATTGTCAAGAACAATCTTGTGGAAATGGTGGAGGAATCGAGAAAGAGACAGACTATCCTGAATGATTTGAACAACACGTTTATAGTCCTCATTGCCAAAAAAGAACTGGTGCAGTGTTTGGATGATTATAGGCCTATTTCCCTTTGTAATACAATTTACAAAGTCATTTCGAAAGTGATAGGAAATACGTTGAAGGTGCTGCTCCCCTCTATTATAGTGGATGAACAGAGTGGCTTCACCCCGGGGAGAGCGATTGTGGAAGGTATTATTCTGGCCCACGAGGCAATTCATATGGTTTGCAAAGCTAAAGTTGATCAAATGATAGTTAAACTTGATATCCGAAAAGCATATGACAAAGTGGATAGAGAATTTTTATATGAGGTTCTTGGGAAGTTTGGTTTTGGGAAAGAATGGATTGGCTGGGTAAAAAGTTGTATTGGCAGTCCGAGATTTTCAGTGCTAGTGAATGGATACCCCTTTGGTTTTTTCAATTCATCAAGGGGTCTAAGGCAGGGTGACCCCATCTCTCCTTTCTTGTTTATCATCATGGCAAAAGTTCTAGGAAGGAGTATTGTTGTGGAGAGAAGGAAAGGGAATTGAAAAGGTATTAAAGTTGCCCCAAACGTAGAACCAATAACCCACACACAATTTGTGAATGACACAATGCTCTTTGGTGTCGCAAGCAGACAAGAAGTGAAGTCCCTTCTGGATAATATTGTTAAATCTCCAAGCAAAAAATTAATTGGAAGAAATCAGAGGTCTTTTTCTTCAACACGGATATCAAAAGACAACATGACATTGCTAGAATCATCGATATCAAACTTGGTTGTCTTCCGGGTAAATTCTTAGGAACTCCTTTATTTGCAGGTGGCAATAAATTGAGGTTTTGGGAAAGCCTATTGGCAAAGAATATTTAGAAACTAGAATCGTGGAAAGGGAAATGGCTTACAGTTGTTGGCCGTTTAATGATGTTGAAACTGGTAGTCTCTGCACTGCCAATCTATGCAATGTCTTGCATGAGGCTTCCACAAGGTTTATTTGATCAAGTAGAATAATGGATGCGGAAATTCTTTTGGAACGGAAGTAATGATCAACAACGGATTCCTTTAGTAGCGTGGGATAAGATTTGTAATCCAAAAGATGCTGGGGGTGTTGGTCTTAGAAAATGGCCAATAATGAACCTTGCGTTAGGGGCAAAACTAGTATGGGGAATGTATGATAAGGCAGAGCAGAAATGGGAAAAGGTGCAGCAAAATAAATACCTGAATAACAATGATCCAGCAAGGATCCTTACAATACAAAATCCCTTGAAGGGGTCAGCCATTTGGAATTTTTATTGTGGAATGCAAAAGTTTAGCAGTCAATCACATCTCATGGGATATAAAAGATGGGGGTAGGGCTCTATTTTGGGATGACTCTTGGGATGGTCATCCACAAATCAATCTTGGTGGTGGGCTGGAGGAAGCGCAGCTAGTATTAAGTCAGGAATGGGGTTGATATGTGAAAGACTATGTTGAATCGGTGGTGGTTGATGGCATTACCAGTGGAGATGGAAATCCTTTGAACATCTAAACTTCCCAGATGCGCATAAGGTGGTGTTGTGTGGGCTATTGTGCGGTAGGAGTGTGCAATTGGCTAGAGGGATGGATAAATTGAAATGGTGTGCAGCGAAGAGTGGGTCTTACAATGTTAAGATAGGCTACGGTCTAACAGAGGTAGCAGCAAAAAAAGTTGGATGGCCGTTAGGTTTATGCTAGGGGAAAGAATGTCTACCAAAGGTTGGTGTTTTTTCATGGATGACAATCCAGTGTAAGATACTAACGGGGGACATATTGCAGAAGATTGGTATAAATGGCTCGCATAGATGCATCATGTGCGGAAAAGAAGAAGAATCTGCAAATCATCTTCTTCTCAATTTGAGGTGCTTGAGAGGTGTTGGAATTGGGTTAAAAATAAGCTTAACTGGATGGCTCCAAACCCAAGTACTTAGAGGCGATGTTCAGAAGTTGGCCTTTAAGAAAAAAGAGAGTTGTCTTTTCAAGTTTGTGGAAGGTGATCCCATCAACCATTGTGTGGGAAATCTGGAAGGAAAGGAACTGGAGGATCTTCCAAGAGAAAGAGAGATCAATTGATGGCCTCGTCAATAAAATTGACTCAGCCATTGTGGAGGTGGTTAATAGTGCAGCAGCTGGGCAAAGTATCAAAAAGACAGAGTTTACCTCAAGGGATGATGAGCTGAAGAAAAGATGGTCACGGTTGGTCATTCCCCCCGCTTATGGGGTTCTAAAGGTTAATCTTGGCCTTAATCCTAGGGAGGGTGTGAAATGGCAGCCACCAAATGTTGGTTGGGTAAAGGTGAACTTCAATGTTGCAACAAAGGGTAACCCGGGCCCATCCAATGCTGGGTGTCTTATCCATGATCACAAAGGTGATCAATTGGCCTTTTGGGAAAAGAGGTTGGTTGATGGGTCAAATAATGAAGCCAAGTTTCATGCAGCTTGGTTGGGTCTTCAGTTAACATTGAGCTTAGGGGCTAGAAGGATTCATCTGGAGGGGGGACTCCTTAAGCGATAAGAAAAAGATCCACCCCAAATTGGAAGTTAAATAAATGGTTAATGCAGATTTTAGAGGCTCTTGATAGCTTGGAGGAATTCAAGATATCTCACGTTTATCGAGAAGGAAATGGAGATGCAGATCAGCTATCGAAGGAGGCAATTCATGTTGATGATGAGCACGGCGGAGCACCTATGCTCTGCAATATCGCCCTCATGCAAGTGGTGGGTGAAGCGACACCAAGGAATGACGGTGGCCTTAATTTTGCTGTCAAATAAGGCAATTAAGATGGATATGATCGGAGGTAAACTTTGCTTTAAAACAAAGTTTTGGAAGTTGGATTGAGCATCATTTCCAGAATGGAGACTACTATAAGCCTCGGTGTAAAGGACAAACAGATGGCTTTTCGCGGAATGGTGTCTAGAGCAAGGTTGAAGAAAATCTTCAAGATTCAAGAGGAGACTTTGGGGGTCATAAAATCCATATTGGGGGCGAGAATTTTGACATTCGCGTATAACTTCTGAGTGAACTCGGATATATCTTAAATGTTCATGGCATGCTTTTGCAGGCGCGCGAGGACATAGACATGGTTAGATTTCCGGTGCATCGGTTGGTGGTGGCATGGTGGCGGGAGGCAATGGAGTATTACTTGGCGATAATTGTTCTTGGGTTGGGTTTACAACTGGCAAGTGGGGTCTGGCCACTGCTAACAACCTTGTTTAATGGACCTTGGGTCCCTTTTGTGATATGGGGTGTTGGGGAAGACACTGAGTCGAGGATGGCCGAAGTGACAGGATATATCACCTTGCTCAAAGAAATCACGAGTACTTGCAACTTGATGGAGTGGATGGCAGTACTTTCCCTTCGGCAATGCAAGGTGGTAGCAGTGAAGTGGGAATGGAGGAGGTGGAGGACGTGGGCACAATGCTGGCGGTGGACGAGGAAGCGTAAGGCTGCAGAAGCTCTTAATCGTGTTTTGGTCGTGGTCTAGTTTTCTGTATGGGACATTTTTTGCTCATATGGGCTATGAAAATTTACTTTGTATTTGGGGTTGGCCCCCCTAACGCCCCTTTTATCTGTCAAAAAAAACAATGTCACTTTGAGGGGGTAACCGCCTAATCCACTTCAAGTGGGATAACTTCAATAGTCTTCAATAAGACCATAATACTCCACATGATGATAATAACTAACCTATACCTCATAAATATACCATACTTATTCCTTGGATACTATGGCCGATTTAGATAGTTAAGTACAACTGATAGGATGACCTAAATGCATATATATGATTATAATAGTGATTATGTAACTTATTACTCATAACCTAATACACACTATAAGGTTAGGAGCATAATATTCTCTCCCCCTCTTTACAAAAGCATTGTGCTTAATGCTAATTAATCATGGATGCATCTGCATAACATCTTCATCTTCATCTTCTTCTTTTTCTTTTTCTTCAACTCCCTTTTTTTCTTCTACTTATTCTTCTTCTACTAGTTCTTGTTCTTGCTCTTGCTCTTGCTCTTAATCTAGTTCTGCATCTTGTTCTTCTTGTTCTTGTTCTTATTTTTCTACGTGTTCTTCATTATTTGCTACTTCTTGTTGTGAAGAACTAACCTCCGAAAAAAAATCTAAGAACTTCACTGAGTTGTAGCCTTCGAGGTGAATTTTGTGCAAACTTTAATTTCACAATAAATCATACAAAATAAATCCAATCAATATGAAACTTGTGCTATAGCTTAATAGGTTATGGATCTCACTTCCCAAAAACAATCTCCTAGAAACTATGTGCTTCATAGCCTTAAGAGTGAATTTGCTGGAAACCCTAAATTTGCAATAAATCACTTAATTTTGCTCCAATTTCCTTGAAATTTGGACTGTAGAAGCTACAATGTGTCCTTGCAAAACACTCCAAAAATCAAAAAAAGTAATCACCAAAATCTAAGAGATATGCACTTCCCAAAATGAATTTGGTGGAGACCCTAATTCTGCAATAAATAACTTAATTTTGCTCTTATTTCTCTAAAATTTGTATTGTAGAAGGTTGAATGTCTTTAAAAATTCCTCCAAAAATAAAGAAAAAAATCACTAAAATCTAAGCGATATGTGCTTCCCAAAATGACCTCCAAAATTGAAAAATTGCCTTATTTTCATGATACCAAGATCATGCTCTAATACCATCTTTTATGAAACAACTTACACAATAGAATAATATAATGGTAAATATGTTGCAAATACTTGATAATAATATGCCACTTTGAGGGGGATACCTCCTAATTACATTCATTTAGTCATCCCAACAGATATCAAGAGAATCCCCTATCGTATTTTCTTTACATTATAATGGCAAAGGTTCTTGGGAGGGCTCTCTTGGATGGTCAATAAAGAAGACAAATCATGGGGGTATTGAACCGACATCCTCAACAATCTCAATCACATACACTCAATTTGTTGATGAAACAATGTTAACCATGGATTCCTCTATCCGACAAGCAACAAGATATATATAAAAAGAGACTATGAAATGGCTTTAGGAAATGGCATTAGCATATGCACATCCATATCCTTCTTCATGAACATGACAGAGAGGATAAGATTTCTTGGCACAACCTTTAAGGTGTGAAAAGGCTCCCTTTCTAGATAATTATCTAAGCATCCCTTTGTTTCAAGGGAGGGTAAAGGCTCAATTACAGGATGGCTTAATTGACAAAATCTAGAATAAGTTATCCATTTAAAATTTAAAATGGTTACCTTTGATTGACAAGGCATATGCTCACAAAACATGTTCTTCAAGAAATGCCCTTACATGTGGTCTATCTTCCTTGCTCCAAAAAAGATCCATAAAGAGAATAACAAGATTCTAAGGAATTTATTTTGGCAAGAAAAGGAAGAGAAAAAAATTCCCCCTTGGTGGGCTAGGAAATGATTTGTATGCCAAACAATCTAAGAGGTACAAGAATTCACAATACAAAATGCACCAACTTAGCTTTATGTGTGAAGCAATGTTAGAGGATGTACATAAACTCAAAGGCTCCTTCAAGCCTAATCCTACAAGATAAGTACTTTGGATAGGAATGGCCAAGAACATTTCTTCACCAGCTCTCTTCTTCTTGAAGGGTCAACTACTTGGGAGAGTATGATTATTCTTTAGAGAAATCTCTTTGTAAAATAGGACCAAGGGATTAAAAATTTGTTTCTGAGAGGATGCTTAGTGTGGGCAAAAATAACTCGATCAAGAGTCCACAATCAATAACTTTAAACAAGAAGCATAGATGAAGATTAGTTTTAAAATCAAAGACTACTGGGAGGTGTAGACACCTAAAAATGACCTAGGCCTGCAAGCTTCATTTTTACCACTTTCGTCCTAGCATAATTATGTCATTTGATTATGTCTTTGGTCCACATTCGACTATTGATTAAATAATTCATAATTATTTAATTAATTCATGTCCTTTCATTCTTCTTGATTATTAAATAAATAAATAAATTTATTTATTAAATACGTCACTAATTGTCTTAATTAAATAAATTGATTAATTTATTTAATTAATTAATCTCATCTCCTAAATTAAATAATTAAATTTAATTATTTAATTGCCAATTAATATTCTTCTCATTTTAAATAAATTAAATTATTTAAAATGTCATGTCAATCTTAACTGTCAGTCCTTTTTGATAAATAATCTGAAAAAGATTATTTATTATCTCTCAAAATCCACAATTTGAATTATTTTAATTCAAATTAGTAATTAATCTTCCAAAAATCAAGCAATCGGGCAGATTCTTGATTTTCCAAATCTTATCTTCAGTCCACATCTTATCTCTTTGATTTTTCGAATCTTGCAAATCAGGCAATCTTATCTTCTTGATTTTTCGAAAATCTTTATTTTCTAATTAATTTGTCCCATTTATTCTCCACCGTCGATCTGATTTTATTCTGACCGTTCGATTAAGGATTTCGCCCTAACCCTAATTAGGGATTCTCAGGTGTAATCTGGATCGTTCATTTCATTGATTTATCTCGTCCGTTCATTCGAAATGGCATTTTCTATAAAATGCCATCTTCTTCTCATTTTTCGAACACGCACATTTTGACATTTTGCATAGTTATTATAGGCATTTGCTTTCACACTTAAATCTCCATAGGCAATTTCATTATTTATTATTATAGTCATTTAATCAAGGCTGAGGCATTGTCAATCATAGGCTTTTAGACATAGGCATTTAGATTTTGAGTAAATCCTTCAAAACTTGCTTTAGTCTTGTCATTTGTCATAATTGCTCACGAATCTGAGGGCATCTTTATTTACTGCAAGCTAGGAGGTGTAACGAAGGTGAACCATGGAGGATGAAGATTCTGGGTAATATCATTCCTTTTGTTTTTTCATAATTTTCTTTTGTACTTCGTTATTTCAATGGATTTTAGTGTTATTGATCTAACCATCTAACAAATCTGATTTTTCCTTTGATTACATTGGTGAACCCGACATTTTGTAGAGAAATTTGTGTGTTCTTGTTTGCTTTCACTGTTTTGCAGGTTACAGCCAAGACGTTATACGAAATCCCGTCACCTTCATTTGAGCACAAAAAAATGGGCGAATAAAAGATTTTCAAACGGTTTCTGGGTTTTGTAGATCTCGCTCTCAGCTTTCCAGAACATCAAACGGTTTTAAATTTCGTTGAGATTTGAGAAAGTTATGGGCATTTTAGTGATCGCGGTTTTTTTTCAATTTAATTTTTAAACCCACGTTTTTCTTTTGTCTATAACATTCTTTTTGTGCAAAATCATGGAAAAAGTTTTCTAGGTTTTGAAGGTCTATCATTTAACTTTCCATGGATATCTACCACTTAAAATTTTGTTAAGTTTTGAGCAAGTTATCGCTGTTTTAATTTGCTGCTGTTATTAATGTTTTATTTATTTATTTTTATTTTGTGTTACTAATCTTCTTTTGAAGCGTGTGGCGATCCCTATTCGTGTGTCGAAGACCATTGATTAAAGAGATTACTAATTCATTGTTTGCAGATTCGAATGTCAAAGACAAGATAAACAAACATTGTGCTTTTTTTTTTTTCATAGATTAGCAAACATTTGATTTTGGTGCATATAAAAAGAACACATGTCTTCTTTGATTGATTGTGCTTGCAAGATGGTAGGTGAGTATGCTCTCACTTGGTAAAAACCTCGTGATCAGAAAACCAGACCCATCTTTATCTGTTGTACACCCTCACGATTTGGTATATCGGAGTATCCTCTCCCCTCGCGCTTTCGGGCGATCTTGGGTGTAAAAGAAACGGTTACTGACTCTAGAACTTGGGCCTGTTATGGTGGGAAAAAGTACTCACCCCAGAATGACTCAGACCGGTAGCACCCTGACACCGAGGGACTTCCAGCCGGTATATAAAAGTGGGTTCTTGGGGAAAGCCCAAGAATCACGAGTGTGGTTCCGACGAGATGGATCCGAAAGGGGACTCTCGCCGTATGGATCATGCCCCACGAACAGAATGCCCGAATTAAACACCTCTTGTTTTAGTGTCCAACCGTTCTATTGGCCGTTGCTTGGTATAGTGCAGGGTACAGTATCATGCCCGAAGACACTCACTACTGATCCCCTTGAGTAGAGATAGCAATTCTTGGGATGTCACTACCCAAATAATCTGAATTTGGTGTGCTCGAATGACGTTAATGAGCCATAGAGGGGAGCCAATGCCACCAAAATTCTAAGCTTTCCGCTCTCGAGAAGGAAAGGTGTTTATCACCAATCCGGGGTATATCGGTGGGCTATACCAAGTATACAAACCCTTGGCCTTTTGGCCTTTTAGGATTGTACTTGTCTCATGTGTGCTTGCTTACAGTCAAAATATCGTGCTTGCAAGTGTTTTCTGGATACTGAAACAAACCAAACAACGGTCAAACATCTAGAAACAACCAAGTCAAACATTGGACCTTTTCTGATCCATTTCACAACATGAACATGCAATCTTCATCAAAAAACATTTTTGAACCATTCATACAAAGAGACCAAAATGGACGAGTATATTTCAAGACATAGAAGCTGCAGCGCAAAATCCTGACATAGTCTCCTTTGTAAAAAAATATATCTTACGTGACCCTCAAAGGTATCTAGCCATGCTTTTGGACTTAGGGGCTAAGTTACCACAAGGCTTTGACATAAATACTTTGCCACCATCTGTCTACCCTCACAATCAACAGTCACTTGACACAAATCCTGCCATTAATTCACAACAAACGTCCACTTATCACCCTTATCCTATCCTTGACAAGGGAATCCAAGTGTCCAATAGTCCATTCCAAACCTCCATGTCATATGCTAATCCTTCACCTATTAATTCCGTCCAAGTCTGCATCCCTTATCAATCATCTACCAACTCATGTCAAGTCCCCACATCATACCATACCGATCCGGTCCAAGTCTCCACGTCCTATTTCAATCAACCTTACACCAATCCAGTCGAAGTCTCCATGTCATATCCTTGTCCTTCAACAGTTAATCCAGTCCAAGACTCCATGTCATATCCGGTCCAAGTCTCCACGTCATACCCTTGTCCTTCACATACTAGTCCAATGCAAGTACCCATGTCCTATCCTAGTCCTTCACATACTAGTCCAATCCAAGTCTCCATGTCCTATCCTAGTCCTTCATCCATTAATCCTTTTCAAATCACCCCCTCACAAGCCACATCTAGTCATGAAAGCTCTATCATTACTCAAAGTCAAATCCTATTTAATAAACTTGAGGATACATGTCAAAATGAAAGCCCAAAGCATGACATTATAACGTCACCCTCATGTCAAGAACAAGGTAGTCCATCCCATGACCCTATTTCCAATTGTATTATCAACGACAACCCCATCTTTGACCAAGACCCTACCATTGACCAAGAAGTCCAAATCCATGACAACCCCATCTTGGACCAAGACCCTACCATGGACCAAAAAATCCAAAATGATCCACTCCTTGAACTTTATGCCATTCATGATCAAACACTTGATGACCCTATACAAGCCTCGACTGTTGACCCTTTCCAAACTGAGACACTTGCCTCCATGGGACACATAGATGATATTCCTCAAGCACAAGAGTATTCCAATATGGACATATTTGAAAATGATCAAGCTATAGCTGAATTTATTGGACTCTATGACACTGACCATAATGATGGCTTCGACATTTCCTTGGAAGCACCAACAGAATCATTTGAACCTGACATGTCACACGATCAGACCAAAGATATCAATCAGGAATATGTCCAACAAGACAATGAAGCTAAGACACTTTATCACTTAGGGTCATCTGTCTTTGTCAAAGCAGGCTTTCTTGCAAACGAAAATATTACAAGTGACAGTATTCACATACCTAATGATGGGTTAGCATCTTGCTTTCAAAACAACAAATACCCCATTGCAAATAGAATATGTCAAAGCATGCAATATCAAGGCAAAGGACTAGGCATACACGAGCAAGGAATTCTAGAACCAATACAACTTCAGGCAAATTACAAACATCAAGGTCTTGGTTATTCCTCAGATAGCAAATCGAATGATGTCAGTGGTACCTCCTCGATACTGAGGGCAACCTTGTCAGATGCAAATGTCAAAATGGAATCCATGAGAAATCCTTGTCATAAGATTGCGGCCAACACCCACACCATAAACCATCATTCTATAATGAATCAACCTCCCCTTTGGGAACAACAAAAACAAAAGTCTTACAAATCAAAAGATCAAAATCAAATGTCAAAGGCCATTGAATCAAACAAAAGGACAAGTGGACAAATGAAATTAAAATGGATCCCAAAGAAAGATGGATCAAACAAAGACACCAAGTCAAATACAAAAGTCAATCACAATGTGGAGCCACAAGACAAGAGGACTCCCACATATAACACATGTCCACCTCCTTCAAAATGGTCATCAATCAAGACATATAAAAGTGTTGGTTCCAAACACCATCCCTCCAAAATCCGTCATCCACCATCCCAAGTTTGGAAAATAAAAAGTGATTCATCCAAACGTCCAAACAACCTTTCCATGTCCACCATCATTTGTCATAATCCTACATCTCGCCTAAAGTCCAAAAATCCTACGTCACAAATCTGTCACATCATGGCAGCAACTCTTTACCACAAGGACTCTCATGGCACTCTATTGCGATGTGCGTATTTTGATAAGGCCAACTCTAGTATCAGAAAGGATCACAATGACATCGATCAGTTGTATACAAGTGCTACGATCCTGACAAGACAACTCCTTCAGCAAGGTCATTTTTGGCATATCATGGCACCAGTCTCTACATCGACACCATCAGTGGATTCAGAATAGTCAGTGGTTATCTAAAGCATCCAGGCTATCCACAAAATTAGAAATACAAAAAAAATCAAAAAATCAAAAAATCGTCACCCTAATGAAAACCTGGCAAACAGGCGTCTTGGTGACACCAAAAAATTCAAAAAGTCAAGAAAATAGTAAAGAGAAAAATTTCATCCAATGGTGAAAACCTGGCAAACAGGCGCCCTGGATAAGTACCATGATGAAAACCTGGCAAACAGGCGTCAGGTGTAAAATAAATCGTCTATGGACTTTTACACTTGGGGGCAAGTCGTTTCATTTCCCATACCTTCCTCATGACATTGACATCCGTCCATCTTAGCCCTATCATTTCCATTCACGTTCCCACTTACCTCGGTCTTGACATAAAACTGGCACACATAAATCATGCTTTGGGAAAAACTCTTGACATGTCTATCCTTTGGTCATACACGATTCATGAAACATCATGTCATTGACTGTCATAATCTTATTGTCCTTATATGACATAGTCCTTGAAAACCATATGACATTCCCTTAGTCTCATGTCTCCCATCCTTTACCAAGGCCACCTTTTGTCCTTTTATGCCTATCACCTATCTTGGTTTTCCCTTGTCAAACGGTCTAAGGATAATCATCATCCCATCTAGTCCTAACCAAGTCATTCCAAATGCAACGAGTCTAATCCATACAAGCACATTATCCAAAATGTTACTTGACTGCGTTCCTGGCCTAGCTGTAGACCTCCATACTTTTATCACATTATCGTCGTTGTCCTCACGTTGTTTCGGGATGCGTTCTTCCCACGTCAAACAACGTTGTCATCACCTGTCAATTGGTATTCAGCTTGACTAGGGGCACAATCATGTTTTTCCTTAGATTCTCATGTGTAGGCATCAGTCATATGCATTTGTCACGATCCTCTTAAACGTCAAAATCCAAAAAAATCATAAAATGACAAAAAGACAAAAACATCATAAAATGTCCTGAAGAAAGACCAAAAACATCATAAAATGTCCTTAAAAAAGACAAAAAAAATCATAAAATGTCCTGAAAAAAGACCAAAACATCGCAAAATGTCCTGAAAAAAGACCTAAAAATCATAAAACGTCCTGAAGAAAACCTCAAACAAAATCATTAGACTGCTCGAAGCACACGAACACACTGTCATCTCTGGTCAAAGTCAATCAAGTCAATCATTCTTTATCATCTGTCGAACTACGTTGTCTCTGGGCATTTGCTACGTAGGCAAGACTCATATTTGAGTCCCTGAGACATTAGGTCAGTCTTTTTAGGTTTGTCAAAATAAAATCATGACGCAATCTTTGGTCATCAAGACAAAATCATTGGTCGTGTTGAACTACAAGGTCTCTGAGTGTATGATGTAGGCAAGGCCATCTATTGATGAGCCCCCGAGGCCGCACTAGGTCAGTCCATTAGGGTTCATGGCACTACACTGGCACACACGTCAAAAGTCTTCAATCGTTTTCCACATGGGAAAACTCCTACAACAAGGTAAAACAATAATTTATTCGGCATGACAATCTCATCAGCACGTCACTCATATCATCATGACAATATCGGCATATAGTCAAACACAAGTCAAATTCGGTCAAATCAAGTCAAATCATCAGAAACCAGTCAAACTTTCAAATTTCGGTTAGTCTTCAGATGAATCCTTTTGAACGATAACCGTTGTCATTTACGCCTTAGGATGTGTCCTTCCTAGGCGTCGTCATCGTCCTTTCGACATTTTGAGCGATCTTCTTGACAATTAAAGATCACTCTTCCTGACATCAGTATTCTTCAGATGAGTCCTTCTGAAGAACCAATTCTGTCATTTATGCCTTAGGATGTGTCCTTCCTAGGCATCGTCATTATTTCGAGGGACGCCTTACGACCATTAGGGATCAAATCCTCTCGACATCGGCATTATTCAGGATGTGTCCTTCCTGAATTCACCAAGTCTCAACATTTTTCAAGGTCATCAAAACTTTAAACATTCGGACATCTCGACATTATCAAACATGGCATCTTGACATCAGAACAGTGGATATCCAGACACACTTGGCAAATACTTGGCATTCGTTTTTGGCTTTTTATCATGTTACTAGTTTTTCAACGAGATCCTAACACCAGGATTTAGAGAAGCAGCGATGTATCATGACATTTGTCTTGTCTTTTGACACTCATGTTACTAGTTTCTGAGCGAGATCCCGACAAAAGGATTTAGAAAAGCAGCGACGTATCATGACAATGGCTTTATCTTATTTCTTTTTGACAGTCATGTTGCTAGTTCCTCAAGGATGTCCTGGCAACAGGATTTAGAGGAGCAACGACGTTTCATGACTTGTCCTTCTTGTCTTTTTCTGCTTGAGGTTGATTATGACAACAAGACTGGGGCAATCATGCTCATGGTATGAGTCATGATCATCCTTGTCTGTGACTGTTTGTCTTACGTAATGTAATGGATGACCTTGCACACCTTGGTCTACGTCATATCATGGTGTTTGTTGTCCATTCATGTCATTTTTACTGCCCAATGATGATTAAGAGAAATAAATATTAAAGTCCTATGGCAATGTTTTGAAGGATTTGGTCTAGGAACTAACATGCATCTCCTTTTGTCTTCTCATCTAGTCTGCACTCTCATCATCCATATCTTTTGCACTAACATTTCTTTGTCTCTTCATATTCTATTCTTCTCATTAATTTCGAGAGCACACCCATGTTCTTGGAACTTGTCTATCCTCTCGGGGGGGCATACCACAACCCTCCTCGTCATTCTTCCTCATCTTATTTTGCACTGGGGTATATTTTTGACTTATTTTCTTTGTCACAATGTGACATGCTACATTATGACAAAGAGGGGCAAAATGTAGACACCTAAAAATGACCTAGGCCTGCAAGCTTCATTTTTACCACTTTCGTCCTAGCATAATTATGTCATTTGATTATGTCTTTGGTCCACATTCGACTATTGATTAAATAATTCATAATTATTTAATTAATTCATGTCCTTTCATTCTTCTTGATTATTAAATAAATAAATAAATTTATTTATTAAATACGTCACTAATTGTCTTAATTAAATAAATTGATTAATTTATTTAATTAAATAAATTGATTAATTTATTTAATTAATTAATCTCATCTCCTAAATTAAATAATTAAATTTAATTATTTAATTGCCAATTAATATTCTTCTCATTTTAAATAAATTAAATTATTTAAAATGTCATGTCAATCTTAACTGTCAGTCCTTTTTGATAAATAATCTGAAAAATTATTGATTCTTGAATTTTCCAAATCTTATCTTCAGTCCACATCTTATCTCTTTGATTTTTCGAATCTTGCAAATCAGGCAATCTTATCTTCTTGATTTTTCGAAAATCTTTATTTTCTAATTAATTTGTCCCATTTATTCTCCACCGTCGATCCGATTTTATTCTGACCGTTCGATTAAGGATTTCGCCCTAACCCTAATTAGGGATTCTCAGGTGTAATCTGGATCGTTCATTTCATTGATTTATCTCGTCCGTCCATTCGAAATGGCATTTTCTATAAAATGCCATCTTCTTCTCATTTTTCGAACACGCACATTTTGACATTTTGCATAGTTATTATAGGCATATGCTTTCACACTTAAATCTCCATAGGCAATTTCATTATTTATTATTATAGTCATTTAATCAAGGCATAGGCATTGTCAATCATAGGCTTTTAGACATAGGCATTTAGATTTTGAGTAAATCCTTCAAAACTTGCTTTAGTCTTGTCATTTGTCATAATTGGTCACGAATCTGAGGGCATCTTTATTTACTGCAAGCTAGGAGGTGTAACGAAGGTGAACCATGGAGGATGAAAATTCTGGGTAATATCATTCCTTTTGTTTTTTCATAATTTTCCTTTGTACTTCATTATTTCAATGGATTTTAGTGTTATTGATCTAACCATCTAACAAATCTGATTTTTCCTTTGATTACAGGAGGAAATAGATGAAGGCACTTAGTGACGGAAGAAAATGAAAAGACAAAAGTGTCTTAACAAGCTCTCAAGCAGTAGAAGTAAAAAAGAATGATGAAAAAAATCCTACACAGAGGGATAGATTGTTATGGAAGTTCACAAATTCAAGATATATGTGGTCAAAGAATATTATTAGAGTCAGGTAAAGCAGTCTACTGAGGTTCAAGTTCCAGAGGTATGGGATAAAGCATGGAACTCCAAAGCATGGCCTAAAGCGCAAGTCTTTATATGGATTACAATCCACAAAAGAATTTTACAAGAGAGAACCTCATTAAATAAATTTTGAAGGGCAATTAAGATGCGAGCTATGCAAAATATTTGAGCTAAGGTTTTCACCTTTTCTTTGCTTGTTGCCCTCTTTTCAGCCATTATTCTGGTTATGGCTGTTTTCTTTTGGGGTTCCTATCCTTAGACTTTTGCTTCAAGTTGTGGGACTTAGAATGGTACCTTCTTTTAACAATTGCCCCTACTCTGAAGCCTGCCTCTGTTATCTTCATTCTTGACTCATCAGATTCTGATTAAAACTCTCTCTGACCATGAAGAGGGTCCGTCTGAACACACAGACTATACCTCATAGGAGCCTGAGGAAGAGAATGTTAATGAGAGAATTGGATAAGTACAGCTGTGCTTGCTACTCCCCCACATTCACCTCACTCTGTTCCCCATGCTACTCCCCCACAATTTCCTCATCCTGCTCTTACCCCTTATTCATCTTGTCCTACTCTTCATCACCCTCCCTCTCCACCTCATGGCTGTCCACACTAATCCTAATCTGTCTTACCTCTAGCTCAAAATCGCCCATTTTCTTTCACTGGCTATGTTACACCTTGCCCTTGTAATTCTTGCCATCTAAGGGAAAGATGTTATTCTGATCCTGGAAGTGGCAATGAACAAACTCATCAGCTTGCCTCCAGCAATTACCAATGCAAGAGACTAGTGGATGAAGAAATTGACAATTTTGCTTTTGCCTCCTATGGGAATGGCATCAGACACCCAATAGGAAGTGGACATTTCTCTCGTTCTAGAATGTCAGGGATTCCCATGTGCAGTCAAGGCACTTTTCCTCTCTTTGATGGATTTGGACCCAGCAATACTTAAAGCTCTGCCAGCCCTCTCAGTAGGAAATGAACTTATAGGAACTATTTGCAATCAACCCGAGCAGCAGATTGAAGCCAACCATAGACCCGAGACTCGGAAAGTGCCCTTGACGAGTCCGCAGCGCGGCGAAGCCTAGAACGCGGTTTACAGATCTAAAGGGACGCCCGGCCTTGAGCCTTGGCCGGGCGGGAGTCCCCACGTGGCGGCAGCGGCGGCAAAAAAAAAAAAACAATTAAAACCCAACATTTTTTTTATCTGTTTTTTTATTTATATCTTCTATTTCGCCCTAAAAGGGCACTCATTTCATTCATTTGGCAAAATAGGAGGAGAAGAGAGAGTTGTGAAGAAAAATAGGAGGAGAAGAGAGGGCAACCAGCAACTTGTTGAAGACAAATCCAAGGGCATATATCATTTGAGGAGCTTCATACCAGCAAGGAGGTGCATTGAAAGCTCATTACCAGTGATTTGGAGGAGTTTCTATTGCATTCCAAGCTAAATCTAAGAGGTAAGTTCGATTTTCATTGATTTTTTTGTGTTTTTTTAACAAATATTTCATTGTAATTTGTAAAATCACTATTCTTTTGAGTTTGCATATTTTTTTTACAAACCCTACTTGCAACTTAAATAATTTTAGAAACCCTATTTTGTGCAGCCACATTCATTTGCAAATCATACTATATTATTATTTTCACAATGTCTCATACCCCAGTCAGAAAAGACCCTGCTTGGAAACATGCTGAAATCTTTCCCGGAATGAAAAAAGGAGACGCCAAATGTTTCTATTGCAAAACAATATATCATGGAGGCATAAATCGATTAAAATATCATCTTGCACGCATACCCGCCCATGATGCAGTGGGTTGCCCTATAGCACCTCCTGAGGTTGTTCGTGAAGTACAGGTGCAATTAGAAACTTTTGAAATGCAAAAAGAATTGAAAAAGAAACAGAAGCAGGAGTTGTTGAGTGTTGGAGTTGGACAGGGACTTGGTGCTGTTGGAGATGCTTCTTCCATGCCTCCATACCGTCCTAGTGCTAGTGCTTGTGGTAGTGCTTCTGTTTCTGCATCAGCAATGCCTATGCGTACTCCTAGTGCTGGTGGCGCTGCTACTGCTAGTGGTAGTGGCAGTGTTAGCATTGGCCCTAGAGTTCGTAAATCTAGGGTGGACTCATATTTTGTACCACGCACTACCCCTGGTTCCCAACCGTCGCTTGAGAGCATGGGTTGGAACAAGGACGCACATGATGCAGCCAAAAAGGCAATTGCAGACTTTTGGTACTACTGCACCATTCCCTTCCATGTAGCCAGGTAATTTTTTTTCGTTTAATTGTTTTAAAATTTATATTTAAATTTTAGAATCTAGATGTATCTCATTATCTCATTATCGAATTCAAATTTTACAATACTTATGTAACTTATCAATTTATTTATGACATGTTATAGGTCACCTTTCTGGCAAAACATGGTTGATGCGATAACTATATGTGGGGCGGGGTTCAAAGCCCCTAGTGAAGATGAATTAAAGGGCCCACTTTTGACTCAAAAGGTGGCAGATGTGAAAGCACAATTAGAGGAGCAACGCAAGCAGTGGAGCATGATTGGTTGCACCATCATGACTGATGGTTGGACTGATAGGAGAAATAGGACGTTGCTTAATTTCCTAGTTTCCTCCGGAGGTAATTGTACTTCCTTCAATGCATTGGAATTTGAATTTTATTTAGTGAATCACATAATTTAATATGGCTGATTTATGTTTTTTAATTTATTGAATAATTGGTTTTGCTTTTTTTTTCAGGTGACACCGTCTTCATTAAGTCCATTGATGCTTCTGGCCAAATCAAAAATGCCACATACCTATGTGAGGCTATAGAGGACGTGATAGCTGATGTGGGGGAAGAAAATGTAGTGCAAGTGGTGACAGACAATGCAGCAAATTATGTTGCTGCTGGTAGATTATTGATGGAGAGGCACCCTACTATATTTTGGACTCCATGTGCCGCCCATTGCATTGACCTCATGTTGGAGGATCTTGGGAAGCTCCCATGGATCAAAACATGTGTGGAAGCAGCAAAAAACGTTTGCAAATTTGTATACAACCACACATGGGTGCTTAACCTTATGAGGCAATACACGGGGTTGAGGGAGTTGTCTCGTCCTGGCATCACCAGGTTTGCAACAAATTTTATCACGATGCAATCCTTGATTCGGTCAAGGGCAGCTTTGAGGCGCATGTTTACTAGTGAGGAGTGGTCTTCCTCATCCTTTTCTACAAGCACTGCAGGGATTGCTGTGGCTGATTGCATTTTTGATGAGCAAGGTTTTTGGACACCAATGGACGAGATTGTGAAGGTAAAATTTAATTCTTTATTATGTTCTAATTTTTAATCATATCTTACTTTTATTTGTTTATTTTCATTCACACTTATTTGTGCAACATGTTTGCACTTTGCAGTTTATTGAGCCCTTGCTAGTTCTCCTACGAGTTGCAGATGGGGAGAAGCCCGCAATGGGCTACATATATGAGGGCATGGATAGGGCCAAAGAGGCCATTAGATCAGTTATGGTGGAGTTGAGGAGAAGTATCGTCCCATTTGGGATATCATTGATAGGAGATGGCAAAACCAACTTCATAGGCCCATGCATTGCATGTTTCCTGAGTCCGACCTTCCAATTCATGCGATCTCCGTAGATAGAAATTCTTAGTGGGCTCTACGACATTGGAGCGGATGTTGCTGTGTTACTACGGGTGGTCGCGGAGATAGATGCCTTCACTAAGGCACACGAACTTCTTTGCACGTCAAATGTGCAAAGATAATAGGACAACATTACTACCAGGTAAAAATATATTTAAGGGCATAATTTTCATCTCTTTATATTATAATTTATTATTAAATGTTGAACTTGAACTTGAAACTTGAAATGAGATTGATTTTGTTTCTTTTTCTCATCTCAGATAGCTGGTGGAATATGTTTGGTTCTGATACACCGAACCTGCAAAATATTGCCATTCGTATATTGAGCCAGCCATGCAGTTCATCTGGTTGTGAGCGCAATTGGAGTATGTTTGAGCACATACACTCCAAGAAGCGCAATAGATTGACAGTGGAGAGGATGAACGACTTGGTATATGTTCATTACAATCTTCGGCTCAGATACAGGAAGCTTTTTGACCATGACAAAACCCCGATCAATCTAGACGAGGTTGATCCACAGTCTGAGTGGACCACTGAGGCTACAGATGCAGTCTTTAGTGACGAGGACCTTGATTGGGTGGACCAGGCAGAGAGAGAGGCCGAGGTTGTAGCCATGGTTGAGGAGGAGGCTAGAGCACGAGGAGGCATAGATGCTGTTGGTGAGCGTGGCATGGAGAGTCAGACACAGGCAGAGACTATGGCTGCAGCTGCAACATCATCCAGGCCCTTTAGACGCCTTCGTAGGAAGGATGCTGGCTCCACTATGCCATAGGGCATAGAGTCATAGAACATTTTGATTTGATGTCATATTTCATATTTCATATTTGTATGGAACATTTGATGTCATGGATTTCATATTCCATGAGTTTTGTATACATTTGACTAATTTTATATATCTAAGTATGTTATTTCCTTCAGCAACGCAACTACAATTTGTACCTTATACTTATGTAATCGTTGTATACTTATGCATGTGATCAAATTTGCTTTTATTTGTGTTGTATTCAATAAAGGGTGCTTGAAACAAGTTTTAAATCCTTAAAAATCTCTAAATTTCTAGGGTTTTTCAACTTTTTTTCATTTTGCCGCGTCTGCGCCGCGTCCGCGTCTGGAGTCCCGCGCCGAGTCGCCCTCGCCGAGTCTAAGCCGCATCCGCGTCTCGTTACTATGAAGCCAACTGAAGTCACAACGGTAAAAACTCGAGCCATGAAAATGCAGATTAAATATCTAGAGAAAATTTCTCCAGTTCACTGGAGATTTCATGAATGAAGCCCACCACAATCAAAAGGAAAGCAAGCAATAACTGTCACTTATTGCGTCAGAAATACAAAATCTGAAAATGATAACTCACAAGCAAGCAAAATATAATGGTGAGTTCTCAAAGATCATCACTGATTCCATGGACAGTTCCTTCACAGTAATGAAAGCTAGTCATGATCATCTGACGGCAATGGAGGAAACTTTAACAAGACTTCCAAATGCCATGGACAACCAGAGATCATCTCTCTTCTTATTTTCATACTTAACTCTGCTGATAATGCTCTAAGCTGTAGCTATTTATGGGTTTACTTGCTGTTTGGTCTATTTGGGATAGTTGTTATGACTCCTATAGGAAGCTATAATTAACACCCTTGACATATATGTAACTGTTGTGGCTTATAGCCATTTTGTTAATACTTTTTTTAACTTAGAAAAGAAAACCAATCTAAAGGGAGAAAAACAAAACCCAAAAAAGACTGAAACAACAGAGAGTGGGAAAGTGATGCGGAGCATCTTCCTTCACTTTCTCCTTTCCACATCCTGTCAGTTAAGTGTGTTTCAGTCTTTTTAGGACTTTGTTTTTATTAATATTAGTTTACTGCTCGGCAGTTTTGTTGCTGTCTAATTTTTCATTAACAGCTTTTAACATCTTTCTATTTTAGATTGATGTAGAAAAGTACGAGTCAATAACTGTGCTGGCATTAGAGGCTGGGATAGTTAGCTTTTTAGGAAAGTTAGTTTTGGTGGAGATAGTTTTTGGAGATAGAATTGAGAAGAAGAAAGGGAACACAGAGAACACGGGCTGAATAGTGTGAAGACAATGTTTCTAAATTCCTTCACTGTGTCTATTTGAATAGTTTTATGAGTATTAATATAATATAAAGTAACTTATTGTGTATTTTATATGGTTACAGAATGGTTGTATTCATCCCTTTTTAGTTCTCTACCATTGATACTGTTTACATTTATGAGTTGAAACAAAACAGGGTATTTTTCCTTTGGAGACTAATCTGCAGGTTCAAGGAACAGATCTGCATCATTTTGGAATCAGAGGAAAACTTCAATGGCCCAGAGGGGAGCCCATGTGATCTGGGGAAGAAGAGGCCAACGAAATTCTGGAGGGAGAAGTAATGCAGTTGATGAAGTACTCAGAAGGTTGCAGGCCCTTGAGGCTAAGGTTGCCACTTGAGGATTCTAAGGAAGAACCAAAAGTTCAAAGGGATTGAGGGGGAGCCATAGATCCCTTGGAAAGACTTATTGAAACTATAACCAAATAGAGAACTAAGGTTAAAGTCCCTGATTTCAAAGGTGAATTGAATCCAGAAGTCTTCTTAGATTGGGTTCAAGAGTTAGAAATATGCTATGACATGGAAGGAATTGAAGAGATTGATCCACGAAGGGTCACAGTTGCAACATCTAAAATGAAGTCTCATGCTGCCCTATGGTGGGAGAATCCCAAAATGTTAGGAGAAGACAAAGGAAAGAGAAAATCAAACTGTGGCCAAAGATGATAAAACATTTGAAAGCTAAATTCATGCCCTTAGATGATCAGCAACAACTTTTTAGAAATTTTCAAAATCTAAAACAAAAGGAATCCTCCATATCAGCCTATACTGAAGAATTTTTGAAGCTGCAAATCGGGACTAATTTGCAAGAATATGAATATTGTGGATGAAGCATATCAATTAGCCTTAAAAGAAGAGGAAAAACTGAATAGGTCGGGCAAAGTGGCCAACAAAAGAGATGGCAGCAATTCAAATAGAGGAAAAGGAACTTCCTCCAAATCAACCAATGAAAGAGTCAGAGAATAATGTGAAGCCAAACTTCCAAGGGAGGGGTGGCTTTGAAGGTAGAGGATGAGGACAACAATCTTCCAGAGATTGGAAGCCTTTGAAATGCTTTATTTGGAATGAGGCTCACAGGGCTATAGACTTCCCTTAAAACTCCAAGAGAGCAATGGTAACCAAGGAAGGAGGAGGAGAAAAACCCTTGATTGAAGAAGTTGAAGCAAAAATGGGTGAAAACTTCTTGTTGAATAAAACCTTGATAGCTGGAGACAAAGAAGCCCCGATGGCTGATTGGAGAAGAAACATGTTTTGCACACAATGCAAGTGTAAAGTAAAGTGTGCAAGACGATTGTGGATAGTAGGTCTACTGATAACTTATTAAGTACAAAAACAATGCAAAAAATTACAGCTTGTTTGTATTCTGAAACTCAATCCTATAAAATTTCTCAGTTGAAAAAGGATCATAGTGTGCTTATGAATCAATCTTGTCCAGTTGACTTCAAAATTGGTCCATATGAAGATATGGTGTTGTGTGACATAGTGCCAATGGATATTTGCCACTTGTTATTAGGTAGACCTTGGCTATATGATAGAAATGTGATTCACCACGCAAAGAAAACACCTATGAGAAACAACATGAGGTTAAACTCCATATCTTAAAACCTTTTAAAGGAGGAGGAATTGAAATAGCAGCTTTATCTTTATTTAATTATTTACAATGGGTTGGAAAATGTTTTTTAGAGAATCTAAGGGAGAGGTCTATTATATTTTGTACCCTCCAGAAAAGGAGAAATCAGCTTAGAAAACAATCCCATTAAAGCTGCAGAAATTGTTGCAACAATATTTTGATTTGATGCCTTTTGATTTGTCAGCTGGTTTGTCTCCTTCCAAAGGCATTACTCATCAAACTAATCTAATTCCAGGTGCCAAACTTCCAAATTAGGCTGCTTATAGGATGATTCCTCTGGAAAATGAGGAATTGAGAAGGAAAATTACTAAAATATTAGAAAAGGGGTTTGTAAGAGAAAGTGTGAGTCTATGTGCCACATGCGCCCTACTCTCCCCTAAGAAAGGAGGAAAATGGAGATTATGCATGGATTCTAGAGCCATTAACAAAATCACTGTGAAGTATTGATAACTACTACCCGGAATGGATGACTTATTAGATTGCTTGTTAGGCGCCAAGGTCTTCTCCAAGATCGACCTCAAAAGTGGATACCATCAGATTCAAATTCGTGAAGGTGATAAGTGGAAGATTGCCTTCAAATCGAAGGATAGGCTATTTCAATGGGTGGTGATGCCCTTCAAATTGTCCAATGCTCCAACTACCTTCATGTGAACAATGAACCAAGTATTTAGATTGCACATTGGAAAATTTATCATAGTCTATTTTGATGATATCTTGATTTTATAAGAAATATGGGGGAGCATATAGAACATTTGAGAGTGGTGCTTCACATACTCAAAGTAGAGAGTTAGCAACCCTGAAAAGAGTAAATTTTGCAAAGACAAGTTTATATTTTATATTTATATAATTTTTTTTTTTTTAATTTTTGATATTTTAATTTATTATTATTATAATCCCATTTCAAAAAGGAGACATTAAAGTCTACCCTTTCCAAGATTACTTGTCCTCAAGCAATCACAAACTAGGATACTCTTAAAAAAAATCTTCACTTGATCGAGTCTTTTTTAAGATACCAAGATCCCAAATTGATCTTGGGAATTTGTAATTCCCAATCCTCAATCCAAAACTAACACCTATGCATTCAACTTTAGGAACTTGAAGATAATTTGGCATGATAACAGGTAGATGATCCTGAACATTCATCTCTTTAAACTTTTTTTGGAATTTGGTAGTTGTGTCTTCAATCTTCACACAATATGATGCTGGAGAAGGTAATTTGCTGACTTCAAAAACACTAGTGTTAATAGTGGATGTATCTATTATTCTAGGACAAATGCTTGCAATCAGATTTGTGATTTTGGCTTCCATTCCTAATTAGGTCCCACTGCTTTTTGAGGACCAACAAATTGCTAAGATTTAATATTATAATGATTAGCCGTGGCAGAAGACATGCCCATAGAAGATGATATAGAATTGGGTGCTTGGGGTTGCCCTTTTGATAAACAATGATCCCATCCACTGTTTGAGACTTATCAACAAGCAAATCATGAGAAAAGGAATGTATAGTTGCAAAGGGAGCACATTCGAATTGAGTTGGAACTTGTGCATTATTTGACTTCAAAACACCAATTGTAATGCTATTTTCTAGTAGCAGTACTCCAACCTCCTACCAGAGCTTGAACTTGTGGAATGCATACACTTGATGTGTTCCTATTAGGTATAACAGAATCCCTAGTCATAGTTATTGGCACAAAACTTGTGCCAAGAACATTTGTCTTAGACTCTGCATTCTATGATATTGTAGGAGGGTTGGCAGAATTTGAGTTAACCCTGTTTACACCCTTTATACCCATGAAATTTGTAAAAAAACATGGCCTTTGAGATTTCAATGGGAAGATTTTTATAAGTTGCATACATGCTGTGAATATCATCTTGTACTGGCCTTTGTGATTTCCTTGCATGAACTTTTTTTAACTAATTCCTTGAAGCATTCATATTTTTCTGCTTCATGTGGAGCATTTGACCCGACATATCTATCATTGTATCAATCTTCTTTTCAAATTTATCTGTCAAGACTTTCCCCAAAGGAGTTTTTTCCTTGCTATCTGCCATATTCATTTCTTTTGTCATTTAAATGAAATAAGTTCTCTTTGATAATATGTTGGCTCTATTACTAAATTGCCTATGAAAGAAGACTCACAAGCTAGTGAGATCTAGCTTTGATATCATTTGTAATGTCCCATTTGAATTTTTAATATCCCAAAGGCAATATTTCGTAATATCGAATCAGGTTTAACTTTTAATTTCTATACAATAATATACACGCCAGAAACTACACCTTTTTCCTAAGTTACCGGTTCGGGTTCGAGGACGAGTTCGGGTACGAGAACCCGGTATGTCGGTACGGGCAAAATTTTTTTAGGGGTTTGGGTACATATGGGTACGTGTGTATATATATATATATATATTAATAATTTAATATATTATAAATCTATATATATGTATTATATATACAAAAAAATAAGAGAAATATAGAGAATTGTAAAACTAAATCATTTCATAGTATGATACTTGATCATTGATCAATGCCAAATGCCAAATGCCAAAGATAAATATTAAATGCCAATTGATAGTTGAAAAATATTCAAATAAAATTACTAAATTACAAAATGTAGTTCATGAAACATTGAAACATGATTCAATGTTCATTGTTCAAGTGGTCATCAATCATCAAAAGGATTGTTAGAATCATCATGACTTGGATTTTCAGCAGTTTCAACTTCAAAATCATCATCATTTGAACCCAAAGCGGATCCAACACCATGTGATATGTCATCAATATCACCCACATCATCCATAGTGGCTCTAGCAAGATCCTGAATGGTTGCATCCAAGTCAGTAGACTCGGGTGCTACATCCCAAAGCCTCGCTGCCCCCTGCCTGTATTGAGGATCCTTACGTGACAGAAGAGCAAATTGGAATGAATATACACTAAGTCTTCAGCTCTTTTTGCAGCCAACCGGTTGCGCTTCACTGAGTGGATAAAGGAGTATGTACTCCAATTCCGTTCGCGGCAGAAAGCTTGCAACCGGAGAGAAAACCAACAAAATTAAAAATAAAATAAAAAAATGCAAGATAAATTCAAGAATGTTAAGTGTTAAATTTTACAATACAAGTGGCAAAAAAAAAAAAACTTACTTGTGAGAGGATCTTGATTGCAAGAGGTTGGAGGTACATATAATCTTGACCATGGAGGTACCACCATGTAAGACCATCCATTTTGTATTGGTCTCTAGCAACAGAAGCGGTATGATTTTTTGATTTTCCTGTGACAAACATTCCAAATTCTCTCATGACACTTGCATGCACTTTTGGATCACTGAACATTCTACTAAATGTCGTCTTATACCCATTAGCAACTTCAAAATCTCTATATGGCGGTATTCTCCCTGGGATAGAAAGTACTTCAGTGGTATAGTACCTCGGAGATAGGGCATATGCAAGGAGGTGCAATGGAGTTGTCATCTTGTTCCAACGATGAAGAACAATTGCTTCCACCCTTTTGTACAAGGTGTCTTCAGGATCATTCTCTTTTTTTTGTATTTCTATTTTTATTTTTTCCAACATTGTGTCCATGCTATCATAGACATCCCCCAAGCATGGTTCATCTGTATCAGCAAACCGAAGCATAGACATGATAGGTTCGGTGAATTCCAATACATAATTCACACGATCCCACCAATCGTCATGCAAGATCAATGCCTTGACCTTTTGGGCCCTCTCTGAATTTGATTGCTTCCATATACCCATTGGTTGCTAATAACCATTTGACTCAATGCATCTTTCACCTTCACAAGTCGTCTCAAAACAATTGTGTGAGATGCAAACCGGGTCTCGACAACCTAAGAACATGTTAATAGTAAGTTAATAACACATTTAAAATATGTAAATAATGCAAAAAATTATTTTATTCAATTATGTAAAACATGACATAAATGATAAATGAAACTAAAAAATTAAATTTTAAAATTTACCTTCAACAATTCCAATCTTGAAAAAGTTCTGAAAATTGCTTGTGACATATGGTGGTTTGTCACAAACATCTGGATCTCCTCGACTCTTGGTATATTTCTTTCACCCACTCTATTTGGTTGCCAATTGCTTGCATCACCAAATTGAGGGAGTGTACGGTGCACGGTGTCCAAAAGATGTGCTCATATCTAGCCTCTACCAAAGCACCTGCAGCCCTGCAAACTTTTGCATTGTCCGTAATTACTTGGACAACATTTTCACTACCCACCATCTCTATGGAGTCAATGAGAATCCTGGAAATGAACAGCATCTTTCACTTCCCCTTCACAGTCAACCGCCCTCAAAAACATTGCCCCCTTGGGGGACACTGCAATAACATTAATCAATGGACGGTTTTTGCAATCTTTCCATCCATCGGAAACAATAGATACACCTGTTTCAACCCAAGAATCTCTAATTGGTTTTAGTTGGGCCTCTACAGATTTCTTCTCTTTTTGCAATAAGGTGGTACGCACCTTTTCATACCCAGGACTTGTGAAACCAGGAGGTGCACTATTTATTGTTGACACCATGTCCCGCCAATATGGTGATCTCACCAAGTTGAATGGAAGACCATTGGCATAGAGGCAACGTGCAATTTTTTCTTCAGCAATATCTCTTGCCTCCATTTTAAATGCCTTCTCTAATGGACCTCTCTTGCGGGTGGTGGTTTCTGGTTCTTCATCTTCTTCTTCCGTAGAGGGTATAGACAAGAAGGGATGTCTAGAGGGCCTAACTATCTGATGAGTGGGTAATGTTGTTTTTTTCTTTCCGGAACTATAACTAGTTTGTTTTCCTCTTGCAACCGAATTGTCAGCATCTTCTTGTTCTTTTATAAATGCTGCTATTTGTACAGCAGAAAACCCCTTCTTATCTGGGCCCTCACACATATTAATCCCTTTACCACCAGGGCCCATAAAATGAAGTTTCACTCGGTAGTAGGAGCTATTATATTGTACATTGCAAAAATTACACTTCCAAACAAACCCCCCACCTCCAGGAATTTGTGAAATTCGTGTGGTATGTCTCCATAAAGGAGATCCTTTATCAATTTTGAACTTTTGGCTTCCATCCCCACCCACTAAACTTTGACTACTGGCCATTGTTGCAATCTATAAAAAAAATGAAAAAAATATATATATATTTGAAAAACTTCTTCACAAACTTGAAAAAATCCATCAAAAACTAAGAAACTTAAAAAAATTCATCAAAAGATTAAAGAATAGGGTTTAAATGCATACCTTGAACACTTAAATCTCCTTTGTAGAAGCTATTTGCCACTCCACAATCGATCTCCTTCAAATGCAATCACCTCCCTTCAAAATGCTAAGATGGAAAGAAAATATGGAGAGAGCAAAATGAGAGGTAAAAATGAAATGTTTTAGTGTTGAAAGGCCTCATATTGGGTCGTTTTAGGGTTACGAGGCAAAATAGAAATTAAAAAATTGTTTTTTTTAAACTTTTGGGCCCACTTTTTAAGTGTTGGGCCGTGGGTTCTTAGTGGTTCGCCCGGGTACGCGGCTGGTACCCCCGGGTCCGCGTACCTTTGGGCAAGGTACGCGCTGGGTACGCATAGGGTTGGGCACGCACCCTGTGCGTACCCAGCGCGTACCCACAGGCGAACCCGTACCGGGTTCGTACCCGTACCGGGTTTGAGGCCTGTGGGTACGAATCCGATAACTTAGCTTTTTTCCAATTGGTATTTGTAAAGTAACACCCCAGGTGGACAATCCCTATAGTGATTTTTCTCAATTTGATTGATTTCGTTTTATCAAACAGTGGTAAACATTATGCATGGATTCAACAACATCCAAGGGAAATGAATATCAAGATATGTGCAATATATAGTTCTGATTATTATTTCTAATTTTCATACCACAGAATCTAGAAACCAGCTTACAATAATATTCCACTAATACAGAGATGCAAGTATTCACTGCTGTTAACAGATTGGCCAACTTAGACAAAGTACTACATTTGCCCACATTACATTGATATGCTCAAACTAGAACCCCACCCATTAATATTTCAAATATATCAGAAGTTACAGTCTGATAATAAACACTTGCTTCCAGAAAACTATTGCAGACCTAACTGTAATGGATTAAGGACGGCTAGGGTCTAATCAATGGTACTTTTCATGAGAATTTGCTGCTCAGAAAGGGCTTACAGCAGTACAGAAAATATAACAGCAGATATAAGAGTAATAGCAATGAGTCTCAAACCTGGTGAAAGCGCTTTTACAGCCAATTGAAGGATTCAATCTGCTGCTGTGTACACTCAGTAATGGTAAAAACCTGTGTGAATGCAAAACGAATGCCAGCACACCTAATAACAGCAGATTGGAATAGAAGTTAACACCCAGCAATGTCTTGTAATCTTCATCACACACATAACACGTCCCCAACAATCAAGGCAACCCTTTTATCAGCCAATAATAATAACCCAGCACTGTAGCTCGATACTGTAGCACGATACTGTAGCACGATACTGTTCACGCGGGTACTGTAGCAACAGATAAAAGCTTGTAATCTGTTTTTTTAATGGCTAACAATGATGAATCTTCAGGTCTGTACTTGATAGTCCTTCAATAATCTCCATACCCTAGATAAATTCTTCACCTTTAAACACAATAGAACTTTTGGATGAAGCTCTCCTGAATGCCAAATTCAATGGATATCTCACCACCTCAAATGGCTGCAACACTGAAGAGTGAACGTTCTCCAATGCTCGAAGAATGAAACCCTTGACTTCTTCCTCTTAGACAATTTTCACCAAAACCAATGCTCAATCGAATGAATGTAAAAAGACTCCAAAGTAAAATATATAAAGCCTTCTTGAGAAAGTCAAATTTCTCCAAAAAGGCACATTTAATAACATTAAAATGTTATTTTCTTGCATCTTTTAATATTTCGTAAAATACTTTGGAATTGGTGCCCAATATTTAATTAATAATATGGCCCCCTTTTTAATGATGAATTGACCCTCAAGTTATAACTTTATAACACCCTTTTTAATAATTAAATATTATTTTGAGCCATTTAAACTTTAATATCTCCTTCAATATTTAATATTTCATCAGACCATCTGGAATTGGGGCCAACTCTGTGAATCTCAAGATGACCAAGTGCCTTACTAAAAATAGTAAGGGTCCCTCACAACCATCCTCTGACTTACTATAAATAGTAAGTATAGCAACTGGAGCCCTGTGAACGCCAAACGAAAGCCAAAACTGAATGCCACTGAACACTGGAGATGATACAATCCTCAAAAGACCCCCTAACCATCCTTATTAGCCTACGAGGGTCAAAATTATAGGCTAACCATCCGCAAACATGAGCGTGCTAAAAAGGGGACATTACAGTCCACCCTCCCTGAAATTGCTTGTCCCCAAGCAATCTCAACTGCTAGCAAATACTCCTCTGTAAGATCGCTCCACCAGGATCCCATGGGTAGAACTGTGCAATGTCCCTGATAACATCAAACTGCTCTTGTAACACCCTCCCTAGAACAACTGGCTGAACCCGCTAAGCCAACTCAAACTCGCCATCCGGTGTTGCAAGAGTATAAGTCTCAAGAGGAAGCGGTTCAAAGAACTGACCATATTTGCTTCCAAACCTTGCGCAAGGGAAACTGTCATAACCGTTGTCAAGTACCTGTGCCACAGAGCTGTGCATCTGAAATAGGTCATGCACATGAGGGTCAAATGAGAAACTGTATGCACTCCTCACTGTGTATACCTCAGAAAACTCCTTTGCGAGCTTGGTCTGAAACCCCGATGCACTAGAAGGATCCCAAACACTACAATCAACACTCATCTCAAAATCTAGGTCAAGAGTGGAATTGGCATCTAACCCGAAAAGCGGGTTATCATAAGACAATGTAACATTTGCCTCAAACAAGGGGTTGTTCACAAACTGGACAACACCACCATGCTGATCCAAAACATACAACTTTGAACCCCTAGAGTCATCAGCTAACACGGACTCCTCCTGAATCATCTCCTGCTCTCTCTCCGTCTTTTTCTCTCAACGGAGAGAGATAGAATGCAAGCTCCCATCTGTGATTCCCCTCAACACGTGTTTACTGCCATCAACCTCAAATGACATCTCCACCTTAAGTACATCGAGGGTAAATACTCCAAAGTCCTGGAGCCATTTCATGCCCAAAACTATGTTCATCTCACCCATGTTGACTACATAGAAATCAGAGTGTAACTCATAGCTGTTCAACATCAAAGTGAGATTAGCAACCACCTGGTGCACGCGAGGGTGTATCCATCAGCCACTCGAACTTTGAATCCATCAAAATCCTCGACCTCTAGTTTGCATCTAGCTACGAAACCCTCATCAATAAAATTATGTGTTGCTCCCATATCCAGCATAGCAACACAATGTTGCCCATTAACTGTCCCCCTGAACCTAAATGTGGCCTCATCCTCAACATTAGCAAAGAATGCCATAGGTGCCAAGTTCCCATCAACATTTGCTTTCTCATCCTGATGATCCTCTGAAGCTGGCTGATCTGAATTTGAGTCCTCATAGTATACCCACATGATTCGATTTGCTTTTCCCTTAGGTTCAAAGGGCAATCATGATTCGGGATGTATGGTTCCTTACACCAGAAGCATAATTTCTTTTTCCTCAGCTCCTCACGTGACTCTTCAACCGCTACGGTTGCTAGTTTCTTTTTCTTATCATCTGCCTACTAAGAGTCCTCTTTGCTGGTTGAAGGAACATCCTTATGTGAGCTCCTGCTTTTTGGGGCAGCAAACTCCATACTTCTTGCTTTCTTCATTGCTTCCTGCAGTGTTGGTGGATCGAAAGCCTTAATCCACCCTCGCAACGATTCCAACAAACCCTCCATGAAGAGCACAACTAGCCTCCTCTCTGAGATGTTTGTCACCATCACGGATAACCTCTGGAAATCACTAATATAACTCTCTAGGCTGCCAATCTGCCTCAGCTATGTCAAGTCTCTAAAATAAACTTTTGGATCCTTTTTGTCAAAACGTTCAACGAATCTGTCCACGAACTCCTAGTAAGAGGTGATACGATCATGCTGTAGTGTCACCATCCCGTGATACCACCAATCATGGGCTGCTCCCTCTAAATGTAACGTGGCAAACTTGATTGCTTCTTCTTCAGACATAGGTCGAAGTGTCAAGAAGGTGTCCAGCCTATGAATCCAAGACTGTGATGTTACCTTGCCACTACCATCAAAATAGGGTAGGGTGATCTTGCTGGTGGCGTGCTTCAAGTCTCTGTTTTGGTTCTGAGGCCTATTCCCCTGTCAAGACCTGTAGTAATCCGTCCTCGATTGCACAAATCGGTCAAAATGCATGAGCTCGCGTGCCTCTGGTGTCAATTGCCGCCACTCATCGTGGGCAGCCATAAATGCATCAGCATAGGTTGGTTCCTCAACCTCTTCAATATTCTCCTCAACTCGCTCTTCCCTCAGAAAAGTGGGTCGAGTAGGCCTATCTACAGTGCGGGAAGGCGCTCTCTGCACTCTCCGTGACCCTGCTACACTCCTGTCATCATCCTAATCCTAGGGTTGTCTCCTAGGTAAATTCAACTGTTGTAGAGTAGTTATGAGCTGTTGTAGTACACTAGCTACCTGTTGCTGGCCAACCCGTAAATCCCTCAAGGTCCCTCTCACTTCTCTGTCATCATCCCTATCCTCGTTTCTTCTTTCATTCCTATGTGGACCCTCTTCTGCCCTGTCACCCATCTCAGCTAATGGTGCCTCTGCAAATGGATTATCCTCTTTCCACTCTTCTTCCGGTTCTCCTTTACTACGAGTGTAATATTTGTGGTGACTTCTCATGTGAACCTTCAACCCTCCAGGATGGCAGGATTAAAGCTCTGATACCAATGTAAAGTACCACCCCAGGTGGACAATCCCTACAATGATTTTTCTCAATTTGATTGATTTCGTTTTATCAAACAGTGGTAAACATTATGCATGGATTCAACAACATCCAAGGGAAATGAATATCAAGATATGTGCAATATATAGTTCTGATTATTATTTCTGATTTTCATACCACAGAATCTAGAAACCAACTTACAATAATATTCCACTAATACAAAGATGCAAGTATTCACTGCTGTTAACAGATTGGCCAACTTAGACAGAGTACTACATTTTCCCACATTACATTGATATGCTCAAACTAGAACCCCACCCATTAATATTTCAAATATATCAGAAGTTACAGTCTGATAATAAACACTTGCTTCCAGAAAATTATTGCAGACCTAACTGTAATGGATTAAGGATGGCTAGGGTCTAATCAATGGTACTTTTCATGAGAATTTGCTGCTCAGAAAGGGCTTACAGCAGTACAGAAAATATAACAGCAGATATAAGAGTAATAGCAATGAGTCTCAGACCTGGTGAAAGCGCTTTTACAGCCAATTGAAGGATTCAATCTGCTGCTGTGTACACTCAGTAATGGTATAAAGACCTCTGTGAATGCAAAACGAATGCCAACACACCTAATAACAGCAGATTGGAATAGAAGTTAACACCCAGCAATGTCTTGTAATCTTCATCACACACATAACACGTCCCCAACAATCATGGCAACCCTTTTATCAGCCAATAATAATAACCCAGCACTGTAGCGGATTACTGTAGCTCGAAACTGTAGCATAACACTGTTCATGAAACTGTCGCGGGTACTGTTCACGCAGTTACTATAGCAACAGATAAAAGCTTGTAATCTGTTTTTTTAATGGCTAACAATGATGAATCTTCAGGTCTGTACTTGATAGTCCTTCAATAATCTCCAAACCCTAGATAAATTCTTCACCTTTAAGCACAATAGAACTTCTGGATGAAGCTCTCCCGAATGCCAAATTCAATGGATATCTCACCACCTCAAATGGCTGCAACACTAAAGAGTGAACGTTCTCCAATGCTCGAAGAATGAAACCCTTGGCTTCTTCCTCTCAAACAATTTTCACCAAAACCAATGCTCAATCGAATAAATGTAAAAAGACTCCAAAGTAAAATATATAAAGCCTTCTTGAGAAAGTCAAATTTCTCCAAAAAGGCACATTTAATAACATTAAAATGTTATTTTCTTGCATCTTTTAATATTTCGTAAAATACTTTGGAATTGGTGCCCAATATTTAATTAATAATGTGGCCCCCTTTTTAATGATGAATTGACCCTCAAGTTATAACTTTATAACACCCTTTTAATAATTAAATATTATTTTGAGCCATTTAAACTTTAATATCTCCTTCAATATTTAATATTTCATCAGATTATCTGGAACTAGGGCCAACTCTGTGAATCTCAAGATGACCAAGTGCCTTACTAAAAATAGTAAGGGTCCCTCACAACCATCCTCTGACTTGCTATAAATAGTAAGTATAGCAACTGGAGCCCTGTGAACACCAAACAAAAGCCAAAACTGAATGCCACTGAACACTGGAGATGATACAATCCTCAAAAGACCCCCTAACCATCTTTATTAGCCTACGAGGGTCAGAATTATAGGCTAACCATCCGCAAACATGAGCGTGCTAAAAAGGGGACATTACAATATTTCTAATAATTAATCAGATCTGCACAATTAAATATCTCTTTTAAAGATAGCAATCAAACTTACTGATAAACAGAAAATGTTATTAACTTGAAACTTTAATAATGACTACTAGAAGATCAGTCAACTTAGCACAATGGTGATTTCTGTGAGAAATCACTCTTGAGAAATGGGTTTTTGTCCTCCAATTCCTGCCATGAGGGGTTTCATCCTCAAATTAAATGAACTGCAATTCCATGCTCCAAAGGAGTAATAATCAGATGATAAAAGATGAATTATTTGATGGTCTTCCTTCCCCTTGCTTTGTCTACCTTATAAACCTTTTTCCTTTAATGGACATAACTTTTCACATGCCCCTTGATCTTTATTAAAACTTAAACTTTAATTTTAATTTCAGTTTATTATTAATCTGCCCTTTTTAAAAGAAAATGCAGGGACTTTTAGGAGGGGGCATTACAGTCCACCCTTCCCAAGATTGCTTGTCCTCAAGCAATCGCAAGCTAGGATGCTCTTGATGTTACTAGGATCCCAAATCAACCTTGGAGATGTGTAATTCCTAAACATCAATCCCCCTTGTGATGTGATTAGCTTCTGCTGCGATACTCTAATATAGTTAGGAATTGGAAATTCTACACCAAGTGATGTTTCTCTAATTGTCTCAATTATGTCTAACTCTACACTACAGTGATGTACCTTGAAGGTTGCTGTTACTATACTTGCCTCAACTAGGGTACCAATATAGTCTTTTAATGTCATAAGGTTAATACCATCCCTTGAAGTATGAGGATAATTCATTGTGCAGTATTCTTCTGGATCGTGTACTTGTATTTCCCAATAACTCTCAACAACAAAACCAAGAGTTGGAAACTAACAAGGTCCGTAATTTAAGATAAGTTTTCTCTCATCCTCAAAAAGAATAAACAAAAAGACATCTTGTAATAGCATAGTTTTAAACCAAGTAAAGGAAGCATCAATCCGAAGATCAATTTCCTTTTTGGCATCAACTGCATCTACAAAGAACTAATTGGGTTGGCCCAACCTTCACACATTTTCATGCATATCTCTTTGAATCAAAGAGGGAAAGTGAGCTTCCATACATTAAGATGAGGATTAAAGGCATCAGACACATCTATGACCTTAAACTAAGTAGCTGAATCGCTGGCTTTCCTCCGACGATTCCAGAAACGAAACGTATCGGTACGGAATCGGAATCGATTCGCTCCTGGGTACGAACTAGAATCAGTTTTTCTGTTGCTGAAACGTTTCAGACATCAGGCGAATGATTCCAGCCGTTTCAAGGCTTGTCGTGGCATACCCAGGACGATTCCAAAGAGATTCCAGCGAGGTTTGACGGGAAAAACAAAATATAACCTAAAAGTCTAAAAGGCAAAAATCCCGCCCGTGTCATTTCACCCATATTCTATCTACCGCAAGTGTGAAGGGCACGAAAGGAAGCCGAAGGTAGAAGGCACGGAAGGACGGCAGAGAAAAATGCGACCACACAGGAAGACCTCTGCACAGGCGCGCGAAGAGATGAGGCCCGTAAGGGCATGCATTTTATTTTATTGATTAAAACTAAAAGAATTAAATATTACATTTATGATTTATCGTTTATAATATAAATTATATCTTAATGTGTATATATTATAAATAAATTAATAATAATTAATAACTAATAATCCTAATGATAATCAATTAAATTGTTTAATATTTTTTTAATTTCTAAAGACAAAAATATATTAATATATTTATTATTTCATTGTTTAATGTTTTAATTTTTCAATATATTATATTGTTTTACTTATATAATTTTATTGTTTAATAATAAATATATATATTATATATTGAGTAGATTAAGACTATTGGAAACATAATTATGTAATTATATTATTTTAAATTTGTATATTATTATATTATTATTATTAAATATGTATATATTTATTATTTTTATATGTTTTTGTATGAACATACCGGTACCCGTACCCAACCCCCTAATTTTTTTTGCCGTACCAACGTACCGTACCCACATACCCGATTCTGATTCCGATTCCGATTCCGATTCGGTAACTTAGACCTTAAATGCAATGTTCTTTTCTGAAATGAGTTTATATCTTTTTGGTCCACTTTTGAGGTTCTCATTTTCTATAACTGATTCAATTAAAGAGTTTCCAGAAATATCACAAAATTCTTCTCTTATTTCATTAGATAACTCAGGATCCATAGGGTGGTCGTCATAAAAATCATTGCTTGTTCTAGTAATCTCATTTGTTGTATTCTCATATTCTAAATATTGCTCTTCAAAATGGTCACAATGAGTTTCAGAAGCAAAACCATCCTTTCCACCCGCTAAAGTATGGATCCTCACTCCATCAAATTTAGAATTTATATTGAACTTAAACAGATATTTATCTATTGGGCTGTCAACATCTATATGAATATTCAATTGTATGGGAGAATCCTACTAACTTTCCTTGCTACTATCATCCTTGCATTTCGCAAACAGGCTTGTGAGATTATAGCCATTGTCAAATCCATCAAATATGCTTCCAACAAACATTTGCACTCCTCTTTTATCGCTTGTTTGGGACCATCACTAGATTCACTAACTAAAAAATTTGGTGAACTGTTGACCTCTATTACTGTTGCATTGCACACCAAAAGTGTCAACCTGAATACGAAAGTTTAGGTTGCCATCTCCAGAGCAAGAAGAATCAATCTTGCCATATTTGTTGCTATCAAGCTCAGTAATTTCATTACCTAATCTTCCATTAGCACCTTGATCATCTTCCCAGCCAATAAATTGTTTTGTTTGACCATTAGTATTGCCTTTGGAAGCCATTCTAGAGTAATCTGAATTAGAATTTGATTCCTGTTCATTTATTACATCAGCTGAGTGATGTGAATTTTGAATCTAGTTTCTTTTGATGACCCTTGGTTCGGACTTTTGTTCTTCTCTACAAATGAAAGTGGGACATAGAGGTCTATCATCAAATGCAACAAACATTTGTTGTGTGCTATTGATCTGATTTCTAGGAGCATTCGTTTTATTCTACCTTATGTGGAACATTTGACCCAACATGTCTATCATTGTATCAATCTTCTTTTCAAACTTAACTGAAAGAACTATCCCCAAAGGTGTTTTCTCCCTCTAACTACCATATTCACTTGTTCTATCACTTATATGGAATGATTTTATTTTGCATATCATAGGGTTAGCTTCTCCTTCATAGGTTGGCAAGATCCAACTGATACCATTTGCAGTGTCTCGTTTGGAAAATTTCATATATATCAAATGCCACAAGCACACAATTATGATAATTTCTACTCAATTTATAACTAAACAATTAATATTTATTGCTTTTGGATGAAATTGATTCAAAAAATTTAGTTAATATGTTTGATTCTTTATTAGATATTGGATTTCTACTCAAAGAATTTAGACTTATCTTTAGTAGCAACTAAAATGTTAACTTTAAATCTACAATGAATTACAGCTAATTGGAATGTTTTTGAAAGGTCTCCAAAACTGTACACTAGTTATTGATAGAAATTCTAAGTGTCTAACACATGAAACTTCCATGCAATCTATGGGTCAAATTGCCCCAAATCTGAATCAGGGGTTTTTGTCCTCTAATTCAATAACGGAATTCGGAGTGACTCCATCCTCTAATTCCAAACCTTAAGGGTTTTTGATCTTAGGTCAGATTGAACCACAATTCCATGCTCCAAAGGAGTAATAATCAAATAATCAAATAAAAAGATGTACTCTTCGTATGGTGGTCAGTTCTCATTTGGTGTCTCCTATATATTTTTTTCCTTCAATAGTCATGATTTTATATTTTTAAATTTTATTTTTTGATATTTTAATTTATTATTATTATAATCCCATTTCGAAAAGGGCACATTACAGTGCGCCCTTCCCGAGATTTTTTGTCCTTAAGCAATCACAAACTAGGATACTCTTAGAGTTTCTTCTTCACTTGACTGAGTCTTTTTGAAGATACTAGGAGCGCAAATCGATCTTGGAACTTTGTAATTCCCAATCCTTGATCCAAAACTAAGACCTATACGCTCAATTTCAAAAACTTGAAGATAATTTGGCATGATAACATGTTGATCATCCTGAACATTCATCTCTTTTAACTTTTTTGGTAAATTATTAGTTGCATCTTCAATCTTCACACAAGTTGATGCTAGAGAAGGTAATCTGCTGACTTTAAAAACACATGTTAATAGTGGATGTATCTATTATTCTAGGACTAATGCTTGCAATCTGATTTGTTAATTTTGACTTTCACTCCTGGTTAGGTCCCACTACTTTTTGAGGACTAACAAATTGTTGAGATCTGATATTATAATGATTAGCCATGGCAGAAGACCTACCCATAGAAGATGTTGATATAGAATTGGGCACCTAGGGTTGCCCTTTAGATAAACAATAATCCCCATCCATTGTTTGAGACTTATCAAGAAGCCAATCGTGAGCAAAGAAATGTACAACTGTAGAGGAGCACATTGTAATTGAGTTGGAACTTGTGCATTATTTAACATCAAAACACCAATTGTAATGTTATTTCTGATAGTAATACTCCAACCTCCTGCTAGAACTTGAACTTGTGGAGTGCATACACTTGATGAGTTCCTATTGGATATTATAGAAGCCCTAGTCATAGTCATTGGCACAGAACTTGTGCCAGGAACATTTGTCTTAGACTATGTATTCGATGATATTGTCGAAGGGTTGGCAGAATTCGAGTTAACCTTGTTTGCACCCTTTATACTCATGAAATTTGTGAAGAACATGGCCTTGTGGATTTCAGTGGGAAGATTTTTACAATCTACATACATGGTGTGAATATCATCTTGTATTGAGCTTTGCAATTTCCTCGCATGAACTTTTTTTCTCTGATTTTTTGAAACATTCATATCAATTTGCTTCATGTGGAGCATTTGACCCAACATGTCTACCATTGTATCAATCTTATTTTCAAATTGATCTTAAGAACTTTCCCCAGAGCAGTTTTTCCCTCCCTATCTACCATATTCACTTCTTTTGTCATTTAAATGAAATAAGTTATCTGTAATAATATATGTTGGCTCTATTACTAAATTGCGTATGAAAGACGACTCATAGGCTGGCAAGATCCAGCTCTGATACCATTTGTAATGCCTCGTTTGAATTTTAAATATCCCGAAGGTAATATTTCATAATATCCAGTCAAGTTTAATTTTTAATTTCTATACAATAATATATTCAAAGGAAACTATACTTTTCCCAACTGGTATTTCTAATAATTAATCAAATTTGCATGATTAAATATCTCTTTTAAAGATATCAATCAGATTGATTCCCCTTGTTCAAGGGGTGACCAGGGTTCTTCCTTTTCGTGATTACAAGGCAGAGGCTAGGTGGGTCCCTTTGGAGAAGGGATGGCATAAGATGAATATTGATGGTGCGACAAGAGGCAACTCAAGACCTTCAAGAGCTGGTTGTATTATAAGAGATCATGAAGGGATATTGGTAGGGGCGATGACAAAAAAATTGACAGTCGATACAAACAATGAAGCAAAATTTCAAGTGGCATTGTTAGGGCTCCAAATATGCAAAAATTTGAAAATTAAAAAAATGAAACTCGAAGGGGACTCCCTCATAACCATAAATGCCCTTCGTAATTATAATAAACCAAATTGGAAGCTTAACAATTTATTGATTCATTGCAGGGAGACTTTGGACACCTTTGCGGATTTCAAGTTGGGTCACGTTTATCACAAAGCTAATATTGTGGCTTACAAGTTGGCTAACGTGGAAATTGAAATGAACAAGGAATTGTATATTTCCAACTCTATTAGCATGTGGGAAGATCTCACCGCTGATCTTCTATCTTTTCTCTCCAACTAGGCTTAAAGGTTTTTATCGTTCCATAGTGGGGGGAGGATTTCAGCTTGAATGTTGTCAGATATGGGACAACCAAACTCATGTATGACAATTAGGGATATAACAAGTCTGCACCCCTGGCCGCTGGATGAGAGGAATAAAGATATAGAATGGAGATATTGGCCTTGTTCATTGCATCCAGCATGGATACAACAATTTTCCTTCAGGCAAAAAAGCATCATATTCCTTTCAAGGGTGAGATGTTGAAGCTCGAAGTAAAGGTGTTTAGGACTAACTCAATGGTGGTGTTGCATGCTATGAAGTCAGTGCTAGGAGACACCTTTCTCTCCTCCTCACACCATTACCAAGAAATTACAAATATCTCTTCCACATTTTAGCGGTGCTCCTTGATGCAAGGGAATCAAAAGAGGTCAATTGAACAATGGTAGAAATGCTCATTAAAGCCCAATGCTGTGGTGGGTTGAAGAAATTTGTGGATGATGTAGTGCTCAGGCTAGGGTTTCACCCTGATGGTGGGAATTGGCCTCAAATCAACCCTCACTTCTCTGGCCTACAGGTACTTTTTATTATTAGAGCATGGGGAGAGGATGAGAATGCTCGTCATCAGAATGCAAAGTGAGGCATTGAATTCCTGAAAGTGATTGTTGGAGTCTCCTTGACATCAGAGGTCGATTGGTCATTCACTTTGTTGTCTGAATGCGAGGATTCTGAAGATGGTGGTTCAAAGAAAGGTGGAGAAACTGTTCAGACTTAGGAATAGTTAAGGGTATAATGTGATTGCTGTTTTTTGGTTTGTTTTCTGTCAATACCCCAATATATCACTATAAGCTTCTGATATTGTAAAAGCCATCTTGTGGAGGAACCAAACTGTTGTAATATTGAATTTTGAAATCAATATACAAGGTATGGCTCCCTAAAGCCAGTTTCACCAATCTAAAGATAAGAATTATGGCAATCAAATTTGCTAATAAACAACAAATGTTATTAACTTGAAATTTGAATAATATCTACTAGAAGATCAATCAACTTAGCAAAATGATGATTTCCATGTGAAATCACTCTCTGAAATTGTGGGTTTCCATCCTTCAATTGTTGCCATGAGGGGTTTCATCCTCAGGTTAAATGAACCACAATTCCATGCTCCAAAAAAGTAATAATCAAATAATGAAAGATGTACTCTTCATATGGTCTTCCTTCTCCTTGTTCGGCCTTCCTTATATACCTTTTTCCTTTAATGGACAGCTTTTCACATACACCTTGACCTTTATTAAAACTTAAACTTTAATTTTAATTTTAAATTTAGTTTACTATTAATTTACCCTTCTTAAAAGAAATCGCAAGGGCGTTTAGAAGGGGGCATTACAAAAGCCCAAGAAAGTCGGGCCATGCAAAAATTATGAAGAATATAAATGAGAATGCCTAACTAATTGATTTGCCTGAAGACTTAAACATCAGTCCTATCTTGAATGTTGCTGACCTTTATTCATATTCAGCTGGAGCAAATGATGATCAGGTGGAAGATGGGCAGAATGAGAAAGAAAGCAATCATTGAACCAGGCACTTGCCAAAAAAGAAAAGAGAACAGGTGGAACAAATTTCGGACACCAAATTGGTGGCTACATGATCCAGATCATATAAGCTGTACTTTGTTAAGTGGGAAGGACTGCCGGATTCGTACAACTCATGGATCACAGAAGCTGACTTGGTTAAGCACAGCTGAACAACTTCACCTTTAGGATCAGAACGAGGAGGGTAAGATTTTCTGAGAGAAGGTGAGGATGATGCAAAGCATCTTCCTTAACTTTCTCCTTCCCACTTCCAGTCAGTTGAGTGTTGTTCAGTCTTTTTAAAACCTTGCTTTTACTAGTATTAGTTTACTACTCAGCAGTTTTGTTGCTGTCCAACTTTTAATTAACAGCTGTTAACATCTTTCTATTCTTAGATTGATGAATAAAAGTAGGAGTGAATAATAATGCTGGCATTAGAGGCTGGGACGGATAGGTTTTAAGGAAAGTTAGTTTCGATGGAGATGTTATTTTTTGGAGATAGAATTGAGAAGAAGAAAGGGAACGCAGACAACAGGGGCTGAATAGTATGAAGACAGTGTTTCTAGATTCCTTCATTGCGTCTGTTTGAGTAGTTTTCTGAGTATTAATATAATATAAAATAGCTTATTGTGTAATTCATATGGTTAAAGAATGGTTGTATTTGTGCCTTTTTAGTTCTCTGCCATTGATAGTGTTTGCATTCATGAGTTAAAACAGAACAGAGTATTTTTTCTCTAGAGACTAATCTGCAGGTTCAAGGAACAGGTCTGCATCAGAAAGAAAAGATGAAAGATAAATGTATTTGGGTAGTTTCTACATCACAGCCAGATGAGACATCAGTATGGTGTATGAGACCTCTGGTGTAGGAGCCTGCAAGGGGATTGTTTTTCCAATTACCTTATAAATTGTCCTGGATTTAAATCTGGGACCTCCACTGTGGAATGCACATGCCTTCAACATAAGGGATTGACTTCACATTGCTTTGCAAGTTGTAATGATTCCACACAGCAGGGTCCAACTAGGCATTGAGGCACATTTTAACAAGAGTAAAGAATCGTGTGACTATGTTCAAACATTGTTCACTGTAAACAAAACTAAGAGTCACTAGAAAAGTGAGGTTTTCTAAATATTTCAACTGTCTTGATCAGAACCATGAAGCCGGCCATGGTCTAATGGTAAGGCGAAGCAGCCATGAAGTTTGATGGAATAGACAGACCTCAGAAGAGTTTTACTCTTTGTAAACAAAATTCGTCTGAAGATTGACAGATATGCTTCAATGCAATAACATAAGTCACTAATTAAAAAGAAAGAAAAAATCTTCCAAGCAAAGACAAACTTATTATTCAAAGTTTTTATAAATACAAGTTAAACCTTTTTTCCTTGTACATTAACGCTGTTTTGCACGACAGTTATTTAACAGAGATGGCTCTTTGATATGGAAATTCTTATGGATGCTTTGGATATGCTCTAATATATAAGGAATGGCATTATATGTAACAAATTCAAAGCCGTGAGCGCATCAATACTGACCTTATCAGGATAGATATAGACTTTATTGCGAAAGATTAAAAACACTCCAGCAGCGTCCAAAGCCTTGACAAAATCTGCAGCTTCTTCATCCGACTGCGCAACCCTCATGCTCCGGCACATCTTTAGAAGTTCAATATACGTGATAAACTCATTGCCGTCAGCCACCAACCTCTTCTTTAGCGCCTCCACTTTTGCCAGCCTCAATATTCTCTTCACCTCATCCAACGCAATGCCACCCCCACCACCGCCATTACTTGTTTCCTTCCACTCGGAGGATTTACATTGTGGCGATGTACAGAACAACTTCATCCCAATATTGGGGCGCAATGGAGGTAACAGGGAAATATCAAACAACCGCCGCCCGCAAAGGCCAGAAGCGCCTTCATTTGCCCTATACACGCCCTGTGCCGTGGCCAACATCCCTCGCAAAATACGACACCCTGCCATATCTCAGAAAAACCTGTTTTTCCGTCTAAATTTGGAATATGCAGGCTAATATTATCCCTCTTACCGCCATGGCCAACCATTACCAGCAATTCTCTTTCGACCATTTTGGTTCACATCCGATACCTCTTACCTTTGTCCTCGAAACTTCACCTATACGCCGATAGACTGTACATTCCTCTTCTTTCTTCCCCCTCTTTTTATGTGTAAAACACAAAACTAAACTTCCCTCGACGAATCATTATTTAAATTTTCCCTTAGTATATATTATCATAATAAAAATAATATATCAAAAAACTAAGCTTTTCCTCCCCGATTTTGTGCCTAAATTCAAATTTCTTTAGATATTATCATTTGAAACTTTTCATTCACATAATTTTTAATGCCTTTATTGGGCATATTTAAGCATATGTCCATTTATTCATCTATTTCTGATTTTGTTTTATCCATAGATTCCTTAGGAAATATCATGATCTATGATCTATATAACCATATAAACTATGTCCAATTACAATAATTAAAGATACAAGAATTTAAGTATTAAAATATTTGTTTTGTCTACATTTATCTTTGACCTTGTTTATAAAAAAAAAAAATTATTTACATTTTAAAATTCGAATTAATAAATTTTTAAGGTTTTTTTATTATTTTACAATTTCTTGTTGTTTCTATAAAATAATATCAATATATTTATTAAAATTATTATTTTTAATTAGAAAATATATAAATTAATAACAAAAAAGATTTTTTATTATAAAATGTTTGATTGTAATTTTTTAATTTAGAAATTCATTTGAATATTAAAATATTAAATGTTTAGGGATAGAGGCTCTAACTTGATTTGTTAAAGCATCATATTGTAGGTAGGAGATCACAAGGTCCAATCAGCCCCCATCCTCGTGGTATAAGAGGGCATGTCGCAAAAACGTCATCAATCACATGAAAAAAGTTTACTAGGTGCATTGCAATTTATAGGGGGCTACCCAATATTGAATGTTTAATTATGTTATTTTATTTACTTTATATTAAATGATAAATTATTTATAAACTATCTTATGAGTTATATTAAGGTTTGGTGATTTATGTCTTTGATTGACTTTTCTCACATGCCTTTTAGAGTTTTGTGGGATTTTGATCTCTAATTTCACCTTCAATGGCCCTCCCCTATGATCATTTAGGGACATAATAATTGGATCTAGATCTTCTATGCAAGAAAATGAAAATGGTAATGTTGATAATAGTAGTAAGCAAAAAGGGGTGGTGGACCTAGCTCGATTAGCTAAAGAATCCTATTACATGCAAGAGGTCATGAGGTCTAGTCTCCCCACCATCCCTATGGTACCAGAGGGTCTGTCGCACCAGCATCACCAGTCACATGAAAAAAGTTTACAAGATGCACTGTAGTTTATAGGGGGACGGATACCTAATCGATTCCTGCAGTCTTAAAAAAAAAATAGTAGTAAGCAAAAAGAAGATGACTCCAACAAACAATGGATTAAACAATTACATATTAGCCCTTGAGGATTCTTTAATCATTCATATGGATGTGGAGGAATTCAAGAAAAATGTCTCCACCTTCCAAGGTAGGAGTTATTTTGTGGGCTCTCAACATTTTCTAGAAGAGTTTTATCTTTGGACTAGGAAAAATTAGAAGACTAATGGAGAAGTTGAGCTTCGATTTTGTGTAGATGGTTATTTTATAGCCATTTTTGTGAATGAATCTAATAGGGATGAGGTTTTTGATGTGGGATTTATTTCTTTAGAAATGTGTGGCTATTTATGAAGCATTGGTTTGTGGGATTCAATTCTTTAGAGAAAACCCATATTACGACTCTTGGATATGCACGTATGCCCTCCCCCAACAATTCTAGTCGCATTATATTTTTTAGATGATTGTCAATTATTTATGGGTGCTTGATGATATTTCTTCACCTTATCATGAGGCAAACATCTCGATCTATGCTTGAATACGTGTTGAACTTAATCTAACCTCCCCACTTTCAAAAAGTATGACCCTAAAATATGGAGATGTTGAATGGTTTGAAGCCCTAGATTATGAATGTATTCCTTTTAGATGCAAGGGATGCCATGAATATGGTCATCTCATTCATAAATGCCTCTTTTTTTCAAAAGAAGGCACAAAAAAATAAAAAGGAAGCTGAGGGGAGTAAGAATAAAAAGGGTTCCATAAAACCAAAGAAGAAGCAAATAGATATAAATAAGATCCTAAAATCTACTAATAGAAAGGCCATGGAGGGAAAGCTAATTAGGATGTGGTAAAGGAACTTGAGCTTCCCTTGAATGAGGTGATGAATAAACAATAAATTTTAGTTGATTATAACTTCAAGGGGGATATAGAAAACCTTTTGGAGGATAATGTGGATCCTTCTATAGTCCAAAGCCCTAGAAAAATATTTGAGGGGAAATTTCTTCCTTGCTCTTCTATTTATAAGAGAAGAAAACAAGATAAGAGTAAGAAATATTATGAATTTCAAGAATTTTTGAGACTAAGTTCAAAGTAAGTAGAAATTATGCAATCACCTCTTCATAAGAGAAAATAATATTTTAGAAGCAATAAGGTTAGACATCCCAATATGTGTAACTCTTCTAAATGCAATTATGGTTGATGTTGCATCTAGGCACAAATCTCTTCTAGAAGACATCTTGGTGGGAAACATAAAATCTAATGATGATCAATGAAGTTATTTTCTTAGAACTCATGGGTACTTAACTCTCCTTCCATAAATTCTCTACTTCAATTCCTTCTAGAGAGCTATCTCCTAAATTTTTTCTACTAGAAACTAATTTAGATCATTGAGACATGATTTAAACCTTTCCTTACTCATGCATGCACTCTACATGCACACATTGCTTCTCATGCATATATGTTTACTTTTTGTATATGTAGACACCCCAAATCTACTCCCACTTATTCACATCAATTTCCCATAAATTAATTAAATAAATCATTATTTAATTAATTACCCCAAACTAAAAATTATTTTCCATGGATTGATTTCTTCAAATTAACTAATTTGACTAACCAAACCAATCAACCATAATTTATCCCCTTTAACATCCCTAATGTTAATTAATTAGATCCACTTAAATAATTAACCTTAATCTAAATTCCTCAAAATAATCAATTAAATAATATGTGTATTTAATTGATTAGGTTAAGTAATCAACCTCTAGCATTTTCTTTTAATTTAAAATTCTACTTCACCAATAAAATCAAAAAAAACTTTTCCTCTAATCTCCACCATCCATTTCAAATCCAAGGAGAAAGTCTAGAACCTTTCATCTTCACGCATGCCTCCTTAAAGAAATTTTCCCCACTCCTTGCTCACACATGTGTGAACATGCAATGTGGAGGATTCCTGAATCTCCACTTCATCTCTCAATATCCACCCTCCACTTATCTCCTTCATCCATTCCCATTGTTAGGTCTCAAAATAGCTCATCCAAATCATAGAGCTTTTTCCACCTTCAAGGCCAATGGTTTGTCTTCGAGAAGGTGAATAGGGGCTCATCAAAAGACTTAGAATGGTTAAATGTTAACATATGAGAGTGGGTAATCTCTCCTACTCTTTGGGCTCATCTTAAACCTAGGAGGGTATTCCTAGAGGTATGCCTAAATAGGCGCTTAAATCAAACAAAATGAACTTTCATACACCCCACAACAACCATACCCAGATGTAAAACTAACCCCAATAATTTTCACTAATTTAAGTTTAATTGGTTACAATCACCTCTCTATAGATGATTCAAATATTCTACACGTATGTTAAGATGACAACAATAATGTAATTCCTTGAGATAAATTTTTTTCATACTATTTAACATTAGCAAAGCATTCAAACATGATGTAAATGATTCACCGATAATCTAACATTCCATTTCACTTAAGATTTATCCTCGGTTGCAATATCGAATCATAAATAATAATGTATAAATCTACTTCTACTTCCTATACTACTGGTAAATAATTTGAATGATTTTAATAGATGTGAAAGGTCAAGATTCCTACTAATTAGTGTCTTACTAGGTAAGACTTATATGCAACCATGACAAGAAAATCACTATAAATAACAGCAAAGGAATGATGTAAAATAAATACTTCTACTTAAGAATCCTTCTCTAAACTCATTGATATTCATCTACAATGGGTAAGAGACTATTACATATATCAAGAATGTAATAGATTTAAATGTTGCAACATTTTTAAATACCTATTATAGCTACACCAACAAATGTGGTGGAAGAAAGTTTACAAGAAGAGGGCATGTCACACGTCTTACTCCACAAACAATCCAAAATTAGTGACAATCCAACGAAACAATTGTTTGCACGCATCTTCTATAATATCTACCTCTATATAACATAGAGAGAAACTCTAATGGAAAATAAACTATCAAATATTAAAATACTATATTATTATGCATTGTGGCCAACAAAAACCCAAAGAGCCAACCCTTTGAATGAATTAAGAACTTGCATATATAGATTGGTTACCTAGGAAATCATGTTGTGAAGGAGAATGCATGCATATTTGATATTGCAGATATTTTCCATGCTCTAGTTGTCGTCATAATAAATTTTGCATGTCAAAATCACCCCTTTGAGATCTATGAACATCTAGAATAGTGAGAAAACCACTTTTGGCCACTCACCATATACATCTAAATATTAATGGTGTGTGAATTCCTATGCAAATATAAGGAAATCACCCAAAAAAATTGCTATAACGGTTTGGAAGTGGCATGTCAATTTTCAGGATCTGCAACAAGTTTGGTGTGGGTTGAGTGTTGATTTTTTCCTTTAAATCCATGCCAATTACATAAATAATGATTTCTAGGTGCCATAAAATATAATACAATCTAATGCAAGGCCAAATTAGGTCATCAATAAAGTTCATGAAAGGTGAGAGAGTAGGTGAAAGAAGTGTGTTGAGCGTTAGCATGAAATTCAAGGAATTTTTGTGCCTAATAAGGTTTGAGTTCTAGGAGGAACTTGGAACCTTGGAATTTTTATTGGTTGGGATGAGATTTTAAGACATAAAAAAATATTGGAACCTACAAAAAATACTAGTGGGTGTTGGGTCTTAGGATGGAATGAGGACTTGAGACGTAAGGTTCCAAATCCTAATAAAATTCTAAAGTTCAAAAAGGGGTGGGAAATGAACACATGTCGAGGAGCATATTTTAGATGATAATAGGGATTTGAACATGTAGTTCTGGATTCTTGTCAAGACCCATGGTTTGAAAGGAAACCAAGAAGCATTTAGCAAGGGTGAAAAGGAAATCAAAACTGGAACCTTGAAAATTTTCCCTTTACTTCTCATTCTCTTTAAAGTGTCACACTTTCGGTGAAATGAAGAACTCACAAACCTATGTCATATTTTTGGTAAGTTCATGAACTCGTGAAATTTTTGAAAACACGAACTTCACCACTTTCTTTGATTCCTTCTTCAATATTTCACACTTTTGTCGATGTGGAAAACCATATCACACTTTTACACTTTTAAGAAAGAACCATGCCACCCTTTCACAGAGTGCACGAACTTTGCAACACTTGAACTTAGAAAGTTTTCTTTATTTTATATTTGACTTATCTTTCCTTTGTGTCATAATTTTTCAAGGTTCATGAACTCATGAACCTTGCAACATTTATAACCTTAGCTATGTTTCACCAAGTTTGCAAACTATTTAACTTAGCGATCTTGACTTGCTCCTTTGTTGAGGTTTCAATAGGTTTGTGACAAATTAGGTGATTAACTGAATTATAAGGGGTAAAACACCACAACAAAAAGGGACACTTTGAACATAGAGACCCATTTTAGATCTCTCAATTGGTTATCAACAATGGGTGAAATATGAATAAGACACACAAGATAGAAAGGATTCAAGCAAAAATTGGCATTACAAATTTGAGTCCCAACACCACTTTCTTACATCTCCTTTCATATTGCATGTTAATGAATATTATCCATTGACCAATCATTTTTTACCACCTCTTTCCAATTTTCAAGAGGTTATGATTTACATCCTGTAAGCGAGGGGGACCAACCACGTCAAGGCCCCAGGTCACAAAGAGCCAAGAGCGGAAGGCTACCCTAACTTACCTCACTCTAAATGGGTGTTTGAAATGAGGGACGAGAATGATGAGGACTATAAAGTCCATCACTATGTGAACTTGAACTTTATTTTGGGCTAGGTGAGCTAGTTTTTTGGAGTCGGTATTGTACCTCAAAAAACTCTCTATCTGAGGACAGCAGCTCAGTTCTAGGGTGTCAACGCAGCGCGTTGGCATCTCTCGGGTGCACTGGCATCCGTATGATCAGAAAATAGTGAACACAGTAAAACTGCCAAAAAGACCTACTCACAGCCTAGCTAGTTCAATCTAGATGGTAAAAATAGAATGAGGAAGTATGCAAAATAAATACTAAAATGATAAATTAAATAGACAAGAACTAGGGTGACGAAGATCATCTCACAAGAGTGCCTGTTCACTAGCTAGCTCCAAATGCACGTCCACCTACACACAAGAAAGAGGGGAAATTTTTTGGGGTTGTATAGGGGCCTTCCTCAGTCAAACCCTCGTTTTGGTGTTTCCACCTCCACGGACAGCCAAAGTAGCAATGATAGAGAAATGCATGATAAAGAAGTAAAGAACGGAAGTACACAAATAACACTATAAAAAAGTATATAGCTACTCAACCAAATTGTAAAGGAGAGGAGAGAAACGTTACCACCTCCATCAAGAGCTCACTAGCCAATGATGGAGAAAGAAGGCTTGAACAATCACCACAACCTCGACTGCGATGAAGGGAGGTGTTGCAAAAACTCAAGCCCCTACTGCAATGGCTTCCTTCACACTTGCTTTATGAAGTTGATGAAGTGTTGTTGTTGTAATGAAGTGTTGAGAATGTTGGTCCATGTGCTAAGAAGTTGTGAAGAAGGATGAAGTGAATGCTTGAAGATTGCAAAAACAGATGACTTGAATGAAGAATGGAAGAATCTGTCATTTTTTGGGGTTGGTTGGTCGAAGAGGGACATTACAAACTGTTCCCAATAGGAAGTGTAATGCATCTTCCAGCTTTAGACGTAGGAATCCGTTGGGGGTGTAAGCGCGTCACGTGGATGTTTGTGCATCACGCGGGCACCCCTGACAAATATTCTTCTACCGACACAACAGACAGACGCCAAGTGGAAGGAAGTTAGCCAGTGGATGTGGAATTTTGACTTTGGATTTGGTTTTCTAAGGTGAGGATGTGTAAAAGAGGAATTTGTGTAAAGGGTGCAAATTCACTCCTATGCATTTTTCCCCCACTTTAGTGAGCAAAAATACTGATGAGTGCTTTAGTAAAGTAGATCGAAGAGTGAACAGGGTTAGAAATTTATACCTGAACCGTCGAGGAAGCAAACCGCAATCTGGCGAGCTTGAAAGTGCAGGGTAGACAAAGGACTCCATAGCCCCATAGAACTATGAAGTTGTAGATTGAAAGCATCTTACAGGCCCGAAGACCTACAAGGAGGTGACCCCCAAGATCTCTCACATGAAGGAAGCCCCGAGAAGTAAGTGCCTCACAGGCCTGCAAACCTACAAGGAAGGTGTCATCCAAGATCTCTCACATGAAGGAAACCTAGAAAAAGCACCTTACAGACCCGCAGGCCTCCAAGGAAGGTGTCCTCCAAGATCTATCACTTGAAGGAAACCCTAGGAAAAGTTCCCCACAGGCCCGTAGACCTGTATGGAAGGTGTCCTCCAAGATCTCTCACACAAAGGAAACCTATAATGCCCTACAAACCCACAAACTTGCAGGGGAGCGACCCCCAAGATCTCTCGCATGGAGGAAGCTCAGAAGAAGCGCCCTACAGGCTCACAAACCTGCAAGGAGGTATCCCCCAATATCTCTCACATGGAGGAAACCCAAGGAAGGGGACTACACAGAGTAAGAAAGTGGCTTCACAGGCACACCTGCAAAGTGACATGTTTACCCACAAATAAAACATGTTTGAAAGCAGCCACGTAGGAAAGTAAGCAGATAGTCACGTAGACTGTCGATAGCTTGGAAAACTTTCAAAGGGATCCCTCAGGAACCCAGCATGAAGAAAGAAGGGGTCTACTCAAGGGACGCGATGTTTGAAAGTGTGGAAGAGATGTTTTTTCTCAAATCGATTCATTATCAAGGAATCCTTTTGAAAGATGTTCACTTCATCAAGGAATTCGAAAGGAAGAAAATGCCCCCTTATGAGGGGAAGGTTAAATTTGTTCCCTCCTCGAAGGAAAGGTCTCAAGTTCTTTCTTTATGAACCCATGATGAAGGAAACACATTTCGTTAGCGTTTCGAGTTGAGAATGTGATTCTTTGAAAAAAAATTGCAGATTCTCGAGAAAATATTCGTTTGGCAATGAATACATTTTTTGAAAATTAGAGTGTCGTAGAAATGACATTGTCACACATGAGAGGGACAACTCAAGCAAAGAAGTGAGAAAGATAAAAAAAAAAGAGTGAAAAAAGAGAAATGAACACCAATAAAGGGCACAAGGGTGATCTAATATTTTGAGGTCAGAGTTGCTCATAAATATATATAAGTATAATAATAGTATATAAAATGAACTGTCATCAACCCCTACTATATCAGACCATGTGAAGAATGCACAAGAAGAAAAATAAAAAATAAAAAATTGGGTCAACATAGAAGGGAAGCCTAAATCCCCCCAACGCTTTGCATCATCCCCAATTTTGCTAAAAGTCAATCACAAACATGGAAGAATGATGATACAAATAGAAGAAGGTTTATGACACAAAAACCACTCCTATATCCAAGCACCAACAAGGGTGACAAGGGTCATCTAGGAACACATAGCATGATCATGGGGGAATGCATCACAACACACACACACATCTAATCTAAAGATAAAGAAGAGGCCTCCCTCTAACACTGATCGACCAAGAGGTCATCCACTTCCCACTCTAGATCATCATAGGGGGAAGGAGGACGAGTTTGCAGCAATGGGATGTTAAGAGGAGGAGCTTTCGACCCTCCCGCAACAAGGGCTCAGGAAGAAGGCCCCACAAGGTCTTCTCCACTCGGCTCTTGTGGAGCTATGGTCAACGATTTCATGAACATCACTGACAAGGTCAGAACTGCATCCAGAGTTAAGCATGCACTTCATTGGAGTGTCATGTTGTACCTCAACATAAGGGGAAGGTTGCACACCTGAGATTCATTGTTGGGCTCACCGAGTGATTCAGGAGCAGTGATGAACTCAAGGGAAGCTAGGACTAGTTTCGTTACTAAAACAAAATAAGTTAGCGCGGGACCACCTTTCAGAGAAGATGGGCTCCTCATACGTCCTTCGTTGCTAGAAGGACTACTCTCCACCTTCTACTTCATTAGGGGATGTGAACTCCACACAGACAAGGCAAGAGGTGCAGAGGAAGAGGAGGATAAAACCATAACAAATACCACTGAAGTATTCAACATATCTACAAGTTTTGGGAAAGGAGGGACATCAACAAGGGCAGCTCCACTAAAGAAGTGATGAACACTTGCCCCTTTTTGGGATTAGGTACATTCGTACTCATAGCGGAAGCCAGAAGCGAGATTGAACTAGATTGAATGGAAGCACAGGGGAGGAGAGAGGAGCACGCGGCAGGAGGCCCTAAGACAGGGGTGGTCGACTCCTCTTCCTTCTACAAAGTGGCCTACTCAGCTGCAAGAGCCTTTTGTCGATGCTTGCGCTCGCGTACAAGGTAGTTTCTATGACTCTTCGAGCTAGAGACTAGAGGTTGCGAAGGAACAAAAGGCTCTTGTTTATCCATGGGAGTGTCCACCACAATTGTTTCCAGTGGAGGAACAGACTCCTGAATGGGAGCAAAAGGAGTGGGTTGAAAAGCAGCGAGGGGAGTCGGTTATAATGCCTCGAGAGCAGGCCTCTTCCCGTTTACTTCCTTGGGAGCAGAAGCAGTAGGAGGCCACAGAGGCTGAGACATAAAAGATTCCCCACATGAAGCTTTCTTCCTACTATACTGAACGAGCTTAGGCTCCGTGGGAAAAACAAGAATCTTGAACACAGGACGCTTGGACTTTTGCCAAGTGGGCACCATAGGATTCTCTCGCAGACACAAAACAAAATATAATGGCACCACAATAGGGAGAGAAGGAGCATTAGAATGAACAGTGGAAGAGGAAGAAGGAGGATCTCGGGACCACTTCTCTTCTTCCCTTCTACGTGCCTTGGCAGCATCACCATCAACTTTTAAGCAATCCCTATGTGAAACATCGTAAGGTGATGGAGGGTATCTCACTCTCGACGTTAAGTGCCCTCTCTTGTAATTTTGATAAGTTTGATACGAGAGGTCCTTCCTAGGTGGAAGAGGACCAACGGGCGCAGGCCAAGAGTAATCCAAGGAGTAACTACCACGGGCAACCAACGGTTTATTACTGGTGTCATGAATTACATGCACAGAACCCTCATGGATAAGTTTTAAACATTTATGCACAACCGAGGGCACTACATTAATAGCTACTAACCAAGGGATACCCAACTTCACTCTGAAGAGTTCAGATCTGAGGATTATGTCAAACAAAAGCTTTACGAATTTAGGTCCAACCAAAACCGACAAGACAATACTACCCAAAGAAGGTACGAAAAGTTCGTCATGCGTGTCGATGGTGCTTACAGGTGCATCGTACCCATCTTTATGTAAAAAGTTAATTAGCATGATCTCCTCAGTTATGAGGTTCACTTAAGATGTTGGATCAATGAGAACACTTGCTACGATGTTTCCGTTGATTCGTGCAGGGATGTAGAGAGGAGATGGTTCCCTATTAAAACCCATTGGTAGATCCTGTGAGGTGAAGGTTATACCAGTACCATTGATCATAGGCTATGCAGAGGGGATGGGTTGATGTAGGAAAGAGGCCATTGCATGCAATAAATGACACTCTCATAGGGCCTCCCAAAGGTTGCAAGATAGGACAATGACCTAATTAAGGTTTCATTGTGCAACACTTTCGAAACCTTCCAACTATGCCTACTAGGGGTTGCAGGTTGGGTTGTAAGGAAAAAGCCTCAAAATACTCACACCTACAAAACTCCTAGAATACGAGGAAAGGAACTTTTAGTATCGCCAAACGAAACCAAAATGGTTCATGTCAGGTTCACCAAAAATGTAAGAGGGGGACCAACCACGTCAAGGCCCCAGGTCACAGAGAGCTAAGAGCAGAAGGCTTCCCTAACCCTAACTTACCTCACTCTAAAGGGGTGTTTGAAATGAGGGACAAGAATGATGAGGACTATAAATTCCTTCGATCACTCTGCGGACTCGAACTTTAGTTTGGGCTAGGCGAGTTGGTTTTTTTGGAGTCGGTACTGTGCCTTAGACAACTCTTTATTCGAGGATGACAGCACAGTTTTTGGACATCAGCACGGCGCGCTGGCGTCTGTACGGTTAGAAAATAGTGAACACAGTAAAACTGCCAAAAATACCTACTAACAACCTAGCTAGTTCAATCTAGATGGTAAAAACAGAATGAGGAAGTATGCAAAATAAATATTGAAATGATAAAGTAAATAGACAAGAACTAGGGTGACGAAGATAATCTCACAAAAGTGCCTATTCACCAGCTAGCTCCAAATGCACGTCCACCTACACACAAAAAAGAGGGGAAATTTGTTGGGGCTATCTAGGGGCCTACCTCAGTCAGACCCCCGTTTTGGTGTTTCCACCTCCACGAACAACCAAGTAGCAATGATAGAGAAATGTATGATAAAGAAGTAAAGAAAGGAAGTACACGAATAACACTACAAAATAGTATATAGCTACTCAACCAAATCGTAAAGGAGAGGAGTGAAACATTACCACCTCCACCAAGATCTCACTAGCCAATGATGAAGAAAGAAGGCTTGAACAATCACCATAGCCTCAACTGCGATGAAGGGAGGTATTGCAAAACCTCAAGCCCTTGCTACAATGGCTTGCTTCACACTTGCTTTACGGAGTTGACAGAGTGTTGTTGCTACAATGAAGTGTTGAGAATGCTAGAAGTGCTAAGAAGCTGTGATGAAGGATGAAGTGAATGCTTGAATATTGCAAAAAAAGATGAGTTGAATGAAGAATGGAAGAATTTGAAGGAGAAGAGGGAAGAATCTGTCATTTTCAGGGTCGGTTGGTCGAAGAGGGATGTTACAAACCATTCCCAATAGGAAGTGTAATGCCTCTGCCAACTTCAGATGCAAGAATTCATTAGAGACATAAGCACATCACGTGGATTTCTACGTGTCATGCGGGCGTCCCCAACAAATAATCTTCTATTGACACAACAAACAGATGCCAAGTGGAAGGAAGTCAACCAATTGATGTGGAATTTTGACTTCGGATTTGGTTTTCTAAGGTGAGGATGTGTAAAAGGGGAATTTTTGTAAAGGGTGCAAATTCATTCCTATACACATCCATGCAAAGCAATCCTAGCCCTTGATTTCATCCTTCAATATAAGCCATCCATGTCCAACTTGGGAAGTCTATTTAAGAAGGCTTAGCAAATAAAATTTGCATCCATCATTTATATTACTTACATGTTGTCAAATTGAATAATATCAAAGCAAAGAGCATCCACATTGTAGTCATTCAATATTTGGAGCACGTCACCAAGATCAAATGAAGATATAATATTCTTGTTTATTACATTTATATTGTCATTCTAACTTCCATTTTTTCTCTAACTTGAGTGTGTATGTTTTATTTTATTGCTTGTTTGTGCATTTAACTCTCCCATTTTAGTTTAAAATTTATATCAACATCTCTAGCATGCTCAATGGGACCCTTTTCCTAATAATAATCTTTGTTCTTGGAGCCTTTTGTGAGTTTTTTTAGATTTTAACATTCTTGAATGTGTTCTATGTTCATGGTGTTTTTTCCCTGCATTATATAGTTTATGCCTTACATATTTTGGTGTATACAACACATTATCATGGCACCCATGCATACACTATGAAACCTACACCTTAGCTCATGGTGCCAATTAATTTTCCTTCCTTCATAGCCTTAATGTTATTTTGTTGTAGTTTTTTGGGCTCTTGGGGTTTACTAACATTGTCCCTTTCGATTCTTAGGATTTTATTGGAGTGTGTTAGCTAATTTTTAGTTATTTTATCACTCTTTTTATTAGGGTTTTTATGGTTTTTCCTTTACAACATTTCAATGTCATTTGGCTCCATTTTTAGTTATATTATCCTTGGTTTACCTGTGTGTCATCATTAAGATCCTTACCAACCTCTATTTTGAAGTATTTGGAGTGATTGAAAGAGATATTTTTTGTGTTTGTAGGCATGTGGGTTCTTTTAACACAAACAATAGGTTTCATAGTACATGTGCACTTTCCATGTTTCCACTGCATTTCTTATGGTGCTTGTGCCTTCTCATAATATCTAGGCTATTTT
>VDFB02000015.1:78181996-78211557 GCA_007258455.2 Sequoia sempervirens
GCTAGACAACTTGTTGAAATTGCTCTACAAACTTTAAAGCAAATGCATTTTCCCTTCTGTTTATTCTCATTGTACATCTTAAATGGAACTTGGGTTTCGCATTGTTGCAATGCATTTGGATACTTTGATTCTAAAATCATAGTTTAGATCATTTTAAGTATTATTGATTCAAATCTTTCCTTGAGATACGAAGGATTCATCTGAGTCTTGTAGGCAATAAACAGCTATCCTATAAAGAGAGCTTTGGAACCAATAAGCTGTCATAAAGGATAGAGGAATATTGCCAAATATTGTGGTTATTGTGCTCATAGGAACACATGCAAAATATGGAAGCATATAGAAACCAAGTTAACTGTTTAATAATCCCATGAAACATAGTCTTTGTATGCATCCATGCATACAGGTTTGCATGTATATATGTGTGCATGTAATTATGTATATATGAATGCATGTATCTATGTTGCCATGTATGTATGTGTGTATATAACAGATTACTATTGCATTTGCTTTAAATGTTTTTTTGTGGATGGTGCGAGCTAGCCATCTAGTCATATTGTCGTTGTTGTACATATTGCTTTTAAAGATATATGAACTCAATTTTGTGAGTTATATTTCATATTGGTAAATTGGCATTTATCTATTTTTGGAACCCATGGGAGTGGCTTTTTGAATCGTGATTGTTTTAAAATGCTTGTCAAAATGCAAATGCATAGGCTCATTGATGGCTATGTGCTTTCATGCATATATGCATATTTATAGGATTCATTGCTATCATGTAAAGGCCACATAAATATTCATTCCCCAAGCCCATGTAGTCATTTCAATATATGCATATATTAAGGGATCTATTGATACATGGATATGTGCATCCATGGATACATGAACACATATATAGGTGTTACCATGTGATCATGTATGTATGTGTACGTGTATATATGTGTGCATCCATGCATGTATCTATGCATCTGTGCATTGAGGCATGTGTGCAGCTATGTGTCTATGAATACATTTTATCCAGTAATCAATGTTAATTAATAGACTAGCACTCGTACCTAGAGAATGTTCAAGGATTGTGCTCATAGAAAACCATATGCATATCAATATGTTAGAGACCATGTATCTATGCATGGTTGTGTATAGATGCCAATTGTTCTGATTTTTGGTTGCATGTGATTGCATTAAACAATTAAGAATAAGTGCTAGATAATTGAAGTAAAATGACCCCATTCAGTTAGCAGATCAATTTTTCCCAGCCCTTTACATGTTAACTAAGAGTCTTGAAGCTTTTACTGTTCATTGGCAGTGTTTGAAGCTTAAATGTGATAGTATATGTAGCATTTTACCCAATAGCTCTATCATTCATGATCATTTAGGCAAGTTCATATTTCCTCATTCATCCTTGTATTGTCTCATATCTAAATAATTAGGCAACTGCTAATTAGCCTTTAAGTACATAGCAATTCAAAGAAAGAAATGATTGCAATTAGCCTTGTGTACATTTGAACTATTAATCAAAGGCAATTAACAAACTAGCCCTAGAAAACTGTCTGTGTTAATGTGTTGAATACCATGTATTTGTGCATGGGTGTATATGGATGCTATGAGTTGTAATTTCTACCATTATGTAGCGCTTACTATTACTTGTACAGCCAAGCGATATGCAAGCAGAATTCATAGTTCATAGCAACCAGATACATTCAAGGAAAAATGCAAATCAAGGTTGTTGGCATCCTGATAAGAAAGATTATGAGATACATCCAATTAAATGTATGTCACATCTTATTGAATAAAGATGATTTGGTTAGGCAGGTTACAGATAAGAATCCTTATTGGTGTGTGGCTAATGCTCTCTTTGATTGAAGACTTGTCAAGAAAATTACATGCCAATACTATTAGAACACATGTAGAATTAGATTAATTGATTGACTATGATTGATTGACTATAATTTTGGTTCCAAAGCTCTCTTTATGGGACCACTTTGCAGCAATAAAAAAAAATACAAACTCTACAGGTCTCACATGCATGGAGTAAAATGAACAAGAGTATTTCTACAAAGTACCTATCAAACGCAGATGGAACCTTTGCATTTCAACAAGAAATTCAAATAGATAATACTAAAAGTAGTTTAAAATACGAATTTATGCCTATGAGGACAACAACCACAACTTTTAACAGAACCCCTCTATCCTTTATGCTTTGATGACAACGGAAAAGCTCAAAGCAACACACTGTTCACTCATAGTTCAAAAGCTCTCATTATCGCACGTGTTGACATAATTTTGGTTCCAAAGCCCTCTTTATGGGACCACTTTGCAGTAGTCAATAATATAGAGACTTTACAGGGCTCACATGCATGAAGTAAAATGGAGAAGAGGATTTCTACATAATTCCTATCAAACGCAGATGAAACCTTCGCATATCAACAAGAAACTCGAATAAACAATACTAAAACTAGTTTAAAATACGAATTTATAATCAAAGTATAACAATGTCTTAAAGCACTATGAAACCCTACTTGCATTTCTGTTTGCATTTCCCTGGTTTAAACATTTAATTATTGGTTCTCGATAATGGAATGAAATGAACTTGGACAAATGGAAATACAATGATCCCATGGAATTGAAACATCAATGTTTGCATGGCTTTAACATGATAACAAATTTGTGTGCATGAGACTTATTTGAATCTCAAATGTCATAGTGTATGTGGCATATTAGCTAGTTGGCTTAGCATGATAGCTTTCAAACAAGTTAATTCAGCGATCGATCAAGCTAATTGGCTGATGAATTAATTGTGTTCCATGGTTAGTCATAGCTAATTATTGGTCATCTTTATCCTCCAAATCAGATAAATCAATGTTGCTTATTCACATTCACAGATACACAATCTTTCTAAACATTTTGTGTGCTTTTAATAGGAAAAGAGCTTTAGAATAGGATATGTACATTCATCTAAGCATCATAAGACGTAGATTTCTGACAGATATAATGGTTTGTAATGCTGTCATGAATATGCATAGCAAATATAGAAGCACAAGCAAAAACATTTAAACTGTTTGATAGAATTCCTCGAACAAATGTTGGCTCTTGGTGTGTAGTGATTGCAAATTATGCAAAGAATTACTTGTCAAAAAAGGCTTTTTGCAAACATTCAAGCAAATCAACTAAATAGCTGATCAAGTTAACTGTGAATCAAGTTACTTGACTAATCAATGAAACTAGTTCATTGATAGATCAGTTTTCTTGAGTAGTTAATTATGGTTAGTTAAAAAACATGTTTGCACACCAAATCAATTAAACCAATGATGGCCATTCATATGCAAAAAAAGGAATTTCTTGAAAAGGCTTTATAGACAAGGAAGCAAATGCAATTGCTAGGTGTAAACTGAAATTGCAAAATCCTCGCCAACATCTTCCTTTTTGTTTCTTGTGCTACAAATATTCAACAGGCTATAGCTGTCCATATTAATTGTATCCCTTCGTCTATGTTGAAGCCATCTGTTTATTCTATTGCTTTCGCTATTATATCATGAAAGCGAAAGTGTCATAGTATATGTGGCGTAGCAGCTAATTAGTCCATCTCACATTTTGCTCATGACAATTTAATTTGTCTCATCTGTCTCTGAATCATTAATCAAAGTCAATTAACAAACAAGTCAATCTTACACTTGACTCATGCAAATTAGGTCAATTCTATCTTTTACTCATTAATGAAATTAACTAATCAACTTAACAAGATAGCTTTGAAAAAAGTTAGGTCAGTGATCAATCAAGCTATTTGACTGATAAGTCAATTGAGTTCAATAGTTAATCATAGTAATAGCAAACAAATGCTTGTTAGATGATGTCATTGTTGAAACCCTACTTGCATTTCTGTTTGCATGTGCCTGGTTTAAACATTTAATTATTGGTTCTTGATAATGGAATGAAATGAACTAGGACAAATGGAAATAGAATGGCCCCATGGAATTGGAACATCAATGTTTACATGGCTTTAACATGGTAACAGATTTGCGTGCATGAGACTTATTTGAAACTCAAATGTCATATTGTATGTGGCATATTAGCTAGTTGGCCTAACATGATAGCTTTCAAACAAGTTAATTCAGCGATCAATCAAGCTAATTGGCTGATGAATTAATTGTGCTCCATGGTTAGTCATAGCTAATTATTAGTCATCTTTATCCTCCAAATCAGTTAAATCAATCTTGGTTAAGTCAATTGAGTTCAATAGTTAATCATAGTAATAGCAAGCAAATCCTTGTTTGATGATGTCATTGTTGAATTTGGTTTTGTGTCCCTCTCTGCACTTCTGCTGCAGCTTGAAGCAATGATGCTTCATGGTTCAAGTATAAAGTGTAATTGGAAACCTTTGTTGACTTAGATTCATTGATTTAAATCTGTTTGGAAACCATACTTGCAGTAGTTCTTTACGCTCGATGCAAAACAACAATCTAGTTAAAATGCATAGCAAAAGCCTGTAGAGAACCATGCTCGCACTTATGCATTTGGAATTCAAGAACCTATGATAAATAGACTGCTAGGTTAATCTGTCTCCAACTGATACTTGTTTCCATTGAATCTAAAAATAAACTAGCTGGTGTATTTCGGTGTTTTGACTATTAGTATCCATTACACTATCACTGTCATCCATTGCAATTATAATTTTGGGAGTTGTTTGTACAAATGTGTTTTTATGCATTGTGAAACCCAATTTGCATTTCTGGGATAGAATGAAGCAAAATAAATAAAAGTAGTAGTTTATTGCCTTGAGTAACTTGTCTCTTGGTATTCATTCAACGAGCAAAGGACCTTTTGCTCTGTCACTGTAAATGTCCCCTTTCTATTGATAAAAGCTGTCAGTTTTCTAAACTATGTCTTTGCTTAAATTTATTTGTATATGTCATCTTCTTCTGGACTCTCAGTAAAAAAATAATCTCCATATTCTACCACCAAATAAAATGCATTAATGTCAAAGGAGTTTAAAATTGAAGATAACAAACCTAATAGCACTCGCTTGGATAAATTGTTTTCTATAGTGACAATTTTATTGGCTCCTAGTGTCAAGGCAATAATACTCATGCATTCGGTTGAAATGCTTTTAACTGGCAGCATTGACCAATCATGTTTCGCCATTTAACATATTACTTATTTTTTTGTATAGTTTGAATTTGGAAAGCTATTTTATATATTGGAAAATTAGCATTTATCTATTTTTCTATTCGTCCGAGTAGCTTTATAAATCATTTTCGTTTTTTCTAAATTTGGAAAATCTGGCTTAGCCATAAATTGATTAAATAAATTTAAGTAAAGGCATAGTTTAAAAGTTGGCAGCTAGAGCTACGTAATCCATGAATACAGATTAAATGCATTAAAATATCAGGAAACTGCGACTGCATAAATTGATTAATTAAAATTAAGCAAAGGCATAGTTTATCAAACTGGCGGGTAGACGTACGTAATGCATGAATATAAATTAAATGCATTGAATGGCATCTGGCTCGAGGTGAAGGCGGTGGAATGGCTTGGAGGCCACGCATGGCCAGGGTACTTTGGTCATTTAATATAGAGTTAAGTCACTTGGTATGCATTTCTATTACTTTGCGTGTGTTGTTTTTTGTGTTTTGTAAGCTCTAGTTCTGAGGAAGAGTTTGTAGCCACTGAGCAGGAGATGTTACAGTTGCAGGGTCTAGACCTAGAAACGAGTTACTTGAGATGATAATTTGTTATTTTCCACAGTTCCTTTCCATTAAAGTGCAAAATGGAGTTGTGTTTCATAGTGCTTTAGTTCACTATCACTATCACTTTCTGCCTAATGTGTCAGTGCATGTATGTATGTATGCATGTCTCTATGTGCATATGCATTTAACTATGTGCATATCTATGTAGACATTTGTAGATGCATATATGCATGTATGCATGTTATATCTATGCATATATATATGTATTTATGCATATATGTATGTGTGTATAGATGCATCTATGTGTTTATGCATACAATCATATGGATGCATATATGTTTTTATCCATACATGCATTCATCTGTCTTTACATGGATGTATCTGTACATATATATACATATGCATACATATATGTGTGTGTCGATATGTCTTTTCTAGGAAAGAGTTTACAGTGACAGGGCAAAGGTTGTCATGGTTCCAAAAAAGGGCACTTGCAGACAAGCTGCTCCAGGAAATAAATAGTTTCTTTCATCAGTTTTCTTTTATTTTAACGTCCATAGGCACATTGGGTTTCACAGTGCTCAGCCTATGCTATTCTTCAGAGACTAGTTCCTTGGACAAGCAATTGTCTTTTGTCCAATGTACAATGTGAGAGCTTAACAATAACTTGGCGCTTATGAGTCCTCTAAAGATAACATATCTTCAATTACTGCAGAACTGCTCCATAGTGCAAGCTTTAGAGCCACTGTTTTGTTAATTAACGAATCAAATTATCAGGCAAATGCAATTTACAGATATAAGCCTTAATTCCACAATTGCTTTCATCTCTCTCGTTGTCATTGAAGCATAAAGCAGAGAGGATTTTTTCGCAACTTCTAATTTTTGTACCTTTACATGATAATTCACCTTATTAATTAACAAATCAAATTATCTTAATTAATTAATTTTCTTTTTCCTTCTGTCATTTCATATCTAATTAATTAGGTAACTGTTGAATAGTATTTATATACATAATAATTAAAACAAAGAAATAATTATAACTATCCTTGTGCACATTTGACCCATCAAACAAAGTCAATTAAAAAATCTTATTCCACTTGTTCACTGATAGTATTAGCATGCAATTTCCTTGAAAAGTCTTCAAAAAGAGAATTACTCACACACCAATAAGGATTATAATTTGTAACGTTCCTATCCAAATGATCTTCATTGAATAAGATGTTGTGGCATACATTAATTGGATGTATGTCATCATCTTTCTTATCAGGATGCCAACAACCTTGGTTTGTATTTCTCCCTGGGTGTATCTAAATGCAATGAGTTATGAATTGTACTTGCACGTGGCTTCATTGCACAAGTAATAGTAAGTGCTACATAATGGTACAAAATAAACTTATGCATATGGAAATGAAATGACCCCATTTAGTTAGAAAATCAATATTTACGTCGCTTTCACTATTAAGTGATAGCAAAAACAATGCATTTAATTGCATCTGACTAGAGGCGAGGCTGTTTGAATTGCTAATTAGTCTTTGAATATATAACAATTAAAAGAGATAAATAAGTATAATTATCCTTGGCCACATTTCACATTTTGACCTTTCAATCAAAGTCAATTAACAAAATAGCAATTAGACCTACAGAAGCTTCAAGGACTATGCTGGTAGAAAAACATATTTTGGACAATGACTAGACAGTTTGTTGAAATTGCTTTACAAACTTTGAAGCAAATGCATTTTCCCTTATGTTATGGGGGCACCAATAACTCTGGACAGGCTATGGCCACCCAGCCCTATTACACCTAGCCGAGGAGCTCCCATAGTCTCTTTAGGCTCCACGCCATAACCCATCAAATATTAGCCAGGAACCACCTACCCTTCCAACACCATATTACAGAGATAGTTAGCTAGTACACCATATTTCCTCAACCAGCCCTACCCTCCTTACTCCCACAAATATTCACACTTGGAAAAGAAACTCCTACTAATTAAAAAACTGTCATTATCGCACATGTTCACATAATTTTCGTTCCAAACCTCTGTCTATCAGACCACTTTGCAGTAATAAAAAATATACAAAATTTACAAGGCTCACATGCAACCATGCATCTTTCCCAGAGATACACATATACATGTATCTATGTGTACTACAATACATGCATCTATGTACACATGCAGCCATGGATATATGTATCTATGGAACTTCATATGCAATCCATGGATATTTCCATACATGTATATTTAAGCATTTATGTATCCAGCTATGCATCTATCTATCTATCCATGAAACTATGTTTCTATGTATTCTTCTACGTATAGATGCATCCACGCATATATCTATCTGTGTTTCTATGTGCAAATGTATACAGGCATCTATCCATATATGTGTCAATGTATCTATGAATACGTCTATCCATAGATACATGTATCTACGCATCTATGGATACCATGATAGATGTCCACATCCATGTATCTATGGATACATGTATCGAGTAACTCAGTTCCAGGTCTTGACTCTGCAGTAACAACATCTCTTGTGACTACATAGATCTGCAGAATAACAAAAAATGAAACGCTCAAAATAATCACAATGCATCTCTAGTCACTAAAATCTATATTACATGGTAAACAAGGAAGAAATTTTGAGTTGATGAAGGTCATGAACATTGAACCAATAGTAGGACAGTCACCACAACATTTAAGTAAACCTATGGTGCAGACTCTCTTTTCCATTATCAATTTTATTCCCAATTTCATCCATGAAGAACTTTGTCAACCTGTAGATCCTGTTGTTAGCCATAACTTTGATCCATGATTTCCATTTCTTTCATCAATGAACTCCATATCTTTGATCCATGAAGAACTTCTTCAACCTGTGCATCCATGAATCCTATATCTTTGAGGATATTCTTCATGGATGAAATTGGGAATACAATTGATAATGGAAATGAGAGTGTTGAGCATAGGTTTACTTAAATGTTGTGGTGACTATCATACTATTAGTTCAATGTTCATGACCTTTATCTACTAAAATGTTCTTGCTCATTCATCTGAGTCTTGTAGGCAATGTACAGCTGTCCTATAGAGAGAGCTTTGGAACCAATGAGTTGTCATAAAGGATAGAGGAATATTGTCAAATATTGTGGTTATTGTCCTCATAAGCACACATGCAAAATATGGGAGCATATAGAAACCAAGTTAACTCTTTAATAATCCCATGAAACATAGTATTCGAATAAACAATACTAAAAGTAGTTTAAAATACGAATTTATAATCAAAGTATATGAATGCCTTAAAGTACTATGAAACCCTACTTGCATTTCTTGTATCAAATAGACAAAAAAATGAAAAGTTACCTCTTTTGACCTCAAGCAATTTGTCCCTCACTATCCAGCATGCAACTCTGCAACTACAAAATACCTTGCTCGGCCACACAATAGACCACTATGAAATATAACAGAATTACACTAGTGCATGCAAATGCAAAAAAAATGTTCTATATTATAGGGTACACAAATAGCAATAAATATTTAAAAAATATGAAATGCAATTTGCATTTTAAGAAACAAAAGTTCTTACTTGGGTTGTTTCTCGTTCAAATGAATGTACATAAGAATTTTGTTTTGTTTTTATGAATAGCATAGTATATGCACGAGGGAAAATTGCTTGTGCCTATCACTATTTGTACATTTCTACAAGTATACTTGATCGTTCGATAGCAGATTGCAAGGTCAGTTTTCCAAATTGTCTTTTTGCTTTTCTTGAAATGCAATTGAAATTCTTCAATATAGTAACTGCATAAAGTTCTTTTCCATGTATTCATTTTGTCATCTTGTATTCCTCATTTCTTTGAACATAAATCATTTAGAAAGCTGCTTGCACATATACAAACAGGAAAACGCATTTACCACAATTGCAATAGTAATTTGTCTTCGGACAATAGAACATGTTTTGCTTATGTGTTAATAAGTTATACTTCCTCTATACAATATCCATAGAATAGAATGAACTGCTAGCATGCAATTCTTAAACCCTGTTTGCAGTTTTAATAGCCTATAGAGTCATAAGTCTTTGTTTTGTGTCAACTGGTTTTTACCTATATGCATTTAAGGCAATTTTTTTCATAGGACTGCTTATATCTGTGGCAAGTTGTTGTGCAGTATGCAAGTTAACGTATGTTTAATCTTCCTGTATTGCAAATAAAAGCCTACAAAGTTACTTTCAAAAGCTAACATAGCACATGAGTACAATGAATGATGTACTACGTCACTCATAGACATGACACAATATTTTTCCATGGTCTTGCTTACATGCAACATGACATTATCCACAATTCTTTTTTGCTCACATTGCCAATTTCACTGTGTCCTTTAAACCTCTAGAGTAAGAGAAAACTGAAGAAAGAAACTATTTATTGCCTCAAGTAACTCGTTTCTGGTTCTGGATACTGTAACTATAACAAAATCTGCTCAATTGCTAAAAACTCTCCCAGAACAAATACTTGTAGAATAGAAAAACAATTTGCACAAAGTAATAGTCATGCTTAACAGCTGACTTAAGTCTATAACAAATGAACAAAGCAGCCTGGCTATACATGTCCACCAAGCCATTCCAGTCGTTTCTTATCCACCCACATGCTATTTAATGCATTTGCTTTGCATGTATGCACTGTGCGCCTGCACCTCTGAGTTTCAATCTCTTCTTTTAATTATTTAATCAATCTATGCCTTCACTTTTGCTTAATGGACCTATGCCTTTCCATTTTCCTCAAATTTTTAAAACACAAATGATTTTAAAAGCTATTCCCACAAATAAGAAAAGCCATAGATCTTCTTTGATCAAACAATGCTTTTGCATTTCCCTGATTTTCTTTAAACACAAATGATTTCTGAAACTATTCTCTACATGCCACTTAATTCATGTTTATCTGAATAGCTTTTAAAATCATTTGTTCTTTGAAAAAAACCAGTCGCTGAGAAGTACATAGAAACAAAGGAACCCAATTACACAAAACATTTAAATACCATAGACTGAGATTGACAATGTGAGCAAAAAAGATTCTTGTCGACCATTTGTTGCATGTAAACAAAGCTACCTAAAAATATTGTTTTGTGTTTGTGGCACTGAAAGTATACATCATGCATTGTACTCATTTATCCACTTTGTCAATGTAACAGGAATAAGTACATACAATCCTGCTGGGGGACAATGGATAACAAGGCCAGGTTGAAGAATTAATACTATTTTCCCCTTGTGCTTCTATTAAATTGTTTGTTGTGTGGTATGTTACGTAGGCTTCTGCTACTACTCAAGATCCATTTTCCAACATATATAGAGATTATTAACTTCCAAGATGCTCGACAACATGATTAATACTATGGAATGCTATTGAGTAAAAGCACATAGGCGACGATGTAAACAATTATAGATTTTGTAATCTAGATAATAGCGTTAGATGCTATTCATACACAACATTTTCCATTCTCAAACACATTAGGATACACGAGACACAAAGAAAATGATAGACGTTGACACCTATGAATTAACAAAGCACCCCCAAATATCAAACATTGACTACGTGCTTAAGGCCGAGGGACTTTGTAGATTGAGTGCTTTTGCATACAATATTGGTGATTGTTTGTTTGACTCATTACAACTATTGCTTAACAATCGTTACACATCAATTCAACTACGAAATGGAGCTATAGATTACTTCTTGAATTGCCTTCAAAACAAGGACAAAGAAGCAATAAAATCATACAACTATGAACTAGACCCTGATACTCTATATACATTGCACAAAGTGCGTGACCCGCAAACATATTTTCGCAGAATGCGATTATCTGCAAAGCCACAAGCAGATTGCACAGAAAGTGGATTGTGGGGTGACCTATTTTGCATTCACTGGATATCCAAATGGCTGAATATACAAATATCCCTTTGGTCAAGAACAACAGCAAGAAGGTACTTACAGTTCAGTAGTTCTGATTACAAAGAATCAGTCTCTATACTATTTCATGACATGAATTCTTTAAGTGGACACTTTGAACCATTGTTAAAAATTGAAACACAAAATGTAACTTCAAAACAGCCCATAGGTTCACATGAAATTAAAAAACTGTGCACAAAGTATCCTCGAATGTCAAACATTGACAATGTCCTTAGAGCTGAAGGCCTTTGTAGATTAAGCACATTTGCATACAATGTTGGTGATTGTTTGTTTGATTCGCTTCAAGTGCTACTTAACAACCAGTACACCTCAACTCAATTACGCAATGGAGCTATAGATTATTTCCTAGCTTGCTTTCAAAAAAAGGACAAAGAAGCAATTAAATCATATAACAATGAACTAAATCCTAGTACTCTATATACATTGCACAAAGTACATGATCAAGAAACATACTTCCGCAAGATGCGGTTGTCTGCAAGCCCATGCATCGCCCATAGTGAATGTGGATTGTGGGGTGACTTGTTTTGCATTCACTGGATATCCAAATGGTTAAAAATACAAATAAGCCTCTGGTCATTGACAACATCAAGAAAGTACTTAGATTTCAATGATTCTGGATATACAAAATCAGTCTCTATACTGTTCCATGATACAACCCCTCTGGCTGGACATTTTGAGCTGCTTCTAAGAATCGAAGCCCAAAATCTAACTCGCCAATGCTCAACAAGCTTACTCCAACTAAAAAAGTTGATCAGAAATCGTCCACAATACAAAAATACTTACTTGACCAAGTCACATGCTTTGCCTAAAAACAAGGAAAATTTGATACCATTTGTCATAGCAAACAATTTTAAACATAAATCAACAATAAGACTTAATCACCTGAAAAACTTGATTAGACAAAAAAAACAAAAAGAAAGTGTACCTAGCAGTCCAAAGAAAAAAAAAACATTGACACCAATAGAAATTTATAAAACAGCAATACAAGATACACCAAAATACCCATGTGCAATTTTCCAAGTGCTCTGTTTCAACAAGGACATCAGAATATTCAAAGAGAAACAAAAACAATTATACTGTAAGCTACTACAATCAGATTCCTTACCATTCACAGATTTCATATGTCATGTATGCTACTTTGCATTGAAACAGTCCACTATTCCAAAGTATGCTACGCCACATAAAATAAGAACTAATAGACCATTGTGCTATGTGCAAAATTTAACTCATCTAGAAGAACGACTTGTCTCACTTAGAATTGCATTTGCACAGATTTGGGAACTAGGGTTCAAAAGGTCTCAAATAGGCCTAACAGGTTCTATTATAAATGTCCCTGTTGACATGAACATTGTACAAAGAGCATTGCCACAATCAATTAACAACACACAAACAATTGTTGTTTCATTGAAAAGACGCTTAAAATAAAAAATGCATTTCAAAAAGGCATGGTGCGCCCAAATGTCATCATGCAAGCTTTGACTCAATTAACAAGGACACCATTATACAAAATGCACGAAGTCCACATAAACCAAGATTGGCAAGAAGTTCTCCAATGCACTAAAGAAAACGAAGACAATAGTCCACAAAATACAAGTGAAACAGAATCAGACAGTGAAATGGAAAATGAAAACCCATCTGAAACATTGATACATGGATTCACTGAGTCTAGAAGTATCCATAACATGGAAGACAAGATTATTGAAATTGCACCTGCAGAGCACAAGTATCCAATTGGAATATTTAAGGACATCTATGCTGAAGAAATGAATTTCCCAACTTTATTCTTTGGCAAACCACGTGATAATGACATTGTAAAAAACTTTACGTATCAGAAAATAGTACGCTGGGAGCTCTTATAGTCACAAAGACAATTTGCATATCATACAACAAACATTTTTTTTCAAAGCTATAAAGGTACTAATACAACAAGTACTGTCTACAATGACAATAAGAATCCGCAAGGGCCAGTTAAAAGGGCGAAAGCTATTTGCGAAAGACGTTAAACACAAACCAAACCTAGAAAAAATTCTTAAATCAGATATTGGATATGTTGATTTCAAAAGAATAAGAATCTCTCCAGACTATTCACAACAACTTAAGAAAAATGTATTTGCTATGATTCGACAACTAGGACCACCAACATTTTTCATCACTTTCTCTAGTGTTGAGCAAAATTGGGATCCACTAATTCAAACATTACAAGAGCTGCACAATCTACACCAATCAGCACAAAACCGTCAAGAATCTAATCAGCCAACACACATTGACAAATTTGAACTAATAAAAAAAGATCCTATAACTTGTGCACGTTACTATAAACATAGAATCAATGCAATAAAAAAATTGATACTTACAGATGACTCTTTCTTTGGAAATGTCATTGATTACTTCTCAGTCACTGAGTTCCAAAATCGAGGAAACGAACATGATCATTTTCTCATATGGGTTAAAAATGCACCGATCTACACAGAAAATAACAACACGGACATCATAGCTTTTGTTGATAAGTATATTACTTGCGACACTGAAAATTTGGAACTTCCTTTGGCAATGCTACACAAACACCATCATACAAAGAAATGCAAGAGATCAAGAAAACAACTTTGTAGGTACAATTTTCCTTTCCCACCAATGCAAAAGTCAACTATACTTTTACCAATACTCCAAAAGACTGAAGCGATAACTGCAAATGCCACTGACATCTTTTCAAAACTCCAAAAAGCAAACTATGACGAAACATTCACTTTTCAAATGTTCTTAAAAGAATTGAACTTAACTGACAATGAATACATTGAAGCTTTGAGCTCAACATTAAACAGGCCTACGCTTTTCTTACAAAGAAAACCATCACAAATATGGAACAATAGTTTTTCAAGGAAAATTCCAGATCTTTGGAAGGCTAATATAGATGCACAATTTGTCTTGAATGCATATGCTGCTGCTATGTACTGTAGCTCATATATTGCAAAAGTAGACAAGTCAATGACATATGCATTCAAAAGGATACGTACAGACCACAAGCAAGACAATATTGATGCAATACGAATGGTAAGTAAACTTGGAAATGCCATGCTTAACTTGCAACAAATGTCATCACAACAAGCTGCACATATTGTTCTGTCATTGCCATTAAATTACAGTTCAAGAAAATGTATATTCATTGATACACGATCTGACAATGATCGCACATTTATACTCAAATCTGTTAAACAATTGAGCAATGAGCCAGATGAATCAGAAAACGTCCTTGCGAAATCTATTATAGACTACTATTTAAAATGTCCTGAGACACTGGTGGACATATGTCTTGCAGAATTTGTTTCAAGATACAACAAATACGGTGCTACAATTGAACCAAAGGCCAAACCCAATGTGATACGGTTTATCAATTTCAACAAACACTTTGATATAGAGAATCATTGTAGAGAGCAATTGGTTCTCTATGTTCCATTTACCATTAATGAGCATACACTCAAACAAAACTTTGACTCTTGGGAACATGCATACATGTACCATGGACAAACCATTCAAACAAATAGTGCAAAGTTCATCCACAACACAAACTCCGCATGGGGTGACATTGACAAAGCTATAGATGATCTTCAGTCTCTTGAAGATGAAAAGCTCATTGACCTGCCAATGCAAACAAGGCTTTCCCAGAAAGAACTATATGACATTCAAACAGACCTTCCAAACATAGGTCATTCTAACCCAAATACCACGTACTCCAATGGATTTGAAATTGCAAAGCACCCACAGATTATAGATAACAATGAATACTACAAGTTAAGACGAATGTTAAATAAAGAACAACAAGCAATTGTTAAGGATGTTCTCATAAAAAAGATGAAAAATCCACAAAAGCCATTGCACTTGTTTTTGACTGGGGGAGCTGGAACAGGAAAGACTTTTACAGCAAAAGCCATCTACCAAGCTCTCATTCGCATGTATAGCAATTCTGTTGACAATAATCCAGACAAACCCAAGGGCTTATTAACTGCATATACAGGTAAAGCAGCATATAACATAGGGGGATTCACATTACATTCAGCATTTCACATACCTTTTAATACATCAGAATTCCTGCCTCTGAGCACTGAAGTGCTTGACACTATGTCAAAGCACTATGATCAATTGCGCATACTTCTTATAGACGAGATATCATTAGTTGGCTCAACATTTCTACGGTATATTGATAGAAGACTACGAGACATAATGCAAATGCCTACAACATACTTTGGAAACCTTGATACCATATTTTGTGGTGACCTTTACCAGGCACAACCTGTCCTTGACTCTGTGGTTTTTGAAAATAGGCCTACTCCAATTGAATTAATGCCTTATAGTTTCTGGAAAGACCACATAAAATGCTATTCATTGGTGACTACCATGAGACAAAAAGATGAAATATTTATTTCAATCCTTAATAGACTACGAGTAGGCATTTAGACAACTCATGACATAGACTATATCAACAAAATTTGCTTTCGTCCTGTACCATTAGATCCATTGCTTCCACACCTTTTCTATAGGAGAATAGACGTTCAAGCACATAACAACAAAATGTTATCAATCATTCCAACCCAAATGATTGTGCTAGATGCAATAGATGAAGTTCACGAGGACCTTAATGCAATACGAGTGTACAGTCACACAACGACACTCCCATCACAAATATGCTTGAAACCAAACATTCTTGTTGAGCTTTATGCAGGCAATTACAATGTTCAAGATGGCCTCGTCAACGGTTCAGATGGAATTTTTAAAGCATATACAACACAAAACAATATTGATATTGTCTGGATTAAATTTAATGACCCATCAATTGGACATCAGCAGCGCACAAAACTAGCACACTGCTATTCTACTATCATTGACAAAGACTGGGTGCCTATACAACGCATTGCTAGGCCAATCCAGAAAATAGCAATAAACAAGAAAATTACAACTAGAAAACAATTCCCAGTACAAGTAGCATGTGCACGAACCATACATCGATCCCAAGGATTAACAATGGAGGCCTTGGCTTTTGATCCCACAGGCATTAGACAACATGGACTAACCTATACAGCTCTGTCACGAACAAAATCAGTAGAATCATTATTTCTGTTACAACCTTTAACTACAAAAAACTTCAAAGTTAAAGACAAAATACAACTAGAAATGTCTCATCTTCAGACATGTGCACAATGGCAACTTGATAATCTAAACACATGTTCAAAAAACAAATCACATTTGCTCCTATGTACATTGAACACTCGTAGCTTAAAAGCACATGCAGAAGACATTGTCAATGACTATCGCATAATGCAATCTGATATCTTATGTCTCCAAGAAACACATATGCATCCCTTCGAGCTAAATACCTTGCTACAGTATTTTGATATCTTCTCTGTACATAACATACATGGCATAGCAACTTTAACCAAGAAACATTTACTCTTGTCAAAAACAACACAACATGAAACCTCAAATATTGAAGCCATCACATCAACAAGTAATGCTATCTAGCAATGAACTCAATGTTTGTAATATTTATGCAAGACCTGCAACTGCCATAGATGAAGTAATCGCAATCTTGCAAATAATTATTGGATCCACAAATTCAGAAAACATGTACATTTTAGGCGATTTTAATGTCGACATGTCTTCAGAAAGCAGAAGCAAAAAAATGCTCCACAGTTATATGCAGCAGAACAATATACAATTTATGTTAAACCAACAACACAGCATTGGCAACGCAGTCATTGATCACATTTGGTCCAACACGACTACAAATATATGCTCTATCTATATATCAGAAGCATATTGGACTGATCACAATCCAATTTTCCTAGAATTGCATGTTGCCCAATAGACAAATTCAACTTTATAGAACTTATAGCCTTATATCACCTTTATGCATTGCAATGTCTTTTCCAATGCTATATCCATTATTTGCAGGAGATCTATGGATGAAACTAAAAGACAGTCAAAGCAAATACAAACTACACAAGAAGAATCAACACAACGGTAAAGTGCTCATAGTATTATTCCTTCATACTCATTCACCCAAATCACAAATATTCGAATAACATTGTTCCAATTCTTTGCAGGACACCAAAAGATGTGTCAAAAAGACAAGCAAAACAGGTGCAAATTGCACAAGAAGAGTCGGCACAACGGTAAAGTACTTGGTTCTTCATTGTATCGCCATTTGCCCAGCTTGCTAATATTAAATTAGCATTCAATTGACATTATCCTTGTTCCTTGTAGGACAAGAGTCAAGAAACCTAAGATCGTTTCAATCGAACAGCTAAATGCAAAAAGAGCTGGAGACACCTTCCAAGGTGATGTCCTTGTTGTCTACAAAGCAACATTGCATAAGGCCAACAAAACACAGGAAATGTTATGTGTTGATCTGACAGATCACAAAGCAGAAATGAAAATCACGTTAAATGTTAGTGGAAACCTTGTCTATCAACATGAGCCTAAAATAGTCCCGGGATCAGCTATTTCAATCTTAGATTTCCAAGTTGCACCTAGGATAGATTATGACAGAGGTGACTGTGATTGCATTTTGATCTTAATAGACATAAGCACCACTGAAAACATCCCCTGCGTCTGTCAAGAGTACAAATTCATTCCAAGCACGACTATCAGCCAATTGCTAACAACTGTAAATGAGTACCCAGCTGGCACAATAGCTGCTCTAGTAGTTGGTGCCAGGAAAATGGGTACCCAATTTGCAATTGACATCAAAGATAGCCACACTGACATAGACAGAGCACAGGTATTTCGGTCTATAGAAATTTTACCTCTTCTTTTAGTTTCAACCTTTTAATGTTCTACAGTGGTCTCTATAACAATTTCCGTAACAAAATCTAATTCTCTCATTCAATTGCAGCTGCTATTACGGTCAACATATGAGCAACAATACTTTGCACTCGAAGACCAGTTGCATACAAATAAAACACTTGCAATGCTTTTCAAGAATGTTGTAAGAAAAGCATATCAGAAGAACACATTTCACACATGTCGATCAACATTCATCTGTACCTTGAATGACAAAAGAAGCTTGGAAAAACTCAACAGCCTACTACATTCAACTTTCAAGGTAACAACATTCTTTTTAAAAAAAACTAGTGAATCCAAACTTGTATTTTTGTCTCCTCTAACAACTTTGAACCATATTCTATAGGTTTCTGGTACTCTAAAAGCAGCAAATGCATTTTCCAATCCATTTCATGCATGCTGTCCAAAATGCAAATTCAAATTCGCTGCTTATGGCACACTCCAAGAAAAAACTGCTCACTGTAAACAGTGCAACCAACAAGTCAATTATACATTCTGTTTACAACTTAAAACTACCATAACAACTTATGACAATCAAACAATTCAGTCTTCAATTGACCAGGTCACCATGCACCGTCTATTGCCCGCACTGCAAAGGCTCAGCTATGAAGACTATATCAAGGACAAGTCAGCAGTGATATTCATCCTACGGGACTTCAGTGCTGAAGGACATTTTAGCCTTGACCAAAACAATGCCATTGTTGAAGCCATTTGCATTGACAAATAGACAGGAAACATCACCAGAAGGTAATAAAGTCATTCATATGTAAACTTTTTCTCTTCTGAACCAGCACCTCAAATCACTATCCATACAAACTATGTTTCTAATACATAGCATTTTGTTGGCTTTACAGGAAACTAGCAATACAGGAGCACAGATTTACATTGTTCAGACTTTTACTTTTTTTCCTTTCCATGCTCCACGACATTTCACTGGTTTTCACATGTTAAAGACATCTTTGGTTTTAAAAAACTCTATTGCTATTATACATTTAGACACTTCTATAGGTTACTATGTTAAAGGCTTCTCGAATATGGACATCTGAAACTCTAATTTTGTTTTTGCACCTATGAAGACAATGGTTCTCTATGTATGTTTGACATATATGTTCAATAATTATTACCTCTCCATGCATAATGCCATTCAAACTATATAGTTTAAATGTTCCCTTTTGCATTATGTTCTTCCTAGCTTTTCCAATATTTGCTTTCTGATTCTTACGTTTTCAAGACTTTATGGTGACCAACTGGAAGTTGTTATGGTTGCACACTCTAGACCCATTAACAAGTTACTTGAGACAATAAATGGTTATTTTCCTCTGGCTTTTTTCATTTTATGCTGTTAATGCAACCAAGTCTCGCCCCTGCTTTTATGCATTGTACTTTATAGTCACTTTTCCATCATGCATTCTAATGTATAGAGTACACTCCTGTATACACAAATCCATATGTTTCTTTCGCTGCATATATGCATATTTACATGTATATATGCCTCTATGTCCATATGCACATATGCACATATTCATGTATACATGTATTCATCTAAGCTTCTACGTATCCTGTATGCAACTGCGTATACATGCGTCCATGTATTTATGGATGCGCTACTCTAGCCTTGTATCAATTTATTATGTTATATGGATATCGCATATAGTAACACTAATTAGCTCTTCCACTGTACATAGCAGTTGTTTTCATAAATGCCAGATTGAGCTTATATGTATCAGGATACATATAAACTCACACTAAAAACTGCTGAATTATGATCTCTATTGTCCCATTTTCATAGACATGTTACTATTGCAATCAAATGTGTAAAGCATTCGTGTTCAAAGAAATTAGATATAGGAATGGCAATATGTTACACAATCTTCTCTTATGCCTTTATAGCAGTTTTTCCATTGCATTTCAAGAAAACCAGAAACTAGAATTTTATTCATATTATTTCATCTATGGCATTTACAGCTTTTCCAATAATTATTACAAGCATAGAGTTCAGTGTTGAATAGTTCTATTGTTCATGTTATGGCTTCAACTTTGTTCATGCCAAATTGCATTATCTGACAAAGTTAACATGCAAAAACTAAAGTCTTCAAAAACTAAAGTGTCCATTGTGAACACTTATTGCATTCCATGGGACCACATTTCTTTGAGGAGTTTTTTTGAACAATTCGCTTCCCTTGTATATGTTTCCATATTTTGCATATGTGCCTATGAGCACTTTAACTATTGTAGTTCACAAAATTCCTTTATCCTATATGCTTTCATCATAGCGAAAAAGCTCAAAGCAATTGCACAATCTAGGTTTTGAGAACACAGGCTTACAGAACACAAAAAACAACACACACAAAGTAATAAAGATGCATAGCAAGTGGCTTAACTCTATATTAAATGACCAAAGTACCCTGTGCATCCATGGTCACCAAGCCACTCCAGTGCGTTCACCTCCAGCCAGATGTCATTTAATGCATTTAATTTGCATTCATGCATTGCGCTCACATTTTCCTGATATTTTAATGCATTTAATCTGCATTCATGGATTATGTACCTCTAGCTGCCAACTTTTAAACTATGCCTTTGCTTAAATTTATTTAATCAATTTATGCGTTCGCATTTTCTCGAATTTGTAAAATGAAAATGATTTATAAAGCTACTCAGATGAATAGAAAAATAGATAAATGCTAATTTTCCAATATATAAAATAGCTCTCCAGATTCAAACTATACAAAAAAATAAGTAATTTGTTAAATGGCGAAATGTGATTGGTCAATGCTGCTGGTTAAAAGCATTCTGGGCAAATGCATACACAAATTAAAAATGGGTTCACAGGAAAGAGCTTTTGATTCTGAATCCATATGCATACTTTGATTCAAACTAGTGGTTGAAGGTACATAATCCACTGATACAAACTCAATGCATTGAATGGCATCTGACTAGAGGGAAAGTTGTTTGCATTGCTAGTTACTCTTTGAATATATAACAAGGTTCAAGGAAAAATCTCTCATTATCACACATGTTGACATAATTTTCGTTCCAAACCTCTCTTTATGAGACCATTTTGCAGTAATAAAAAATATACAAACTTTACAAGCCTCGCATGCAACCATGCATCTTGCCCAGAGATACACGTGTACATGCATCCATGTGTACTGTAATACATGCATCTATGTATACATGCAGGCATGGATATATGTATCTATGCAACTTCATATGCAATCCATGGATATTTCCATACATGTATATTTAAGCATTTATGTATCCAGCTATGCATCTATCTATCTATCCATGCAACTATGTTTCTATGTATTCTTCTACCTGTAGATGCATCCACACATATATGTATCTATGTTTCTATGTCCAAATGTATACAGGCATCTATCCATATATGTGTCAATGTATCTATGAATACATCTATCCATAGATACATGTATCTACGCATCTATGGATACCATGATAGATGTCCAAATCCATGTATCTATGGATACATGTATCAAGTAGCTCGGTTCCAGGTCTTGACTCTACAGCAACAACATCTCCTGTGACTACACAGATCTGCAGAATAACAAAAAATGAAACGCTCGAAGTAATCACAATGCATCTCTAGTCACTTAAATCTATATTACATGATAAATCCACATTCTGTTTAATGCATTGACTTTGAAACACAATCAAGAGAACAACTAAATACCACTTTCCAAATTAAAAAAAAACAACTTTAGAAACATCAACTTCCAGAATTAAATACCAATATGCACAAAGTGATCATATTACTCTAACTAGATGACTATGAACTACATGTTACCTATGCAATCTAAAATCTAAAGATACATACCATCCTTATGCACCTATGCACAAATACATACTGTCTAACATATATACATAATTACATGTACACATATATACATGCAAACCTGTATACATGAATGCATACAAAGACTATGTTTCATGGGATTATTAAAGAGTTCACTTGCTTTCTATATGGTTCCATACTTTGCATGTGTGCCTATGAGGACAATAATTACATTGTCCAGAAGCAGAAACGAGTTACTTGAGGCAATAAATAGTTTCTTTCGTCAGTTTTCTCTAACTTTAGAGGTATAAAGCACACAGTGAAATTGGCAATGCCAGCTAAAAAAAATTGTCCTTCACTTGCTCATTGGTTCCAAAGCTCTCTTTATAGCACAGTTGTGCATTGCCTCCAAGACTCAGATGAATCCTTGGTATTTCAAGGAAAGATTCAATTGGATAACACTAAAAATGATCTAAACTATGATTTTATAATCAAAGTATCCAAATGCATTGTAGCAATGCGAAACCCAACTTCCATTTAACATGTACAATGAAAATAAACACAACGAAAAATGCATTTGCTTCAAAGTTTTTAAAAGCAATTTCAACAGATTGTCTAGGCGTTGTCCAAAATATGGTTTTCTATTAGCATAGTCCTTGAACCTTCTTTAGGTCTGACTGCTACTTTGTTAATTCATTTTGATTGAAAGGTCATAATGTGAAATGTTCCCAAGGATAATTATACTTATTTATCTCTTTTAATTGTTATATATTCAAAGACTAATTAGCAATCCAAACAGCCTCCCCTTTAGTCAGGTGCAATTCAATGCATTAATTTTGTATCAATGAATTATGTACTTGCAGCCACTAGTTTTAATCAAAGTATGCATATGGATTCAGAATCAAACTCTCAAAATAAATGCATATATAAATGTGTCTTTTTCTTCATTTCATAATGTATCTATGTATCCATAGATGCAATCATGCATATATCGATTTATGCATATATCTTGTCATCTCTTTATGCATTTGTCTATATATGTATGGCTGTATCTATGGGTACATGTATACCTCGATTTATGTATATATGCACCTATGAATTGCATACACACATCCATGTATTTATGCATCTATCGATAACTTGCATGGATACATGTATATATGCATCTATGGACTCATGCACCCATGTATATATGACAGCTCATTGGTTCCAAAGCTCTCTTTATAGGACAGCTGTGCATTGCCTCCAAGACTCAGATGAATACTTTGTATTTCAAGGAAAGATTCGAATGGATAACACTTAAAATGATCTAAACTATGATTTTACAATCAAAGTATACAAATACATTGCACCAATGCAAAACCCGACTTCCATTTAAGATGTACAGTGAAAGTAAACAGAAGCAAAAATGCATTTGCTTCAAAGTTTCTAAAGCAATTTCAACAGATTGTCTAGCCATTGTCCAAAATATGGTTTTCTATCGGCATAGTCCTTGAACTTTCTTTAGGTCTGACTGCTACTTTGTTGATTGACTTTGATTGAAAGGTCTAAATGTTAAATGTCGCCAAGGATACTTATACTTACTTATCTCTTTTAATTGTTATATATTCAAAGACTGATTAGCAATCCAAATAGTCTCTCCTTTAGTCAGATGCCATTCAATGCATTAATTTTGTCTGAATGAATTATGTACCTTCAGCCACTAGTTTTATTCAAAGTATGCATATGGATTCAGAATCAAACTCCCAAAATAAATGCATATATAAATGTGTCTTTTTCTCCATTTCATTATGTATCTATGTATCCATAGATGCAACCATGCATATATCGATTTATGCACATCTTGCCATCTCTGCATGTATCTGTCTATATATGTATGACTGTATCTATGGGTGCATGTATACATTGATTTATGCATACATGCACTTATGAATTGTGTACACACATCCATCTACATATGTATCTATCGATATTTTGGATGGATACATGTATATATGCATGTATGGACTCATGCACCCATGTATTTGTCTTTGTCTTCGGCCAAATGGCCCCTAATGGCCAAAGTATCCTAGTCACCCATGGCCACCAAGCAATTCCAGCGCCCTCCCCACCAGCCACATGCCATTTAATGCACTTGCTTCAATTATTTTGACCTCTCCATGTGTTCGCATTTTCCTGATATTTCAATGCATTTAATTTGCACTCATGGATTACGTATCTCTACTCGCCAATTTTATAAACTATGCCTTTGCTTAAATTTATTTAATCAATCTATGCGATCGTATTTCACTGATTTTCAATAACAAGAATAATTTATAAAGCTATTCTGATAAATAGAAACATCAAAATGCTAATTTTCCAATATTGATTTACCAGAATAGTGCTAGTTTTCCAATATAACAAAATTAAAAGTTATATGTTGACATACATTTATGCATATTGTCCATACATGCATATATGCATATATGCCTTCATCCATATTTACATGTGTATATGAATACATCCTTCCATGTACCATATGCATTTGTACCTATATGCAAATATGCATACATCCATGTATACATATGTTCATATCTCCATCTCTCCACATACTTCTGTTTTCTGTGTATACATGTGCCTGTTGATGCATCCATGCATATATCTGTGAATAGCTCTACGTGTTTCTCTCTCCATGTATTTAATGTTCTCCACTGCATCAGCATTTGCATGTTCTCAGTTTTATGACCTTCCATATTTATTTTTTCCCATAGTATATGCATAACAACTTCCACTTTGTCTTCTGTTTTGACTCTTATATCCATAAATATCATTATATTTTTTATATCCACTCTTCTATTGTCGCATTTCGAGGAAGCTCAGGGATCTCAGTACCTTGTTTAGTACGAAGGAGAGTGAGAAATGCAACATGGGTCTTTTTTCTGTGTTTATATTGACGGACTGAGCCCTATGATGATTTTTAAAAGCATAACCAATACCAAACTAGACATTCTTCCACCCCTTGTTGCAAGAAATAATCACTTCATACCCTATTGATTCCATTCATTTCCATTTCCACCCTTGCACGTCCTTTCTTCTCAAATCAAATACATTTCAAAATCCATTTATTTGCTTGTGTTGCATCATACTAATGTGTTGCATTCCTTTTTTCATTAAATCCACCTCTCTCATTCAAATTTTCATTTCTTGCATTTAACTGTAAGCATATAACTTACGAATGATAAATTCATACCATTTACATTCCCATTCATTCTCATATCCACCATCCCATATCCTTTCCTCCCATGTCAAATACTTTTCATAACTTATTCATACACCTTATTTGCATCTCACCATTCTCTCAATTCGCTCTGTTTGTTCCACTCGCATAACTCATTTTTCTTTTTAACACTCACATATCTTTATCTATCTACACCTCAAATATACCTTCATCCATCACAACAAAATTCACACTATACCAAACAAAGAAAAAGATGAAGAAAATATCAAGGTTATGCAAATAAACACTGAGGGCTTCGAAAATAACACTCATAACATAGAGTTGTATTCTAGAGTTATTTTCAAAATGTGTTTTCTATACTTTGTTTATTACAGATCCCTAAAAACACGTATAACAGTTTCTTCAAGCTTATAATGTGTAATCAGATTTAACAAATATTTACATGTTTCCATGCATTCAAATGCATCATTAGGTATCCTTTATACACTTGTTCAAAAAACAATATTGTATATGTTTCAAATGCAAATTGTTCCTGACATTTCTCGCTTTATGCACACATGCATTTATAGATTGTTCTTTATGTACCAAATTACATGGACACATCTATACATCCATGCATACATAAATGTTTACATGGCTCCATATATTTATGCATTCCTTTGATATATGCATTGCTGATATATAGTTTGTTTTCCCTGTCTTCCTTTCGCCTACTACTGCAAATGCTACTTGAGCCTCAATGTGCTTTGACAGATTTGTATTTCTACTTGATTTTAGTGTTTTCCATTCAAATTTCTCATTCACATGTCATTTATGCTTTTCACTCTTATTTGCATTGTGTGCACATGGATACATGTATACATGCATGCATGTATACATAGATGCCTCAAGCATTGTTACAAATGTTTAAGATTATTTGCATTCAATACTTGAAACAAAATAATAATGCATTTTTGCTTCCTGGATAAGATCATAAAGGAAATTTGTTACTGCAAATGTAAACATGCACCCATGTAAAGGTACTAGTATTCATTGGTGTTTCTCTTTTGACTCTTGTATCCTTAAATATCATTATATTTTTATATCTATTCTTCTCTTGTCACATTTCGAGGAAGCTCAAGGATCTTGGAACTTTGTTTAGTCCAAAGGAGACTGAGAAATGGGACATCAGTCTTTCTTTTGTATTTGTATTGAGACACTCAAGCCCTATGATGATTTTAAAAAGCATAACCAATAACAAAATAGACATTATTCCACCCTTTCTTGGAACAAAAGTTCACTTCATACCCTATTGAATCCACTCATTTCCATTTCCACCCGTCCACATCGTTTCTTCTCAAATCAAATACATTTCAAAATCCATTTATATGCTTCTCTTACACTCATTCAAATTTTTATATCTTGCATTTAATTTTAAGCGTTAAACTCAAAAATGATAAATTCATATCATTTAAACTCAATTCACTCTCACATCCAATTTCAAATATCCTTGCTTCCCATATCTAATACTTTCCATAAGACATTCATATACCTTACTTGCATCTCATCATTCTCTCAATTCCTTCTCTTTGTTCCACTTACATCGCTCATTCTTCTTTACCACCCTTACATATCTTTATCTATCAATAGCTCAAATATACCTTCATCCATTAGAACAAAATTCACACCATACCAAAGGAAAAAATGAAGAAAATATCAAGGTTATGCAATTAAACACTGAGGGCTTTGAAAATAACTATCACAGTTTCTTGCAAGCTAAAATGTATAATCAGATTTCATAAATATATACATGTATCCATGCATTCAAATGCATCGTTTGGATATCCTTAATACACTTCGTCAAAAAACAATAATGTATTATTCTTTTGTTTCGATCATAAATGTTTTTTTATATCTTTCAAATGCAAATTGTTTCTGACATTTCCTAGCTTTGTGCACATAGGCATTTATAGATTCTTGTTTACTTACCAACTTACATGGACACATGTACACATAGATGGATGCATAAATGTTTGCCTTCATCCATACATTTATGCATTCCTTCGATATATGGATTGCTAATAAATAATTAATTTTCCCTGTTTTCTTTCGTTTAATACTGCAAATGCAAATTGAGTCTCATTGTTAAAATACAGTTGTATTCAAGAGTTCTTTTCAAACCGTCTTTTCTAAATCCTGTTTCTTACAGATTCCTAAAAGCACATATGACAATTCCTCAAAGGCTATAATGTATATTCAGATTTCACAAATATTTACATGTTTCCATGCATCCAAATGCATTGTTAGATATACTTTATACACTTGTTCCACAAACACTAATGTATTGCTGCTTTGTTTCAGACAATAATGTTTTTTTTGTTCTTGTTTAAGATGCAAATTGTTGCTAACATTTCTAACTTTATGGACGCAGGCATATATAGATTCTTCTTAACATACCAACTTACATGGACACATGTACACATCCGTGCATGCATATGTCTTTACATGGATCCATATTTTAATGCTTTCCTTTCATATATGCATTCATACTAACTAGTTTATTTCTCTTGTTTTCTTTCATTTAATACTGCAAATGCAACTTCAGTCTCATCACGCTTTCAGGCTTGCTCAAGTGCCAAGGATGCTTTTCACTCTTCTATGCATTATGTGCACGTCGATACATGTATACATGCATCCATCTATACTTAAATGCTTCAAGCATTGTTACAAATGTTTCTCTCTCAATAATTTGGATGCAAAGTGCTACAAACATGTAAATTATTTTACTGTACCTACATTTTATCTTACCTAATAAGATTCTTTATATCTTTTCAAATTATTTTTTGTTTAAAATATATACACAAAAAAATATTCATTCGTATTACATTAACAACATTCAAATCTAATTTATAAATAAAATCAATACCTTTGTACTATTTCATCTAAGAATTTATCGTAATATTTATTCCACTTATTACATTTCAATAAGTTAAATTATTACATTTCATTTTATATATACACAAATTTAATCTTAGGTAGTAAGGTTCTTTATTATATTTTTGCAAATTACTTATTGTTTATTATATAAACACAAATTTTTATTCATATAACATAAACAACATTATAATCTTATTTATAATAAAATCAATAGCTTTCTAGTCATTCATCTAACAATTTATTGTAATATAATTACATTGTTCTACACACAAAAATATCTTATTATATTACATAGACAGGATTTAAATCTTATTTATAATAAAATCAATAGCTTTATATAATACTAACCTTCATACTACATTAAAAAAAACATTGATTAATCTTACAAAAGTTCATACTCAAATGAGCTACCCCTATCAATCTTCCACCTTACACTACTGTTTCTATTAGCACTTGCATATTGTGATATGATAAACTAAAATAACTCAATTGTATTAATTAACATAGCATGTGTTTTACAACAGTACACTAAACATAATTTTAATACTGTAAATTCGAGCTGAGTCTCCTCCCGCTTTAAGACTCGTTCAAATGCCGACTATGCATCTTACTCTTCTATGCATTGTGTTCACGTGGATACATGTATGCATATATGTCTCAAGCATTATTACAAATGTTTCCGATTGTTTGCATTCAATAATTATTACAAATTAATAATGCATTCTTGCTTCCTAATTAAGATCATAAAGAACCTTCCTTCTCACAAATGTATACATACACACACAAAAAAAACAAGTATTCACTGGTATATCTATAAAAAAGTCCATGTATACATGATACCCATAAATAAAATTTTCCATCCATCCATCCACACGTGTTACCTGTTCACATGTCCCTATGGACCACGTTTCCCATGCACCATAAAAATTGCTTCAAACTTTTCTAGCTATTTTAAATACATTTAAATTCCTATCTGCTATCTAAAAACTTTTTCTAACTCATAGCTACATGCCTTTTACCTCTCGGCAGGAACTCGACGCTTGCGTCACTTGTTTAAATTTTCCCTTAGTATATATTATCATAATAAAAATAATATATCAAAAAACTAAGCTTTTCCTCCCCGATTTTGTGCCTAAATTCAAATTTCTTTAGATATTATCATTTGAAACTTTT
>VDFB02000015.1:78222852-78262731 GCA_007258455.2 Sequoia sempervirens
GCCTATTCACCAGCTAGCTCCAAATGCACGTCCACCTACACACAAAAAAGAGGGGAAATTTGTTGGGGCTATCTAGGGGCCTACCTCAGTCAGACCCCCGTTTTGGTGTTTCCACCTCCATGAACAATCGAGTAGCAACGATAGAGAAATGTATGATAAAGAAGTAAAGAAAGGAAGTACACGAATAACACTACAAAATAGTATATAGCTACTCAACCAAATCATAAAGGAGAGGAGTGAAACATTACCACCTCCACCAAGATCTCACTAGCCAATGATGAAGAAAGAAGGCTTGAACAATCACCATAGCCTCAATTGCGATGAAGGGAGGTATTGCAAAACCTCAAGCCCTTGCTACAATGGCTTGCTTCACACTTGCTTTACGGAGTTGACAGAGTGTTGTTGCTACAATGAAGTGTTGAGAATGTTGGAAGTGCTAAGAAGCTGTGATGAAGGATGAAGTGAATGCTTGAAGATTGCAAAAAAAGATGAGTTGAATGAAGAATGGAAGAATTTGAAGGAGAAGAGGGAAGAATCTGTCATTTTCAGGGTCGGTTGGTCGAAGAGGGATGCTACAAACCATTCCCAATCGGAAGTGTAATGCCTCTACCAACTTCAGATGCAAGAATTCATTAGAGACGTAAGCACATCACGCAGATTTCTACGTGTCGCGCGGGCGTCCCCAACAAATAATCTTCTATTGACACAATAGACAGATGCCAAGTGGAAGGAAGTCAACCAATTGATGTGGAATTTTGACTTCGGATTTGGTTTTCTAAGGTGAGGATGTGTAAAAGGGGAATTTTTGTAAAGGGTGCAAATTCATTCCTATACACATCCATGCAAAGCAATCCTAGCCCTTGATTTCATCCTTCAATATAAGCCAACCATGTCCAACTTGGGAAGTCTATTTAAGAATGCTTAGCAAATAAAATTTGCATCCATCATTTATATTACTTACATGTTGTCAAATTGAATAATATCAAAGCAAAGAGCATCCACATTGTAGTCATTCAATATTTGGAGCACGTCACCAAGATCAAATGAAAGTATAATATTCTTGTTTATTACATTTATATTGTCATTCTAACTTCCATTTTTTCTCTAACTTGAGTGTGTATGTTTTATTTTATTGCTTGTTTGTGCATTTAACTCTCCCATTTTAGTTTAAAATTTATATCAACATCTCTAGCATGCTCAATGGGACCCTTTTCCTAATAATAATCTTTGTTCTTGGAGCCTTTTGTGAGTTTTTTTAGATTTTAACATTCTTGAATGTGTTCTATGTTTATGGTGTTTTTTCCCTGCATTATATAGTTTATGCCTAACATATTTTGGTGTATACAACACATTATCATGGCACCCATGCATACACTATGAAACCTACACCTTAGCTCATGGTGCCAATTAATTTTCCTTCCTTCATAGCCTTAATGCTATTTTGTTGTAGTTTTTTGGGCTCTTGGGGTTTACTAACATTGTCCCTTTCGATTCTTAGGATTTTATTGGAGTGTGTTAGTTAATTTTTAGTTATTTTATCACTCTTTTTATTAGGGTTTTTATGGTTTTTCCTTTACAACATTTCAATGTCATTTGGCTCCATTTTTAGTTATATTATCCTTGGTTTACCTATGTGTCATCATTAAGATCCTTACCAACCTCTATTTTGAAGTATTTGGAGTGAGTGAAAGAGATATTTTTTGTGTTTGTAGGCATGTGGGTTCTTTTAACACAAACAATAGGTTTCATAGTACATGTGCACTTTCCATGTTTCCACTGCATTTCTTATGGTGCTTGTGCCTTCTCATAATATCTAGGCTATTTTTTTTATTAAGAGGGGTAAACGCTTTTGACCCAAAGCTATGAATCGGTGAGGTCACAAATGGGGGACCTCAACCCCAGTATAAATTATTAGCAATTACACCCCAATAGGGTTTGAACCTTGATGAAAAGAATAACAACACAACTTAACCATCACACCATGCCATTGTTGGCATCTAGGCTATTTTTTTCATCTTTGCATAATTTTATCTTTATCTTGCTTATTTTTTCCCTATATTTTATAATTAAAATTCTTTCTAACCTTTTTTGTAGTATTTTAAGTGATTTTATAGGCTAACCTTTATCTTTTGTAGGGTTTCATACCTTTTCGAAATAAGCAATACCTAGTCATGGCATATATACCTACCTTGTTGTGTTTTCTTAGTCCTCATAGAATTTGTTTCTATCATGTGGCATTTTTGTCTTTTTTGACTTAATTTTGTGTTTTCATTCTCTGATTTTTTTTTTGTACTTTCAAGGTAGCATATGTGCCCTATGTATTCAAACCTATGCAATTTCATTATTTTTTCTAAAATTAATCTTCATGGTTTTAGCTAACCCCTTTTGGTCTTTGATAGGTCTAGATAATGGCTTAGTTTCTATTGTTTTAATACCTTTTTTAAGATACTTTTAAATATATTCTCCAAACAATGTTTTTACACTATGCTATCCTTTTTTACCCATTATGTTGACTTAAACCTTAATTATGATGATGGGATTATAATTTAATATATTAGTATTATATGGTTTATATGAATGAATGCATGGAATGTTGATGGAATGCTATGAGTTAATTGTGATAGTTATCCTTGTGTACATGTTTTGCGTAATTAACTTGTTTGCAATTGAAGAGCAATCATAGCGCATCAATTGTGGGGTGAACTCGTAGCTAAAGTGATGATTGGACATCGAAGCAAGGGAAGCTCCAGGTTAAGTTGAACGCGGTGATCGTTGATCAGAGGCACTTAATGAAGATTGGACATGTGTTATTATATCTAGTTTAATAAACATTGAAGAAGATGTCTCCTTCACCTATGGAATTTTGACAAGTGGTTGTATGTTTACATACAGTTCTATTTTGATAGAGTTCTAGTCTTGATGGGATTCTCTTTCCTTTTTAGTTATAAGTTGAGTAATTTAAGTCTTAATTCTACGCTCTATTATTTGGGAGTGGAGTTAATGATTTCAGTTAGTTGTTGCTTTCAATAAAGATTCCCTTAGTTTGTATATAACTGTTGGTTTAATTCATAGAGTAGTTAGTTTAGTTAGTTTTATCAGTTTTATGTTACCAGTTACTTTTAGTTTCAAAACATGAAAAATATTCCAAATGATTGAGTCCAATATGTGGAAAGATCTTCTATAATCTTTTACAATATGCAATGAATGGAGGTAATCTTATGGGATGCATAGAATCTATTAGTTAGATTGAGTTCAATTAAAGTGGGAACAGTTACTTGAGTAGGCCACTAAAGGTATTGTTCTTCACTTCACCTTCTAGTTATTTATTTCCATTAATAGCTATTATTAGTTTATCATTATTCATGAATCATATGCAAGTTGATTGGAATTCTATTTCTTGCTTATTATGAATGAATGCTCATGAATGAGCATGTAATGGTTATTAGTAACACTTCGGAGGATAGTTCAGCTGAGTTATTAGTTTTCATAAAGCTTTTGGTTAATGCAGTATTAATTTATTAGCAGCAATTCAGTTACATTCTTTGTTGTAGGAACCCGTAGCAACTAGTTCTAGGTTATGTTTTTACTGTTTTGCAATTTGGTGAATTTCCAACAAGTAGATTAAATTAAGTAGGATAGTTCAAGTAGTTTTAAGTGCATGAAGGAATATATAATGTTGCACCATCATAAGCTTACAAGCCTTGGGTTGACAATTTAGTGTGGTCTCAAGCAATGTAGAGTGGACTATTCAGCTAGTTCAACCTCTGAATTGAGTAGATTCTACCAATTTACAATACATTAGCTTAGACTCTACATTTTTGGCATCGTTGTCGAGGATGGTGCTATCTTCATAGACTAGTTTTTATAGTTTTCATAGTTCATTTTTCTTTTCAAGCATTAGGACTGTTAGATACCATCTTTTTCAACACTGGACATATACTAACATTGTGCAGGACCGCTGAATCTAAAGCTATATTTCATGTATGAAAAGGCAGAGAGATTCCTTGGGTAGGTTCCTTCCCTCCACACGTTAGGAAGCTATTGTAGAAATTAGTGATCATAATACTTAGAGTGAAGGTACCATTGAAGAAGAAACTTCCTTCTCACCAACATTTATCACACATACAAAATAAACATACCGTACCATGGGTGATGTAGCGGATGATGATGTAGACTGACCAACATTTGAGTTCCCTATAACTGACCAACAGAGGGCTACAGTGGTGAAGAACATTCCTCCTTCAAAATTACCAGTCTTCTATGGGTTAATGACTGAAGACCCAAATACGTTTCTCTTTAAATTTGATGTCCTATGTAGAAGTTATGACTATACTTCTGATGCACATAGGTTAAAGCTTTTCCCCGCCACTCTCAAAGATACAAATTTGAAATGGTTCATGGGATTAGGTAAAGATGTTCCTGATTGGGACACCATGAAGACAATGTTTTTAGAGAAGTATCAAGACTATTGTAGAGGACCCGATAGGAGGAAAGATTATATATTTAGAATGACACAAAATGATGATGATCCCTTAGAAGATTATGTGGAAAGATTTTAGTTTGCTCTAAAGAAAAACCCCCAGAACTAGTTGTCAAAAGAGTCTCTCAAGTTAGTCTTTTTTAGGGGAGTCAATGAAGTATATGGATGCCTTGAACCTCAATGGCTAGGGAGATATTTCTCAGCTACCATTTTTAGACATTTGTAAGGCCTATAGGAATTATTCCATGATCTTTACAAAAAGGTCAAGAGGAGATAGAACATTAGTTATTGGTAAATCATCTATAGGGGTTTCAAAAATAGAGCTAAGCAATCTATTATCCAACATGAAGGAAGATATAATTAGTCATTTGGAAACTCAATTGGATACTCTCCACATTAAAAAAAGCAGGAGGAAGTTGAGGCTATGCTCACTGAATATTGTCTAAATTGTTGGCAAAGAAAAGAAAAATGTAAATGCAAAAGAGTGGTTAGTATCCAACAAGATAAAGTTGAGAAACCTAATTTCCAACCGATTGAAGGAGATGATGGACAACTCTTTTATATAGCAAAAAGGAGGCCATGGTAGTAGAGACAAGGTATGCCACAAGATCCCCTTGACTTTAATTCATCCTTTCCTATTGGGAATCAAAACTTTTCTACTTGGAACTCTCAGCTCTGGCAAGTAAACCAAAACTAGTGGCAAAACCCTCAATAGTGGCCACAAGCCCAACCAAATTGGAACCAACAACCAAATCCTTGGTCACAAAAAAAAATTTAGAGTTCCAATTATAATCCACAATGGCCAACCCAACAGAATTAGTGGCAGCCTCAGTGGAAAAAAGGCCAACAATGGTAGGAACATAATATGAACTACCAATAGCCCATGATCCCTCCTCCACAACAACAACAAGATTTAATTCCTCCATCAAACCCTGCATCCCAGCCACCCAAGCAACAAAAAATACCTGCCCAACCTGTACCTAACCCTAACACTAAGCATGTTCAATAGGCTTATACTAACGAAGTTATGCAATACCCCACTTATGGGGTAGAGGTGAGTGATGTCCACCTCAGATCTAGGAAACAACTTGTTGGACCTTCATCCCACCAAATTACAAAAATAGAGGATGAGGAACCTGCAGTTGAGGCTTCTAATAAATCATATTTGGAACCTGAGCCAAATCTGGTACACCAAACTACCTCAAATCCCAACCAACTTTTTTTCTTGAATGCCTAGCTATACAAAAGCATCAAACACGGGCTGAGACATATATTTTAGGACAATTGAAAGATGTGAGCATCAAAATACCACTTATCCAAGTTATCAAAGACGTCCCTATCCATACCAAAACTATAAGGGGTCTATGTCTTAAGAAACTAGGCAGGAAGAGAAAAGATCCATAAACAGTTCATGTCATGGGAAATCCAGCAGACATCATGTTAGGGAACATTACAGTCCCTAAGTTTACAGATCTTGGTAGCCCAGTTGTGGATATTAAGATTAATGGGACCCTCATTAAGAATACTTTGATAGAATTGGGGGAAGCCATCAATGTCATGACAAAAGAAACAATGCAGTTGCTTTAGTTGGTCAACCTTAGGCCCACACAAACTGTTTTACAGTTAGCTGATGGGTCCATGGTCAAGCCTAAGGGGATTATTGAAGACCTAGTCATTACATTGGATTCTTGGGAATATCTTATTGACTTCATAGTGTTACAACGCAAAGTCAGCCTTGTTGGTTACCCACTCATCCTAAGCAAGCCTTGGTTAGCTACAACTGATGCATTTATAGACTGTAGGTTTGGTAAAATGATAATATCCAATCGGACAATTACAAAGAACTTAGTTCTTTATCCATCAACCCAACCATATGTAGACCTGGAGCACACCATTTGGCCAAATTTGGGTGAGGAGGAGGATAACTATTCTTTGCAAACACTGATGACCATAGAACACACCCCCTTCTTGGATGAATAGGATGAAGATGAGCTCATTGCTCACATAATACAAAATGACTATGGAAGAAGTCCACAACAACAAGATTGCCTCATATGCCTACAAGACTCCTTGCAAAGTATCATACCCATGATTTCTACATAAGAGATATCATAACTATTTCATTTGCTACTATCTCAACAATTTTTTCCCATTATACCAAGCCTTGGTCTCTCATCAGTTCAAGAGTCATCAAAGGAGTTGGAAATCATGCCAGGAAGGAAATTAAATATCAATAATGCCTTGATAGAGGAGCATCAAAATTCTTTGTAAATAGTGCTACAGGCACACTTAGCCACATATGCATGGGATTACCATGATATGAAATGCATAGATCTTGATTGATGTATGCACAAGATTTATATTAATGATGGTTATAGACCCATTTGGAAACCACATAGGCATATGAATCCTGCTCTCAAAGAGATAGTAAAAACTAAGCTACAAAAGCTCCTTGATGTAGGTTTTATCTATCCAATATCAGATAGTGAATGAGTCTCACCTTTAGTAATTGTTCCCAAGAAAGGTGGGAAATGGAGAGTCTATGTAGACTACAAGGAATTGAATACAACCACTGGGAAAGATCACTTTCCTCTGACCTTCATAGATTATGTACTTGACTCTCTAGCTGGAAAAAAGTACTTCTCATTTCTTGATGGTTTCAATGGTTATAACTAGATTAAAATTGCTCCAGAGGACCAAGAAAAGACTACATTTACAAGTCCTTGGGGGACTTATGCTTACTTTGTTCTTCCCTTTGGCTTATGCAATGCTCCAACTACCTTTCAAAGAGCAGTACTCAACATATTTTTTCATTATGTACATGACTGCATGGAGATATACATGGATAACTTCACCACTTATAGTGAAAGTTATGAGGAAGCTCTCAATAACTTGGAAAAAGTGTTAAAAAGGTGTAAGGAACACAACCCATCACTCAACAACGGGAAGTGTTTTATGATGACAACACAGGGAATTATGTTGGGACACTTTATATCTAGTGAAGGAATTTAGGTTGACCCACACAAGATAGAGATAATATCTACTTTGCCTGTTCCACATAAACAAAGGGAATCAGGAGCTTCCTTGGTCATGCAGGCTACTACAGGCAGTTTATCAAAGATTTTAGTAAGATTGTTACACCACTATTTGTTTTGTTGAGTAAGGACATTGAATTTGAATGGACCTCCGAGTGTCAACACTCCTTTCAAGAACTAAAGAAAGCTCTAACTCAAGCACTAGTGTTGAGAGGGCCTAATTGGACTCTCCCATTTCACATACATGTTGATGCTTCAAATTTTGCAATTGGAGCAATCTTGGGTCAGAAGGATGGCAACAAGGAGTATGTAATTTATTATATTAGCAAGAATCTTCAAGGACAAGAGTTAAACTATACTGTAACAGAAAATGAGATGCTTGTTGTGGTCTATGCTATTAATAAATTTAGATACTATATTACCGACTATTCAATATTTGTCCATACAGATCACACAACAATCAGGTATTTGATGAACAATCTAGTAGTTGGAGGGAGATTGGTAAGATGGCTACTTCTCTTACAGGAGTTTGACATTCCCATATTAGATAAACTTGGTAAAGCAAATGTAGTGGCAGATTTCCTATCAAGATTACCAACAAAATCAAATAAAGGAGTGGTGGATGATTCATTCTCAGATGAATACTTGTTTTCTTTGCAAGTAAAATTACCTTGGTTTGCAGATATTGCTAATTATTTGGTCATAAGGCAAATTCCACTATATTTTTCACCAAGAGAGAAAAGACAACTGGTTCATAATTTTTTTCCCTACTCATGGATATTTGGTTATCTATTTCATACAGGGCCTAATAACATCATGAGAAGATGCATCAGGGAAGATGAGATCTTTGACATCATGAAGGCATGTTATGATGAGCCATGTGGAGGTAATTTTGTAGCAAATAGAACAACTTTTAAGATCCTCACAATTGGCTATTATTGGCCTACTTTGCATAAAGATATTAAATACACCAGAAGCTGTGATAGGTGTCAAAGAATGGGAAGACCAACAAAGAGTGATGGGATAACCTTACAACCTCAATTAACATTGCCACCTTTTGAAAAATGGGGTTTAGACTTCATTGTGACAATCTCTCCTACATCAAACAACAAGGAATATATCCTTGTTTGCACTGACTACTTGACAAAATGGGTGGAAGTTAAGGCTCTATAGTTTTCCAGATATGGTAATGTGGTTAAGTTCTTATATGAAGACATTTTTACTAGGTATGGAGTACCTAGATAAATAGTCATTGATCAAGGGCCCCAATTTACTTCTAATCTAATTGCTAAGTTGGTTGAAGAATACCAAATTTGACATAAGAAATCAACACCCTATCATCCACAAGCTAATGGTCAAGTGGAAGTCACTAATAGGGAGATAGAAAGCATTCTCACCAAAACAGTGCAGTTGCATAGGAAAGATTGGGTTTTAAGATTAACTGAAGCAGTATGGGCATACAGAACTACATGGAAAACAACCATTATATTTACACCCTATGAGTTAGTCTATGGGAAGACAACAGTCCTTCCTATTGAATTTGAATATAAAATATTGAGGATAATAGTAGAGTTGGGAATGAATTTAACAGAAGCACAAAAGGAAAGGCTTCATTCTTTAAATGGGTTAGACGAGATAAGAATGGAAGCAGTACATCGTATAGAGGTAGTACAACAACAACGGATGAAATGGCATGATCGGTACATTAAAAAAAAAGAGTTCATTGTGGAAGATTGGGCCCTATTATATGATTCACGGTATAAAGATTTCAAGGGAAGATTATTGTCTAGATGGCTGGGCCCCTATGAGATTAGCAAGGTTTACCCTGATGGGGAAGTACAATTACATACCATTGATGTATTTTTTTCCCCTTCTTATTAATGGTCATAAAATAAAGTTATACAAGAAACCATTACAAAAGATGACTTCGTATTTTTATTGATCCAATAATATGATGCTCTCAGTGAACCTAATAAAAAATATGATACACAAAGTCCTACTTCAGTAATACGGGACATACCCAACACTTCTGGTGGCCCAAAGATTGAGTTACACAGCTTAGTTCCTAAGCTTCCTTGGCACTAACTCTTCATGTTTTCTTTCTCACAAGCACACACTGCACATTATAATAATGTTCAAAATATCTTCAAAGGGACCTGTTATCAATATTCATAAAGGTCTTGAAGTCGAAGGGACTTGTAGCTTCACACTATCAACATTCAGAATGGGACTTGACATTGTAGGTTCCCATAGCAACACTTGGAAGTCAGAAAGAATATTCAATGCATTTGGCACCATATTTACTGTAAGTTCATTCACATTCATTTCAAATATATTCACATATCATATCCATCATTTCATGCAAAATAAAGTGGCATAATTCTTTTGTTATCCACTTCCATTTCAACTACTTAAGTTGTCAAGTCACTCGCTCATACTCCTCATTTCCATCCCATCACATCCACTTGCCACCCACTATTCATTATCTTGCAGCTAATATATGTCACATCAAATCAATGAAAAAATATATTCTTTTAGTTTCCACACACGAAGGATGGTTATTTCTACAAGGCAGTACTTAAGGTATGTTGTTATGATTAACTTAGTTTTCTTTAAACTTCATACACTTTTTCATTTAATTCCATGCATGTGAAATATTATATCTTTAATTTCCATCATTATGAATGTACGCCACCTCCAAATCATCAATGTGAAGTGAGGTCACTTCACCAATTCGGTTGGTGGGAGGGTACACCTTTCTCGATCTTTTCATTAGTCCTTTCGAATTTTCCACCCACAACCAAGTTTAATGATTACCATGACATGCAAAACCCTTAGTTATGTTTTATGTTTGCTGCTATTTCTACTGTCATTTTTAAATTTGCTAAAACTTGAAACTCTGAGAGCTTCTAAGAACTTCATCTTAGTTTAAACTAGAGCTGGATTTAAAAGGGAATTTACAGTTGCAATATGGTATAGTAGTAAAGATATAAGGAAATAGAGGTTTTGAAGTGGTAGAGCAGTTTGAAGGTGGTGGGAAGATTGAATTAAATTTCCAGAGCTAAATTTGGTATATTGAGAAAAGAAGAAAGAAAGGATGGGAGGAGATGTTATAAGAAGAGAACCAGCAGCTCACCAACAAATTTTGGAGGACACAACAATCTTGCCTATCTTCACAAGGGTTGGATGGCTTGACTCCTTTCTAAAGTTAACAAAATTTAGTGATGACTTAACAAGAAGATTTGTAGAAACTCTTCAATACGATGAAGCCATGGTAAAGGGAATTTTTGTAGATGCATCTGAAACTGCCATTGCATAGGTTATAGGATTACCAAGGCTAGGAATGGAATTCCTAGCTCGGTCTGATGCAGTTACAGTGCGAGAAGAATTTTGCATAAGAGGAGAGGAATTGGATTCCTCATCACAAGATACGAAGAGACTTTCTCTCCACTGGTTGTGGGCAAGATGTGCCTCTTATATTATTAGATATATTACATGAGATGGTATAAAAAACCTTTTGTATACTACCCATTTCAAATTGTTAAGTCATCTTAGGAACAATAGGGTAGTAAATGTACCAAATTATCTTTACAACTTGTTGAAACGAATGGCCTCAAAATACCAAAAAAGGAAAAGTGACACTTCCCTCTCTCATCACTGCTTAGTTACCTTGCTGATAAAAATAAGTTTGAGAATTCAATACCCACAAGTGGGGTGGAAGGATCTTAGGGGTGAGGAATGCATAGAAATTAATAGTTTGTTGGATGCACCCATAGTGCCTGAGGATGCAGGAAATTAAAATGAGCCCCAAAATGAGCCTGAAGAGGAAAACCCTCATGTTTTGCTCATGGCTTCACCTACCCGTAGCCAAGGCGAGCATGAAGAACCTGCAGAGCCAGAGTTTAGGCCGCCCATTAATGAGGAATTACCTTATTACTTTAAGTCACATAAATCTAAAGGCTAGAGAAGTAGTGTATCTACCTCCACTACACCCTTCAAACCAAAAGAAGATATTTCAAAGAAACAAAGGGATACTCAAAAACAAAAAAAAGGAGGATGTTTCTAAAACAAAAAAGAGTGTTAAAAAGGAAAAGAGGAAATTTGGGGAAGGAGTATTAACACCTAGGTGCTCTGGTAGGCTCAAGAAATAGAGTGCTGCAAAATAAAATGTGGAAGAACAACATCAAAAAGAACAACGTCAGGGAAATGTCATGTATGTAGAAACTGACTCTGAATTGGAGGGGAATGTTCCTGGTAATGAGAATATACCAATGAAAAAGAGAAGGCATGTAGAGAACACTTCTAATTCTGAATCAAAAGACATATTTTATGCCAAATTTTTTTGGACAGAAACCTTCCCCATTCCTAGAGATTATGAAGAGAGTAATGAGCAGTTTGAGAGTGCAAAGGAAGTTTACATTGAAGAAAAGGATGTAAGAAAGGAACTCTAGGAGGAACTGGAAAAAATTAAACACCCTAAGGAATTGGTACAAAATTATGAGCAGAAGGATAAAAAAAGAGAGGTAAAAATGAAGGAGATGGAGGAAAAACTGTAGCTATATTGTCATGGCACTAAACTAGATGTGCTGGCAAAGTTGGCTGTTACTAAGATAGGGGATAAAGAATTGGTAGTGCTAGATGAGACACCTCCTCCTCTTAAAACTCCTGATTATCATACAACCTATTCACGTGGATACCAATTGTGGAAAATAACTGATAAGTTTGCAAAGGAGAAGGAAAAGTGGAGAAAGGAAAAGGAAAATTCTGAACAAGAATTGGAGGAAAGAGATATGGAACTGAATAAAACAATAGTTCAGTTGGAGATAGCAGATAAGGCTACACAAATAGTAAGGTGTAAGCCTCCACCGAGAACTTATGCATTGTTTTTACAAGAAAGGTTTTTATGTTTTCAGTTCAGTAAATTAGTTAGCAAGCATTCAATTGGCATGAGTCAAACCTCTGAGTTTCTTGAAGTTTTTGTTGCATCTACACCTGAAGACCAGGATTAGTTGTGTGAATTTTATTTGCACAACTATGTGATACTTGATGAAACAGAATGGAACCCTTTAATATTTGTGGGGGATCTTTAGATCAGGGCACTTGCCTCTTAATACAAAAATGAACAACTTAGGGGTGAGATTATGGAGGAAAATGAAGAGAAAGAAAAATCTATTGCACTTCCAATCAGAAGAGAGGCTAAGGATCTAGATACAATAATTGATAAATAGATGAGACTCCTTACACACAAGGGAGTAGGAAAGAAAATCACGAAGCTTAGGGAGGTAGACTACGATAAAATGAAAATGTTAGTTGTGGGAGTAGGACACCAGTGTTTTAAGTATGCACGAGATAAATGGAACAATTTGACACCTGAACTGCAGAAGAAAGAGCCACATTCCATGCATAATTTCATTGCTATGCTTCAAAGGGCACATCATTACATGAAAATCGGTATCAGTCAGGGAGTTCATTGGATGCCACTCACTTTTCATCCACCTATTCTCCTTTATCTAATCCCACATTGGACAGGGGAGAAAAGTGATGAATGTGAAAGGGCAAGAACAATCTGAATGAGGCAACTTTCAGAACATCAAGGTTTTAATCTAAGGCATATTTAGGGTGTCAACACAATTATGTACCTAAGACAAATTGTTCAACAGTATAATCAAGACCCCCTAGTTTTTTGCTTGGGGACAAGCAAAAAGTTAGTTGGGGGGAGTGATAGGTCTAGATAATGGCTTAGTTTATATTGTTTTTATACATGTTTTAAGATACTTTTAAACATATTCTCCAGACAATGTTTCTACGCTATGCTATCCTTTTTATCCATTATGTAGATTTAAACCTTAATTATGATGATGCGATTATGATTATAATATATTAGTATTATATGGTTTATATAAATGAATGCATGGAATGTTGATGGAATGCTATGAGTTAATTGTGATAGTTATCCTTGTGCACATGTTTTGTGGAATTAACTTGTTTGCAGTTGAAGAGGAATCATAGCACAACAGTTGTAGGGTGAACCCATATCCAAAGTGATGAATGGACACTGAAGCAGGGGAAGCTCCAGGTTAAGCTGAACATGGTGATCGTTGATCAAAGGAACTTAATGACTATTAGACATGTGTTATTATAACCAATTTAATAAATGCTGAAGAAGAGGTCTCCTTCACCTATGAAATTTTGACAAGTGGTCGTATGTTTACATACAGTTCTATTTTGATAGGGAGTTCTAGTTCTGATGGGATTCTCTTTCCTTTTTAGTTATAAGTTGAATAATTCAAGTCTTAATTTTACGCTCTATTATTTGGGAGTGGAGTTAATGAATTCGATTAGTTGTTGCTTTCAATAAATATTCCCCCAGTTTGTATATAACTATTGGTTGAATCCATAAGATAGTGAGTTTAGTTAGTTTTATTAGTTTTATGTTACCAATTACTTTTAGTTTCAAAACATGAAAAAATATTCCAAATGATTGAGTCCAATCTATGGAAATATATTTTGTAATATTTTACAATATGTAATGAATGGAGATAATCTTATGGGATGCGTAGAATCTATTAGTTAGATTGAGTTCAGTTAAAGTGGGAATAGTTACTTGAGCATGCCACTCAAGGTATTGTTCTTCATTTCACCTTTAAGTTATTTATTTCTTTTAATAGCTATTATTAGTTTATTATTATTCATGAATCATATCCAAGTTGATTGGAATTCCATTTCTTGCTTATTATGAATGAATGCTCATGAATTTGCATGTAATGGTTATTAGTAACACTCTAGAGGATAGTTCGACTGAGTTATTAGTTTTCATAAATTTTTTGGTTAATGCAGTATTAATTTATTATCAGCAGTTCAATTACATTCTTTGTTGTAGGAACCCGTAGCAACTAGTTATGGGTTATGTTTTTACTATTTTGCAATTTGGTGAATTTCCAACAAGTAGATTAACTTAAGTAGGATAGTTCAAGTAGCTTTAATTCCATGAAGGAATATATAATGTTGCACCATCATAAGTTTACAAGCCTTGGGTTGATAATTTAATGTGGTCTCAAGCAATGTAGAGTGGACTGTTCAGCTAGTTCAACCTCTGAATTGAGTAGATTAGACCAAGTTTACAATACATTAGCTTAGACTCTACAGTCTTATGTATTTGATTATCTTGAGTATTTTAGTACTAACTTGTAGGTTTGGCTAGCAAAGACCTAGACCATTAAAACTATTGAGTGGCTTGTAGGTTCACTTGAAAAGAAGATCCATTATCAAGCCCATTTCTTATGTGTTCATTTAAACACTTTGTTTAAGAGTTAAAAATAACTTGTGTTTGTCTAAAAATTTTGTTTAAGGGTTAAAATTAAATTTTGTGTTGTCTTCAATCATTTTGAACTTTTGAAAGTGCACTTGTGTATGCTCTCTCCTCACACCTTAGGGTGATCTTGGAGATAAAAAATAAGTATTAATTTTTTCATTTATTTTTAGTGGACTTGCCTTAGAGTTCATCACCAAGTAGATGAACCAAACCCTTAGTTTTTGGTAGGGTATATAAATTTGGAAGATGATTAAAGACTCTCCGATTGGGTGGAAATTTAACATTGTTGGTTAAGCTTGCAATAAATTTATACCTTGTAAATTGAATATTGGGTTACCTTCTCATTTCATAAAATTGGGCCTCATGTACCTTCAGGGATATCAAGGAAATTTCATAACAAGCTTATATAGCCTAGATAGGACCTAACAGTTTTGTTTGCTTCTAATATATTAGTGTGATTAGCTTAGGGAAGTTACTCACTCTTTGCCCCTAAAAATATGTTTATAGGTTGTGTATGCTCTCCCCTCATTCCATTGAGTGATATTGGATGATAAAAATGGTTAGTGCCACATTATGGGCCCTACATTCCATGCCTAGATTGAAAATGGAACAAGGAAAATATAGCAAAATACAAATATTGTAACAACCAAATAGAAGCTCTAGGTCGAATTGATTGATTTTATTCATCAAATGATGTGTATATAAAGGAATTTTGAGAAAATCAAATTCCAAAAAATGGAGGGAAAGGTTTGTTCAAAATTCATAATGAACTTAGAAATAACTACTAACTCACCACCTAAGCAAGTGGTTAACTTGCATATGTAAAATAAATGGTGTAAAAAAAGCTAAGTAATGAATTTTACATAAACACCCCTCCTTAAGCACAACTTAGGTGGGGAAAAAATATTGGGTCTTTGCAACAAGGCCTGATAAGGTACCTAAGTACAATGCGCCTCATAAAAAATAGGAGAAAACCCTTTGGGAAAAACTCCCCCCAATGAGGGTAAAGGAAGAGGACTACAAGCCCCCCCTCAAGGATGATTTTGTTGATGAAGTGGAATGCACCCCATGAAAATATTGTAGATGACTGAACTTGCTCTCAATAAAAGGTTTGGTGAATATGTCAACAACCTACTTTAAAGATTGGCGGAAGACTAAGTCAATGATCTGACCATAAACACGCTCTCGAATTAAATGAATATGAATATCAATGTGTTTTTTTCCACTAGCATTAGAATGGATTCCTGTATATCTAGATAGTACTCTAATAATCATAATAAATGACTATGGGTTGTTTGAAGAAAATACCAAACTTAGTGAGAATAACCTAAAGGAAAATAACCTTTGTAGTTGTGTTAATAACTCCTCAACACTTGACCTCTATGGAGGATAAAGCAATATCATGTTTATTTTTTCTAGACTAACTAATAGGACCAAAACCAAGGGAGAAACTGTAACTTGAAGTGTTCTTGCAAGTCTAAGAATCACCAACCCAATCTGAATCTATATAGGCAACTAAATCAAACTTTATGCCAACTTTGCAATGAATCCTAAATTTGATAGTGCCCTGAAGATAGTGAAGGATCCTTTAGTTTCTTTCCAATGCATCTCATGAGACTCCTGCATAAATCTAGAAACCATTCTAACAACATATGAAATTCTAGGCTTGGTACGAGTCAAATAAATGAGACTACAAACAAGTTGGAAATACAAGGTAGCATCACCAATGGTGTAATACTATCAACCTCAAGTTTGATTCAAGAGAGAAAGGGATTTGGAGATGGCTTGCAATTAGCCATGTGAAATCAAGAAAGAAGATCAATAGTGCACTTGGGCTAAGCAAGAGTGATCCTTATAATAAACTATGAAATCTCAATGCCAAGGCAGTAATGCAGTAAACCCAAGTCAGTAATTTCAAACCTATTTTGGAGAGCTAAATTCACTACTACAATAGCAGATGAAGAACTCCAAGTGATTAGTAGATCATCAACATAAAGTACCAATATTGGTAATGAATTATCTTGTTGTAAGAACACATTATGATATGAATGACATTGAGTCAAACTAGAAGCTAGAAGGAAGGAATTCATCTTGGCATACCAAGCCCTAGGGACCTATTTGAGGTCATAAATGGATAATTTCCTAAGTCTACATAATAAGGACGAATCTTGAACAAACCCTAGTAGATGCTCCATGTAGATCTCCTCTTCAAGGTCTTTGTGAAGAAAGACACTCTTCACATCCATTTGATGCACACCCAACCATATGTGATGTAAATAGCCAATGTGATTCAAATAGAATTCATCTTGGCCACAGATGCAAAGGTATTAGTGTAGTCAGTGCTAGCAACCTATGAAAAGCCCTTGGAAACCAACTGTGCCTTATACTTATATCAACCAACCCATCTATTGCAAACTTGGTTTAATAGACCTACTTACATCGAAACATCTTCCTTTCCTTTGGAAGTGAAGTTAAATACCAAGTGTGATTTCTAAGTAAGGTATCATATTCCTCTTGCATAGCCCTATCCCACTCAAGTATGCCTGATGCTTCTTAAAATTTATGTCAATTAGAGGTAGAGTCTAAGAAATCATGTAGTCCATTATGATAATATGACCATGTACACATACCATCTATTGGATTCCCTACCCAAGAGTCTACACTGTCAAGTGTTTGTCTAACCCAAAGAGGATGAGAAATGGGCGAGTTAGGTGTTAAAACACCATCCTTCAAAGCATGTGATAAAGTAAATGAAGATGGATCCACATCACTATCCTCACTATCAAAAGAAGTATCTACCTCAAGAACTTGTTGTGGATGACCAGAGTCATCAAAATAACTATAAAAACCAAGTGAGTCATCAATAAAAGGAGAAATGTCAAGTGTAGTATAGGTTGGAATCTCTTGAAAATGAACACTTCTCTCAATGAACAACTCATGTGTGGTTGGATGGAGAAGCCAATATCCTTTTACACCATCTAGATAACCTATAAAGATGCAAAGTTTAGATTAACGATATAGAGACTTGCAATACTACTAAGGTATTTGTGCCATAGCTAGAGATCCAAATACCCTAAAGTGCTCAATTGATGTTTTTCTTCACATCCAAGCTTCAAAGGGAGTGATACCCTTCAAGGATTTGTGAGGAACTCTATTATGTATATAACAAGCACATTTGATTGCTTGTGTTGAGTATTGTGGTGTAAGACCTTTGGAGTGTATCATGCAACTAGTCATCTCTATCAAGGATATGTTCTTATATTCTACCACACCATTTTGTTGAGGAGTATAAGGAACTATTTATTACATGTCTATGCCCTTTGTTGTGCAAAATTGTTCAAAATTATTTTTGACATATTCATCCCCCCTTGTAGTGTCATAAAATTACACCTTGTGGCAATTTCACACTTGCATATCTAGCCCACTACATTTATGGCACCTCATTGCATTAGTGACAAAATCTTGAGTTGGAATTTCATGATTTGAACTCCATAAGGGATGATGACAAAATGTTAGTAGTCAACCACCTCATTTCTTACAAAGTTTTGATTAGGACACCTACGTGACACATGAATGTTCACGTGAGGCACTAGCATCCCTGAACTTTTTGAGTTTCAAATGAGGGAATCTCACATTCTTTTCCTATGACACACGTCATTGTAGTAGAATTATGAGTGTAACGACTCTTCCCACCCATGCAACCTCACAAAACTCCTCTTTTCTCTCATTCTCCCATTCATTCTCACTTTCTCTCACACAATCTTGCTCTCTTGCTCTATCCTCTTCTATATCTCTTCTTTGCAGCGAAGCTTTGCTAGATTCTCATCTCGTTAACAACCAAGCCTCTCTTGCAAGCAAACAACGTCTCATCTATCAAGCCAAGAGGGAGCCACAAACTATTGGAAACACTCTCTTTTCTACTTTGTCTCGACTATTTGCAAATATATACTTTTCTTTTTTATTTTATTCGTGATAGGGGCTCTCCTGAGCCACAACGGGGTTTGTTTCTATCACACATCTTGCCTATTACATTTTACATCTTATTTATTTCTATTTATTTGGTTGTCCTTGGAGGTGGAAACACCAAAATGAGGGTTTGAATTAGCAAATCCTCAAAAGAACACCAACATTTTTCCTCGTCCTTTTTGTGTGTGATTTTTCATATTTGAATAGTTGGGTACTTGTAGATTTTAGGTTTTTACCTCCTAGTTTGACACGGATGATAGTGTGGGGTGAAAATTCCCTCGCAGTACATTGTCGTCCATTGGTCGCAAACTTTTCCTTATGAGGGTAGAATCTAGAAGTCTTTATCTTTCTATTTCTGTAATCAATATTCTATAATTCTTTACCAGATTATGTTAATTTATAGTTTCATCATTCTAGCTTAGTGTTTCATTTAATTAAGTTATTGCAATACTCTCCTCTCTTCACACTTCATCACTTGAGCTTGTACTTTGAGTTAATTCAGGTTATTTTCTCCCTATAGACTCTTCTCTATCCTAGAGACTCGAGAGTAGCAAATCCCCTCCTTTACATTTTAGTGAACCTGACATTAACCGTCATGTCAGATCTTTTTCTTCAAAACTTTAATGCTTTTGATAATGTATTCTCTAAAGAATATTTTGATATGTTGGATGATGATATAGATGAATTCTTAGAGGCACCTCCTTCTATCTACAGATCTATTGAACAAACTTCTTCATCACAACCATCTTATTCTTCTTCGCAATTTGAAGAGTCCATGAATATAGTTGTAGTTTTAGTAGCCCCTCAAAGGCCTAAGAGACCCATCATTTACATGACTCTAGCTAGCCCATCTCCTAAAATAATTCATTCTATTCATGGGGTTCTTGTCACTATTGAAACAACAAACCTTTACATGAGATTCATGCAATCTAAGCCTTCATCCTATAAAGCGATATCCCATTACTTACAATACTAGAAGAAATCAACAAAATTTAAATCAACCAACTTATTTACCACCTTCTCAACCAAGCCTTACTCCAACACCTAAACCTGCAACTAAAGCACCTAGTGAGTATGATCTTGTCGAGCAACTTCATGTTACTCCTGCCAAGATCTCACTATGGGATTTACTTCAGACTACTCCAGTTTATCAAGGTATGCTTTAGGAAGCCTTGCAAAATATTCTTTTGCCTTCTTTTGCTAGGCCGATTGATGTTAATGTATTGATGGCTCATGTTCCTGTGGATTCACTGAATATTATTTTCTATCCACATGAACTCTTGCCTCTGAAAGTACAGAAGAAAGTGGATCCTCTAATGATTGATGAGCTTAGATAATAGATAGTTTTCTTTCATTAAGTTCATGACTTTTAGTATTTCAACCTGCCAAATTCACAGACAATCCTAAGACTTATACATCTTTTATATCTTTTATGCATCTCAAACCAGACTTTAGTATGTCAAAATATAATTATGATATGATGGTATTTGTATGTGTGGATGTATGAATGTTCACGAAATTTAGTATGATTTTATGCTTGATTTATGATTGTTAATGATGTGTATTATTTAGTATGTAACTAACCTTTTATAGCTAAGGAGAATTGTAACCCACAACAACTGGATTACAACCCATGACATAAGACCACAACCACTTGCAGGGGAAAAGCTAGAATGCTTGAAATGTGACAACTCCAAGAAGGAATGAAGATGAACATTGAATGGTCAACTGTGAGTCACCACCAACACCAAATAAAATGAAAAGGAGTCTACTCTAAGTATGAAAGCTTAATGACGTGACATTTTGCATAAAGCACATCTCTGTCATGCCATTAAGGTAGAGTTATAGTTTGAATTCTCTTCTTATGTATTTTTCAATTATGGTTATCAGTTACCAAACTAGTTCTCTCCCTATTCTTGAGGGAGAGTGGATGTATGCATTTATGTTCTATTTTTAGACCTTGTGTGAATAAAACTCCTCATGTGCCTATATATTGGGATCGGTGGTTGAGGAGAAAATATAGTTTTTTAGTTCTAGTTTTTAGATTGTTTTACCAGACAATACTTCATTTTTGTTAGTTTTATGTTATTTAGTGTACTGAATATGTATCTCTGAATGGGAAATCTTCTAAAGATTCTTGTTAGGCTATAATAAGTTTAGTTCTTATGCAATAAAGGAGTTTAGTTACTGACATTATTTGTTGATTAGTAGTGCGTATTTCATATCTCCTATGGGTGCAATAGCTCAAGCAAGGGCCACTCGAGGTACTACCAACCCATCTTATTTTTTGCATTAGATTAGATGATATATTATTGTATCCATTTATCTAAATTCTCACTTATATGTATGTGAATTCCATGAATGATATACTATTGCATGAATTACATTCTGTAACATTATGTTGAGTTATTCTCCAAAGAAGTTAGGAGTTAGAAGTCAATAGTGTTAGTTAGTTGCAAGTTCAAGTTCAGTAGTTAGCAGTTACATTGTTAAGCAAAAGGTACATGTAGAATAAGCAACAAATTCATGTTATTTCCCTTGTTTTGCAATTTGATAGTTTACTTTCCTTTCCAACCTTTATAGTTTTCATTACATGTGTGACCACCTATGTTTCATTGATATATGATGCGGTTAGGATCCTTGAATAAACATATAGTGCCAACATTGTCAAAATATTACGAGCTCTGGTCGATAATTTAGTGAAGCCTTTGTGAGGGTCTGGTGAATTGTTTAGTTAAGAACCTATCCTCTGAATTATGTGTCCACTCATGAACACCAAGTTAATTGAACATTAGAAAGGCTTTGCATTTTTTGCATCATTATCAAGGACAGTGCTACGTTTAGGATTCTCCTATGTAATTTCAAGCTTTTATAGTTTAGTGTTTTTGCTTTCAACATTAGGGTAATTAGGTTTTAACCCACCAATAGCAACACACTTTACTAACAATGTACAGTAACCATTTATCCCAAAGAGTCATAATGATTGTATGTGGAGGCAATGAGATGCTTTGGGAAGATTTCTCCCCACATCACATGAATCATTAGAGGATATTGGTGGACAAAGTGAATAGAGAAGGGTTATTCTTGAAGAAGAATCATCCTCGACACCATTACCCACATTAGATACAGTAGAGACTTCCCACATACACATCAACATCATGGTTGATGCAATAGTTGAAGACCACTAGAGCATGTAACCTTTGAGTTTCTCATTGCCAACCAAGAGAGAGAAACTACTTTGAAGAACATACCTCCTTCAACATTACCTATCTTCTATGGGTTAGTCATGAAGGATCCAAATACCTTCCTTTTTGAGTTTGATGTGCTATGTAGAAGTTATGATTATACAACATATGCACAAAGGCTTAAATTGTTTCTAGCAACACTGAAGGATGTTGCTCTAAGAAACATAATGAGAAGATGCATCCAAGAAGATGAAGTATATGATATCCTCAAAGCATGTCATCATGAACCATGTGGGGGACACTTTGTAGCAAAGAGGATAGCTCTTAAAATTCTCAATACTGGCTATTATTGGACAACTCATTATAAATATGCAGTGAAACATACCAGGAGTTGTGATAGATGTCAAAGAATGGGAAGGCCAACAAAACATATAAAATACCATTGCAGCCACAGTTAGCAATAAAACCATTTGAAAAATAGGGATTGGACTTTATTGGCCCCATTTCAACAACTTCAAATAATAAAGAGTGCATAATGGTCTACATAGATTACCTTACAAAATGGGTAGAGGTTAAGACTTTACAATTTGCAAGGGATGGGAATGTGGCAAAGTTTCTCTATGAAGACATATTCACATGAAATGGAGCTCTAAGAGAAATTTTTATAGACCAAGGACCCCAGTTTACATCAAAGCTAATCATAAAATTGGTTCAAGAATATGAGATCAGACATAGGAAGTCCACACCTTCTCACCCTCAAGAAAATGGGCAAGTGGAAGTCACCAATAGGGAAATTGAAAACATCCTCACAAAGACAGTCCCAATTCATAGGAGGGATTAGGTAGCCAAATTTCCTTAAGAATTTTGGGCTTATAGAACAACTTGGAAGACCACAATATACTTTACACCATATGAACTAGTGTATGGTAAGAAAGCAGTACTTCCTATAGAATTTGAGTATAAAACATTAAGGACAACAGACAAATTAGGCATGGATTTTTCAAAAGCACAATAAGAGAGATTGTATAACTTGAATTCCCTAGATGAAATCAGAATGGAAACTATATACCACACTGAAGTCCAAAATCAAAGAATATATTGGCACGATCGATTTATTAAGACAAAGGAATTCAATACAGGTGATTGGGCTCTGATTTATGACTCCAAATATAAAGATTACAAAGGGAATTGCAAACAAGATGGCTTGGGCCATATGAGATAAAGCAAGTATTTCCTAATGGAGCAGTGCGACTATAAATAATTGATGAAGTAAGGTTCTCATTGCTAGTTAACAAAAATAGATTGAAGCTTTATAAGAAACCATTACAGAAGGATGACTCCCTTCTTATATTACAACAACAATTTGAACCTATAATTGAAAACTCAACAACATAGACAACTAGTTCTACAAATGAATTACTCGACAAGCTACACAGCTCATCCGCTGATGTTCCATAGGTATAATTTTATCACATATTTCATGTGCACACACTGCATAGGTGACAATTGAAAAATAATTATTTTTTGAGTTTTCTAGAGAAGCAACAAGGACCTGCAACATCACGCCTCTAGGTGACAAACTTAAAGAAGGGACCTGTTATCGCATGAGCCCATAGCACTTGTTTGTTATTCATTTCATATTACCATCTATATTAATTGTATATCTATCACTTCATAACTAATATAATTTCATACATGCAACCATACATATTCCATTTCCATTATGTACACCTTATTACATCCATTCACACATAACAATCCTACCACCTTTATCGATTATAACATCCCATGCTATTAATCTCACATCACCTATTTTGTTCACTCTACAACCTTTTCATTCCATCATTTTCCACATGTCATGTATATGCTATAATTCATTTCAAATTACCACTACACAAAAATTATTGCAATCAAGGCAAGTCACTTCAAATCATGTTGTAGGCAGTCATCGGTTACTTCACACACTCGTTAAATTTCATTTTAACCAATTCCTACAGGTACACTACACATTAACTATCATAATTAACATAGTTTATTATTGTTTTTTTTGTATGTTTATAGTTCACTCGTGTGTGCTACATATCTTAATTGATTTTACAATACTTTTCATCTAACCCTCCACTAAAAGTATACCCACTAAGTGAGGACACTTAGTATCTTTAGTTGGGGGAGGGATATTCCCTAGTTTTCTTGACTTTCAAAAAATATCTGCAAAACCTTTTTGTTGTTTTCCTCCATTTTCAAAAGACATAAAGTTTAGAGGAGAGGAAAGGGTTCTCAGTAGCTGAATTGAAAGGTGCATTTGAATAAGAACAACATTCTAGCATAGTAGAAGTGGTTAATTGAGGTGGTCGAAAAAGAATAGGGTTGAATTAAGGAGTTCAATTACTAAAGCATACCATGGGAGGTGATATAATGTGCAAAGAACCAGTGGAACATGAACAATTGTTGAAGGATAGGCTAGTTTTTCCCATTTTTCAGCAAGCTGACTGTTACAATATTTTTTGAAGCTCACAAAATTTAATTAGGTTATGATCCAATAGTTTGTAGCCACATTGTAGAATGCTGAATTAGTTGTTAGGGGCTTAAAGGTAGATGCTTCAGAAGTTTCCATTGTCAAAGTATCTAGATTTCCAAGAGAAGGAGAAGAGTTTCCAGGTAGGGAAAATGCTATTGCTGCAAGGGACGAATTTAGATAGCCAGGAGAAAACTTGGATTCTTCTTATCAAGGTACTAAATAATTTTTTTTACCCTGGATTTAGGATTCAGTTGATTCCTATGTAGTTAAATGTTTGACATGTGATGGCAAACAATCTTTGTTATACACAATTCATTTTAAATTGTTAAGTCATCTTCACCATGGTAGGCATGTCAATGTTCTTAATTTATTGTATAACCTATTAAAGAGAATTTCATCTCAGTACAAGAGGAAAATAAACAATACAACATTGCCTCATTTCTAATTGGTTACATTGTTGATAAAGAAGAGTCTTAAGACTCAATTTCCAAATGTTTCTTAGGAAAGTTTTCTTAATTGTAACAATATCAACAGTATCCTTGAAGAACCTATTGTTCTAGAAATAATGGAAGAACTTGTTGTTTGAGAAAGGGAAATACCCTCTGGCTCCCTTAGTGTGTCACTTACCCGTAGCATGAGAGAGCTAGAGGAGCAGGGCTTGCAGGAAACATGACATGCAAGCTCTATTGAGCAACCCACAACAAAGGACAAATAAGAAACCCCTATTTTCAAAAACTCACAAAAAGGCAAGAAAACAAAAATGGAGCCTCTTCTTCTGCACCTGCAAAAGGGAAAAAGAGACCCAAGCAACCCAAGAGGTGATCAAATTGCCTAAAGAGAAAAGGGGCCATGAGAGGATCAATTAAAAAATAGGAAGAGGATGTGGTAACAGTAGAAACAGATAAAGATTCAAAGGAGAATGCCTCTAGTGATAAGGTAAAGGCACATGTTAGACAACCTTGGTATTTTACTAGTACTTCTGAAAATGATTCAAAGGATGTTTTTGTGGAAAAGAAAATGAGAAGGAGATCCCCAAGAAGCCCTATATCAGAGGGTTTTGAATACACAAGTGCATCAGGGGAACAATTTTTGGAAAAGGATGAAAAACTTTTTATTGAATAAAGAAATATTAGCAAAGAATTGCAGGAAGCAATGGAAAGAATAAAACAATTGGAAGAATTGTTAAAAAATTATCAAAAAAAGGATAGTGAGCAGGATTCTAGGATCAAGGAATTGGAGGAGAAGCTCTATAAGTTTGAGCATGGGTCTAATTTGGAGGTACTTGCACAACTTGCTATGGTTGAAGTAGGAAACAAGGAACCAATATCTCAAGGCCCATTTCCTCAGGTCAAAACCCCCACTGGGCCAACTGTGGTGTCCTTGGGTGTTGAATTGTGGAAAAGAACCCAAGATTTATCTCAAAAGAAGAAGGATTGGGAGAAATAAAAAGCAAAATTAATATCTAATCACACTAGGGCACTTGAGCAACAGGAGACAAAATTGAAAAACCTGAAAGTAAAAATTAAGATGATGGAAGATAAAACAACACAACTGCTGAATTGTATGCCACCTGCAAGGGTTTATGTATTTTTTCTGTAGGAAAATATTTTTGTTTTCAATTTATCCAGTGGATTAGTGATCTGCCTATTTTCATGAATAAAAAAATTGTGTTTTAAGATACTTTCTTCAATTCTACACTAGACATGCAAAACCAATTATGTGAGTTCTACTTACATAATTATGTTCTCCTTGATGAGACTGAATAGAATCCATTGATGTTTGTGGGATACCTTCAAATAAGAGCTTGGGCCTCCTACATTAGAAATGAGCACCAAAGGGGAACAATCCTATAGGGGTACCAAGAAACAAAAAAATCCATTGTCCTACATCTCAGAAAAGAATCAATGAATCCAAATGCGGTCATTGACTAATGGTTGAACCTCCTAGATTATAATGGAGTTGAGGAAATAATAATGAATTGCAGGAAACAAGACTATACAAGAGAAAATAAACTAGCAACAAGAACCCTTCATGAAGCCTTCCAGTTTGTACAGAGGAGATGGGAAGAGCTTTCACCTAAATTAAAAAGAAAGGAGCCACATTCTCTCTATAATTATGTGGCCATGACTCCTAGATCTCACAAGTACATGGAACTTGCATGGAAAAATGGAGTGGCCTAGTTTCCACTTGTCTTTCATCCTCCCATCCTCCTATTTCCTGTACCACATTGGATAGGGAGGAAGAGAGGGGAAGAAGCAAAAGAAAAGAAAAGGCTGGCAAAGATTTCAAATCAGAAGGGCTGCTATCTGAAGTAGATGAAGGGAGTTAGCATTGTGGTAGATCTTAGAGAAATAACTCTATAGTACAACCTCCAACCTTGAAATTTTCTTGAGTACAAACAAAAGGCTTAGTTGGGGGGACTGATGAGCTTAGATAATAGCTATTTTTCTTTCATTAAGTTCATGAATTTCAGTATTTCAACCTACCAAGTTCACAAACAATCCTAAGACTTATACATCTTTTATATCTTTCATGCAGCTTAAACCAGACGTTAGTATGTGGAAATATAATTATGATGTGATGGAATTTGTATGTGTGGATGTATGAATATTCATGAAATTTAGTATGATTCTATGCTTGATTTGTGATTTTTAATGATGTGTATGCTTTAGGATGGAATTTTCCTTTTGTAGCTAAGGAGAACTGTAACATACAATAACTAGATTTAAGCCTACAACATAAGACTACGACCAGTTGCAGGAGAAAAGCTAGAACACTTGAAAAGTGACAACTCCAGGAAGGAATGAAGACGACCATTGAATGGTCAACTGTGATTCATCACTAGCACCAAATAAGATGACAAGAAGAAGGAGTCTACTCTTAGTAAGAAAGCTTAATGACATGACAGTATGCATAGAGCACGTCTTTGTCATACCATTAAGGTAGAGTTGTAGTTCAAATTCTCTTCTTCTATATTTTTCAATTATGGTTATCAGTTACACAGACTAGTCCTCTCCTTATTCTTGAGGGAGAGTGGACGTATGCATTTATGTTCTATTTTTAGTCCTTGTGTGAATAAAATTCCTCTCGTGCCTATATTGGGATCGATGGTTGAGGAGAAAATTTAGTTTTTTGGTTTTGGTTTTTAGATTGTTTTACTAGACAATACTTCATTGCTATTAGTTTTATGTTATGTAGTTGTAATGGATATGTATCTCTGAATGGGAAATCTTCTAAAGATTCTTGTCAAACTATAATAATTTTAGTTCTTTGGTAATAAAGGAGTTTAGTTACTTTCATGATTTGTTGATTATTAGTGCATATTTGATATCTCTTGTGGGCACAACAACTCAAGCAAGGGCCACTCAAGGTACTACCAACCCATCCTATTTTTTGCATTAGATTAGACGTTACATTTTTGTATCCATTTATCTAAATTTTCACTTATATGTATGTGAATTCCATGAATGATATATTGTAGCATGAATTACATTTTGTAACATTATGTTGAGTTAGTCTCCAGATAAGTTAGGAGTTAGAAGTCAGTAGTGTTAGTTAGTTGCAAGTTCAAGTTTAATAGTTAGCAGTTAGAGTGTTAAGCAGAAGTTGCCCATAGCATAAGCAACATATTCATGTTATTTCCCCTATCTTTCAATTTGATAGTTTACTTTCTTTCCAACCTTTATAATTTTCATTACATGTGACCACCTATGTTTCATCGATATAGGGCGTAGTTAGGATCCTTGAATGCACATATAGTTCTAGAACTATCAAAATCTTACGAGCTCTGGTTGATAATTTAATGAAGCCTTTGTGAGGATTTAGTGAACTGTTCAGTTAGGAACCTATCCTCTTAATTTTGTGTCCACACATGAACAACAAGTTGATTGAACATTAGAAAGGCCTTACAATGATAATATCAATATTAATAAAATTGGTATTAGGCATGCTCTCATTGACACTGGTTCGACTCTCAACATATGTGGCATTGACTTGTTATCTAAAATTAAAATTAATTCATCTTCTCTTGCTTCTTATTATTTGTATATTCATGGATTTGATAGCCTTGGTTGATAAGCCTTAGGCACAATAATCTTTCCTTTGAGATTGGGAGTCATTACCATACCCACCCTGGTTTATGTTATGCTAGGTCCTTTACCTTATAATATTCTCTTGGGAAGACCATGGATTCATGCTTGGGAGAAATTACTTCTACTTTGCATTTTTCTATAATTTTTTTTGCTAATAATGAAGTAGTTACAATCAAGGTTGACCCTAATGCTATACACCTTTGTGAAATGGTAGCTATTGGTCAAACCTCTATTTCTTCTACTCTTAAAAATTTCATTCCTTTGTTATCTTCTAATACGTTGACATCTGCTTAGGCAATGCCTGTTTTAAAGACTGCTCCTTAGAAGGATGTCCCTAAGGAAGATCGTCCTGAAGTAGAGAATCCTAAGTCTACCTCTTCTACTTCTTAATCAAATGCATGTATTGGTGGTGATTAGGGGTCCTTGGACTTTACCAAATATTTTATCAGGGAGTAAAAAGTAAACCCTATCCGCCTAGAAATTCAAACAATCTCATATACTTCTATCAAGAAAGATGATTGTCCTCTCGCTAAGGAAAATGATCATGCTTCCATTAAGGAGGATGATTGTGCCTCTGTTGAGGAAGATAATCATGCTTCTATTAAGGAGGCTAGTGTTTGTGTTCTCGCTAAGAAGGATGATTATGTTCCTATAATAGAGTATGATGCTCGTTATTGGAATTAGGCTCTTTATGCCAATCCTCCTTCCTAGGAATTATATACATGTTATGGCCTTGGTTTCAATATACTTTCTAAACATGGTTATGGAGGTAGCGGTTGTGGATGTAGTGAACAAGGTATTAAATTCCCCATAGAGTTTGATCTTCGTGAGCGTAACATGGGACTTGGATACCGTCATACGAAGTCTAAAAGGAAACTATGGTTGAATGTCAACATGATTTCCGTTGAGTCTCCTCCTCTTTAATTAGTTCATCCCAAATTTATTAAAAACAAAGTAGACTCTAACAAAGTTCCTCTAGATATTTTCTCTTTAGAAGAAATATTGGAAGAATTCATAGGTGTCTACTCTCATCTTCCCTCTTATCACCATAAATGATGATTCCCATATCACTCAAATAAACAAACATATTTTGGAGAATCCGTTATGAGTGTTGATGAGAAGGCCCCTTTATCTAATGTGGATGATGATGTTCCTATAACTCATCTTGAAGACCGTAGTACTCTCCTTGAAGAAGATACTTTTGATGTTTTTATGGATCCTAAGTCTTTTGATAAGGTAATTAAGAGTGGAAAATTCCTTTCTTCAGAAGAGTTTGAACAACATTTTTATTTGTTACTGTGTGTGTGTTAAATGTGTAAAGTTAGTATCAACACAAACCTTAATGAAATGATTTATATTCAAAGATTCGAAGCAAAGAAACTATTCTAATTTGAAAAAAACTAAATCTTTCAAGAATGTCTCATTTTCCTCTATTATTAATGATTCTTTTAACCTTTTGGCCCTTAGATTTCTACGTGCACAAAGGCTATTAAAATGACACTTAAGAAACAAGATTAGTATTCAACATGCAAGCCAACTAAATGCCTACATTAAACTATATGTACAAACAATGATGATGAATGCTATGATGAGTGGAGGATGATGTTTATGATAAATGAACAAGTGGAGGTGGATGCTATGGTATTGAACTAGAATGATCTATATATGATTCTACATATGCTCAAATTCAAACTTAAAATGAACTAATCTAAAATGCAACTATGATGCAAGATGGGACATAAAATGCAACTATGATCTGCAAGATTTAAAGCTAAGATGTAAATGCAAAGTAAAAAATGATGTAAAGACTAGCTATAAGACTCCAAAATGCTCCAAGCTCCCATGATAAAACCTGCATGATAACTTTACTTCATATGTGGATGCAAAATACAATGCCAAAGGGTTGTATTTATAGCCTTTTCTAAGCATCTTGTGAGGTGGCAATAATCAACGGTCTAGATTCAAACAAGAAGAATGGATGGTGGAGATGGAGAGAATCAAGATGTCCTCTTGACCAAAGACAACATGCCATGTGGATGGGAGAATCTCTTGACCAATGGACAACATGCCAAATGGATGGAAGACTCAAGTGTGGGAAGAAAAGACTATGTGTTTGAATGCCAAATGTGTGGGAGAATCAAGTGTGTGAGGAATAAGCCACGTGTTTGAAAATAATTCTAATTTAAAAATTAGAATTATTTAATTTCATGTGACCTTGGTGAGGTGGCATAAAAATTTGTAGACATGTGTTTGAATTCCTAATCTAAGATTAGTGAAACTTAATTAAATAAAACAAACTTTAGAAATTCGTTTATTTAATTAAATTAGAAGAATATGATTTTTTAGATTTGAAGAATTAAAGGATATGAAAAATATAAATAAATTGCGAATTTATTTATATGTAGTCGAATATTAATTAAATAACTAGTATTTAATTAATTAAATGTTGTGACCGATTTTAAGTGTATACATTTTGCCCCTCTTTGAAGTAATGTGTTTACACGTCGCTTCAAAGAAATTTTTGATATAGATGCCAAGAAAATAATTTTTTTGATGCTCCAGACATTGATTTTCAAGTGATGATGGATATATGCCCCCTCGGGAGATAAATTGGTGAATTTTTGAATTTTTAGGATTTTTGGAAATTTTTGATAATTTTTTGATGATTTGATGACGATCTCAAAATTTTGTGTCAGAAACAATTTATCTTCCGAAAAATGATGTATAAGCCACCAGGTGATGAAATTGATTAATTAGGGCCCCTTTGAAAAATAAAACATCCCCATAAAATGCCACTTAATTAACCTTAAAAGGTTAAAAAGTGTGATTAGAAAATTCATTTGAGCCTTTGGAAATTTGAAAACTTGTGAGTGAGTGATTTTATGAATTGATGCCTTATGTTGCCTCCTTGTGTTTGATGTTTGATGATCGCGTTCAACTGATTGATTTGATGATGTTGATGTGATAGTTGATGATTGACCTCATGATAGGTGAGGATCAATGATAGGATGATGATGATTGACCTCATGATAGGTGAGGGTCAATGATAGGATGTTGATGATTGTCCTCATGATAGGTGAGGATCAATGATAGATTGATGATTGACCTCATGATAGGCGAGGATCGATGATAGGATGATGATGATTGACCTCATGGTAGGCGAGGATCAATGATAGATTGACGATTGACCTCATGATAGGTGAGGATCAATGATAAATTGATGATTGACCTCATGATAGGCGAGGATCAATGATAGATTGATGATTGACCTCATGATGGGCGAGGATCAATGATAGATTGATGATTGACTTCATGATAGGTGAGGATCAATGATAGATTGATGATTGACCTCATGATAGGAGAGGATCAATGATAGATTGATGATTAGAAAGTTCATTTGAGCCTTTGGAATTTTGAAAACTTGTGAGTGAGTGATTTGATGAATTAATGCCTTATGTTGCCTCCTTGTGTTTGATGTTTGATGGTCATATTCAATCGATTGATTTGATGATGTTGATGTGATAGTTGATGATTGACCTCATGATAGGTGAGGATCAATGATAGGATGATGATGACTGACCTCATGATAGGCGAGGCTCAATGATAGGATGATGATGATTGACCTCATGATAGGTGAGGGTCAATGATAGGATGCTAATGACTGTCCTCATGATAGGTGAGGATCAATGATGGATTGATGATTGACATCGTGATAGGCGAGGATCAATGATAGGATGATGATGATTGAACTCATGATAGACGAGGATCAATGATAAATTGATGATTGACCTCATGATAGGCGAGGATCAATGATAGATTGATGATTGACCTCATGATGGGCGAGGATCAATGATAGATTGATGATTGACCTCATGATGGGCGAGGATCAATGATAGATTGATGATTGACTTCATGATAGGCGAGGATCAATGATAGATTGATGATTTACCTCATGATAGGTGAGGATCAATGGTAGATTGATGATGATGATGATTGTCCTCATGATAGGCAAGTATCAATGATAGATGCCCATGAGATTTGATCGAAACTGCATTAGAGCTGATTAGATTTGATTGATTGATTGATGTTGATTGATTGATAAGATTGCTGATTTGCAATATGTTATGATCATAGGAGGATTTCCGCATTTGGTGCAGGTGGATTCATATTTGATTGGGCAATGTGGTTTGACTTCTCTAATTGATTGATATGCCCCAATATAGGATTGATTAATGTACTGAGACTTGGTGATGTACTGAGACCTGATGTATACACTAATTCAGTTGAGACATTATGATTTCTGCCATTTTTGATATTGATGTATCTCTTTATACCTTTGGATATCCTTGTACACTTGACATTATGATTTTGAGGTTATATGATATGCGGCAATGATGATGATTGATCTATGTGCCTATATGTGTTTATGATGTTCATATGATGATGATGATGATGATGATGATGATGATGGATGCATTTTATTTTTGCTTTATGATGCTATGTGATGTTCTATATGATGATGATATGATATGTTATGGATGCATTTTCTATTTTATGATGATGATTATGATGCTTATGCTGTTGATGAGGATGTAATTTATGTGTTATGATTCTATGATGTTTTATGAATGATGCCTATATGATGTATGTGATGGATGCTATTATGCAAATGATATGTGATGCATTTTCTGTTTTTATACTTTTCTAATGCAAATAAATGATCTAATGGATGAATGAATGATGTATGAAATGAACACATGATAATGCATATTTCTATTGATGTTTATGTGATGATGATCATGATGATTATGATGCTTTGTAATGATGATGCTTATGTGATGATTTATTTGTGGGATGTATGCAATGATGATATGATAATGCATGGTTGATGAGTTAATCTGCTTTTATGGATGATGTTTTATGTTATGTGAGATGGATGCGATTATGCAAATGACATGTGATGCTTATATCTAGTTAGTCCTTTACCAGTCTTGGATTTGAGTAATAACAAATTCATCTTCACTACTGGTTTTAGATGTTCATAACAAGGGCATTATATCCTTGTTAATCAATCATGTTTTTCAACAACTTTCTCTTCTTGGAAATCTTACTTTATTGGATATGTCTTTTAATCTTGAATCCAAAATCCATTTTATTAAATTAGTGATGCATCAAGTTCAATTATGCCCCTATTAAAATAGAGATGTTTTTGTTCTTACTCTATTGGATATGTCTTTCAATCTTCTTAATGGACCAATTTTTTAATCCATTAATAATTGATGAAATTATTTTGATTATGCAAGTGAGATGGAATACACTTCTTTTTGTCTTTTCTGATGCAAATATAATGATGTGATGCATGGATGGATGAATGATGTGATAATGTTTTCCAATGTATACAAATGATAATGCAACTGATGTGCAATTATATGATAATGATGTGTTTTTGGAAATGTCAAGTGTACTCAATCCATTAGTGCCAGAGATAACATCATTGTTGTAGCTTTGGAGATCCCATAAATACAGATGCAAACTAACATGGATGCAATCTACTCTAACCATGCAGATCTAGTATGCAAATGTTGTCATTGTAACAACCGATTTGTTGTGCTTTTTATCATCATTGAACCTTTAAAATGTTGAAAGTGAGTACAAGCATCGATGGTATATTTTAGACCATGATGACCTAAGTACTACTTCCATGATGTTTGATAGTGCAACTTAACACAAGCATCTAAGTATAATTAAACCGAGATGACCTGAGTATTGCTTATGTAAACAGACAAGAGTTAACCATTTTCCTATGCAAATTTAGAATGTCATTAGTGATACTTTGTAGAGTACATTTCGCGATAATTTTCATAGTAATAATGATCAACCCACAAACAACAGACAAAGAAAAATCATACTCCTTTTTAGCTCCTCTAGTTCGATACATCATTGAGGGGATCCAAAGATATGATAACAAAAATCAAAGTACAACAATTGAACATTTGTGTTTGACGTGATAAACCCTTGATTCAGAAGGAACATCATCCATTTGAAACATGTTTTTGGTTTGATTGATTCGACTGTTTGATTTGGATGGGTTGGTGTGTTTCTGATGGTGTTTGATGTTCAATGTTTGGTTGCACTATGATCATGTTTTTGGGTTGTGTTGTACTACTGCTGTTTGTTTGTTGGTTCAAGCTCAAAGTTTGTTGCCCCCAGTGAGTTTAGGATTTTTCCCCCAGTCTAGGGTGAGACATGACCGCGATGCCAAGATATGTACATGGTGCCTTCAAAGGATAGATAGATGGATGGTGAAAGTGAATGGTTGACATGCTCAAATAGATGGAAAAGCTAGCCTATCACAAATAGCGCCTGTTGCCAGGTTTTCACTACTTGTTTTTATTGCACTTTTTTAGATTTTATGATTTTTTGATCTTTTTTATTTTTTCACCTTTTTTTGGATTTTCCCATTTATTTTATTTTATTTTTGTATTTTTGACCCTTTTTTCTTTTTTTGTTGTTGCCAAGACGCTTGTTTGCCAGGTTTTCATCAAGGCAACCATTTTTTCAGGACATTTTCTGTTGTTTTTGGTATTTTTCAAGACTTTTTCCAATGCACTGGATGATTTAGGACCTTTTCTATGTTTGATTTTTTTGAATTTTCTCAGGATATCTAAGATGGAATGATATGATATGACCGATTGAAAGAACAAGATGCCCCACAATAGAGATAATGCAACCATGGATAAATGATAGATCAAAATGAAAGATTCACTGCAAAACATGTCACACAAGCAACATATCTCTTGTCGAAAATGATAATGGTTGATTGATTAGGATGTCAAGAATGATTGATTCCATAAGGCATGATGATGATAAGTACTTAGGATCACTGATTTCCTCTAAGTACGATAAGATTGATGATTGATTGACAAAAGATATGACGATTGGATAATGTTTTACAACTTAGATCAAATATGATTTACATGACAAGATTCAAGGTTGAAAAGGGACATGATGACATGGATTTTGATAAGCTAGGAGATATGGAATGGAAGAAAGCAAGGATAAAGATAATGAATGGGATGATCAAGATCAACTAGATGAGATACAAACACAAGGCCCCAGTATTTTTCCCCTATTCCTCATCAAGACCAAGGAAGGGAAGAAAGGATGTATCTAGAAAGAATGATGGAATACGGATAAGATGAAAGATATGGTACAAAGATAGCGAATAGGATAAGATATATGATTCTCAAGGAGATCCTTAACCTTGTCAAGATCAAAGGTGGAAATGTAAGGAATGATAAGATGGACGAAACTTGCCCCCCAAGTGTAGAGTGCAAGAGGAATATGGAACATAGGAAATGGATGATAGGGAGATGGAGGAAGGACTTAAGCATCAAGTTTCATGACCAAATATCCCTTTAATAAACCATGGAAATGTGGATTACACTCATAAATGTTGGCCTATCAAAGGTATGATGGAAGAACTAAGGACTTATCCAAAGGTTTGGATTAAAGGAGAAAAATGGGGGATGAATGTTGGGTAATGTATAAGAGGTGGAAAGGCTTGTTGATGGATAGATGGAAAGGATTGCAAGGTCAACATTGGCACACACCTTGAAGGGTGGTGGAGTGATGGAGGAAAATTGGATTTGGAAAATGATAGGCTTTTAGATGGAAAATTGGAGGAAGCTTTTGGATTAGCAAATTTGGATGCCAATTTAGATTTCATTGCTTCTATGAGACTTTTAGGAATCCACATGATTTTTGACTTTGATATTTTCTTTATGGGCCTTTGTTTCCTTTGATATTTTTCTCTTTGATTTATGGACCTTTGTGGTCTTGGAAATTTTTCTTTTTTCTTTGATGGGCCTTTGTGGCCTTTTGAAATTTCCTTTTGATTTATGGACCTTTGTGGTCTTGGAATTTTTTCTTTTTGCTTTGATGGGCCTTTGTGGCCTTTTGAAAATTTCTTTTGATTGTGGATCAAATTTTCTTTTATTTTTGCATGGCTCTTCGAGGAGACATGTTGATCCTTTGATACACGTGGATTTTAATATGAAAGCTTTTGACATTTGACACCCAAATTGCTTCCAAGAGAAATAGGAGAGATGGATGGAGATGAATGGTATGGAGGTATTATGGATGAGTGGGTGTAGGTAGAATTTTGAAAGGGCATCAAGGATGTGTGCCTTTGTTGTTCTTGAGGAATATGATATGGACCTAGGATAGATTGAAGGCTTGATGGACTAAGATGAGTACCTAGGATAGATGGAAGGTTTGATGAACTAGGAAACTTAGGTGTATATCCAAGGCCATGGTAATATGGGTTTTCTTGAGAAAAAAGGGGTTCTAGGATACCTTTTTCATGAAGGCCTAATCCTTTTCCTTTGTAGTTCATACTTTGACACATTCGTTTACCAATTGGATATGTATTGTTTGTGAAACAAGATGCGAGTCCATTTTGGGGAGGATATGATATGGATGAAAGGATAGGTGTTGGAAGTAAACCAAAGTGGATGAAGGTGGATGATCCCAATTTGTAGGTGTGGGGTTCATGGATGGATAGTATAGGTGTGATAGGATCTTGACATGGGGATGATGGGGTGTTTTTATCTTGACTTGGAAAAGGATCAGGAGGTGTAGGAGATGGAGTAACTTGCTCTTCATTAGGTATGAAATCATCATGTGGTGGTATGAAAGGCATATCTTGATCTTGAGAAGGATGAACATCTTCATGGAATGAACGAATATCCTCAGATGGAAGCATACCTTGATCTTGATGAGTAAGGGAATCCTGAGATTCTGTAGAAAGCATATCTTGATCATGAGAAGGTAGGTCATCATTAGATAGGATGGAAGAACTATCATGCTCCTAGGATGCAATGGAATCATGAAATGGTATGGACTCATTAGATGGAGTGGAAGGAGAAATCAGAAGGATGCTTTTCTCTCGAGATGGAAGGGAATCATTGTGGATGAAAAGTGAAAGGAGGGGATCATCATAAAATTCTTGAGAGATGGGGTCTTGGTCAAAGATTGGAATAAATTGTGGAATTTCGGTATCATCAGATGAAGTGGAAAGAATGTTTTGATCTTGAGGTGTAGAGGAGTCTATGACAACATGGTTTGGACTGAGAGATTGACATGAATCATTGGATACAAAAGATATGATAGAAGAAGGTGGTTGGATGGAATTGTTAACTTGGGTGAAAGAATCCTGAGATTTATTTTGACTTACGGGAGATGAAGATAGATGCATGACATGGTAAGATTGTTCAATATTGTTTGTGTTTGAAGACTTTGATTTGGGCTTATCATTTAACTTTTTCAAGAATTTACAGAAATTAAACTTGGATGATGTAGTTGTTGGTGGAGAAGGTGTCATATCTATATTTTTGTCAAATGGATAAGAACAAATGTCTAAAAAAAATGTATTTCTGTGGTTGTTTCCCTTTGCATATCCCATATTTTTTTTTGAAGGTTCTTCATTTGATGAGCTAAAGAATTCAATTGATCCTCATCTATTTCAGCCATGGCAGTTTGAGTTTTAATTTCCTATTCTTTGAGTTTATACTTTTGTGTCTCAATGGTTGGAGTTTCAAGATTTGACTCTTGAATGTTTTGATTTTCAAGTCCTTTTTCCTTAAGTTTTCATTTTTGCAACCTTGTTTGAATGGGCATGCAAGTGTTATACTTTGTCTAAACTTTGATCTTTGTTTGGAATAGTGCCAAGAATTAAAACTAAGTCAAATAGTCTATTGATGGGACTAAGTTTGATTTGATTGTATACTGTTTGTTTCATGATGAAAGGATGACAAATCCTAATGATGAAACTAGGCTTAGCAATCAAAGATATGATGAGTTTTATGATTTAGGCACTTTGAGATGTTTAGATCTAGGTTTAGTTTGGAGAATTCTACTTGTAGAGGTTAGTTTTTACAAGTTTAGAATTCTAAGGTATCTAAGGAATGATCTTGGACTTGAGAAAATTCTAAAATTTTGGTTCAAACTTGTGAGATGAGATACTCAAATCTTTGGAAAAGTCTTGTATTTTGACAGTAGTAAAAGATGTATATTTTGGGATTGTTCTTGCAAGCTCTTTTGTAGAAATTGAAGGTCAACCTCTCTCTAAAGTCGTAAAGTGTTGATAGTCGTCTTTGATGTTCTTTTGGACTAAGAGGTTTGGACTTTGGTTTCTGAATTTTAATCTTTCATGAAATCATTTGGTAACACACATGTTTAGACTTTGTTTTTCCTAAGGACTGGTTGAATACTGCTGAGGATTCACAGTATGAGACTGATTGTTAGATAGGAGATGGACCTAGGTCACAGTTTTGTGTTATGCAAAAGGCGCCAAAACAGAGAAAAAAGGTGCCATAGAATGTGCAAAAGGCACCACATAATGGGAAAAAGGTGCCATAGAATGTGCAAAAGGCGCTAGAATAGGTGCAAACTTGGTTTTTTGAAAGTTTCTTAAAAAATTGCTTGGTTTTCCTGATATTCCAATGGGAGACTTGGTTGTTTCACTGAATGTAATTCTGAATCAGGTTTTCACTTTCGACATGTGACGTTTTGTTTGTTTTGAAAACACTTTGATAAAGAAACATCAAGCAATGTACACTCCTAAGGCTGTGAAAGATTGTATTCTTTTGGATTCCACGCGGATTTTACCCCAACCACACTTATTCTTAGTGGATGACTAGATGTTTGACCCCACTGGCTCCCCTCCATGACACTCATTTCTTGGGGAAACCAAGCATCAATACCAATGAATCTCCCATGGCATTTTTTTCATCTCTACAAAAAATTGTGAGAATGTGGATGCCTTCGTAACGACCGTTGCTGCACCAAAGAATAGATAAAGGTTTTTGGCCAAACTATAACAAGGGTTTTAATGTGGGCATTATGTTCATGGGGGATAATCTATGTGGCGAGAGACCATTGCTGCCCTTCTCATCAGAACTATCCTCGTGATACTAGCCTTTGTTCCAGTATCCACATTTATATACCGACTGAAAGTCGCTTGGCTTTAGCGTGTTACTGGTTGGGTCGTTCCCTTGAGTGATTAATTTTTCCCACAAGGCAGTCCCTCTAAGATAAACAAAAGCAAACAATCTTTATTCCACATGAATAAAGAGAGAACACATGCGATATACTCAACTCACACTCGCACATGAAAAGTGAATGGGTCTAGCTTTTTGGTCACCCAATTAAGGGGAGAGCATATGCCTACCATCCATCAAGCACAAAATACAAGGGGTTCATTAACCCTTTAATTAAGCTATGTTCCTA